>MSJE01000261.1:0-363961 GCA_001931935.1 Aspergillus aff. floccosus IMV 01167
AGTAGAAGGCTCACATGCATTTATTAAGAAGTATATTCAAGCTTCAACCGGTGATATTCTAACTGTTTGGAACCGAATTAGCCATGCACTTAATTGTTAGATCAATACACTAATACGTGAGGTTAAAGAAGACCAATTACAACAGCTGATTTTCTGCCAGTCCTTTCTATATTCAAATATAAATAGGAGAACTTCACGCTATTCACTTCATCTTATACATAATCAAGTAGATATTGCTAAGAGAGCTACCTATCTTGCCCCTTTATCACAGTGCTCTAACAGTTTTACTAGGACAATGGGCCTTCCATGTGCCCACCGAATCGCACGCTTGCTAGAGATAAAGCAGCCAATTCCATTATCCGCTATTCACCCTTTTTGGAGGCAAAACCTATCATCAGAGGATCAATCAGAATATCTACCATTATTAGAACCCCGTCTGCCTATACCAAAGGCAAAAAAATTACATCAAGGAAGTGGAAATGGAGGCGCCATCGTAACTGGCAAGAAGAAAGCACCATCTAAATGTTTTAACTGCGGTGAAATCGGGCATACAATTAGATCATGCAAAGTATAATATATTAAATTAATCTGCATACTGAATGCAAAGATATTAGTAGTATAAAAATAGGTCAAATCTATCAATCCAATTGCATATGTAACTAGTTGTGGTGGTGGTGATGAGATTACATAACAAGTGATATTAGATAATCAGTTGGGGTGCGGTTACTAAAAAGATGGGGTGTCCTTACCAATTCCCCCGACCTACTGATTCCAACAGGTACCTTTGTCACATGACGGCGCCAATCCCGTGGGACCTTTTTCCAGATTCCTATTTATGTACGTAGTTCCAATACAATCATCAGCCCGCAGAGCCTTACAGCCACAGCCGAGTACATAATATTATACCACTCGTGCAGATCAATAAGAAGGACTGATGTTGCTCTGAATCCGGCCAGTCGGAAAGAAGAGTGCATTGCCGGTAGGTAAATCAATATAGAAATCCATTGAAAATGCAGACCTCGTCAAATAACCGAGCACGAGGAATGGCCTCAATCTGCAGAGGCATCTCCACTTCTCCTACCTTGCATATACTGCAAGTCTCACCAAAACTTCATACATTACCCTCATACATTACTCCCCACAGTCTTTTACGAACTCATTGATTCGCTGACTTCCCCAGTCGATTACTTGGTTCTTATAATTGAAGAGGATCTGGTGTCGGCTTTTAAGTCCTGCTCTCTTTTTTGCCACGGTGTCTCAACGCCTACGGATTGATAAAATCTCCATGTCTCTATAGTTCGCCCTTCACGCGGATCGCCATATATACATACATTCTCAATTCGCAGGCAACCCCTTTCCAAAACACAACGATAATGCGGACTCAGCGTAGGCCCCGAACTTTGGAATCTCCTTATATCCCTCGCGTTGATAAAACTTGATCGCTGCTGTCTGCAACGGTCCAGTCTCGAGGACCACCTTCGTCCACCCTCTTCCCCTCGCTCTTTCTTCGAGTGCTACTAGCACTGCCTTTGCTGCAAACCAAGGTCCTCCCCGGTAATTTTGGTGAACATACATTCGCTTGATTTCCACATCTCCGGGGGCTTGGTCTTCTTGTGATAAAACACGAAGCGCTCCACATGCAATCGGGAGACCACTGGAAGCAGAGTTCTCTGTACTGTTGTTCTGGGACTCGTGAAGGTATGCGACCACAAAAACAGAGATGTCGTCTGCTGATGGTGGGGTTCCTGGTTCACTGTCGGGTCGGCCGTATGTCGCATGAATTTCTTCCCGCTGGAGTCGTCGAAGGTATTCGCTATCCGGATGAGACCAAGGCAGATCCAGGATTTCGAGTCTGCGGTGTGATTGGGACGGATTGATAGAGCCCATGTTTGTAGTTATAACGAATCAAGTCGAGGATTCGCGTGGTGTCCAAGGCTTGCCGTCATCTATAGTGTATATGTCAGGGCGGTGATGCCCTTCGTGGATCTTTTCCGAAAATTGCGACACAATCGACACTATGCCATTTTCGGTTATAATATCACGTGAGTCTCGTTGTACCTTGGGCATTTGTTTTTTATCACCTAGGCAGGGTCACGTGAACATCCGCCTTCCTACCACAATGTGGCCAACCATATTTTCCCTCCATCAACTCAAAGCACATTACGGTGCAGTAAACTCCCCTAGTTTAGGGTAAAGACAGCCCAATCATGGGTGACTGAGTGCCCGCTACGTTGAATAGCCGTCAGGTAAACATCGTGCCAATGGAAGTTAATGGGGGTTACCGAAAGCCAACGCATTCCCTCGTCAAGCCCTGTCCCGTGCGTACAGGAGGATCCAACAACTTGCCACCTCCGACTGGAGAGAACATGATCTATGTTCATCCCCGTGAGCACGTCCACGGGTGCTTTTGCTGTCGGTAAATCTTGTTTGTTGGCAAAGAGAAGCAGAGGTATGTGTGGCGGGGCGCCACCAGGTCCCATTTGATCCAACAGATACCTCAGCTCTTCCCCTGCATCAAGAAATCGCGCAGAATCAGTGGAGTCAACCACAATTATCAACGCCTCGCACTTCCCAAAGAGGGTCTTCCACTGCGGGCGGAATTTGCTGGTGCCCCCGTAGTCCTGTCCCAAAGTATAGATCGGTTAGACGTGTCTGGGTGAAGGCCAGATTCCGATCAATGAATCATACCCACATGAGAAATTCTCGATCCTTATATTGAACTGTCTCCACGTTAAATCCAATTGTCGGGACTGTTGTGACGACCTCATCTATCTGAGAAGTTTGAACGATTGATGAATAGCTGTACCATATGCACCCGTGTGATATTGGGCGTTACCTTTAGCTTCCACAGCAGAGTTGTCTTGCCGCTCATGTCCTGTTTCGAAATCAGGTTAGATCTATGGATTTGCGTTGTTTGCTCTGAAGGGCCGCTGGCTTACCAATCCGATAAGCAACGCCTTCACCTCATTTTCTCGACGGAAGGATTGCGAGATTCTGGCTCCCATGTCAACTGTGCGTGGACAAACTCGCGGGTTCAGTGGAGATAAGTATTAGATATCTTCATCGCTTGTTGCCAGTTGATTTTGACAAGTGGCATCAACGAGGGGCGAGATTGTGTCGAGACGTCTGCCTCGTATTGTCAGTCCAATAACTTTCCTTCGCAGGGTCCGCTGCTCGCCATACTTACCTTGGCATTGTGGGTAAGACTTGGAGCTTTGATCATCCGTGCCATATAATAAGAAGTGGTGGTGTTACACGTGAGAATAGGACGCAAGCTAAAATGTCATCTTGCCAGGAGTCGCAGTGATCGGTCAGGGATATATTTTCAGCCACATCAATATATATAGACGGCGGTGGGTAAATATACCATTGAATATTGATTACATCGTCATGTAACACCTAGAGGATAAGTACTGCCACATTCTCTTTGAGGTTGACGTAACGATCCCGATGCCTTCTGACGACTGTGTGTTGTAGAATAGCTCGAAGGCAGAAAGTAGGCGTCGGGTGCCGGCCATGTTGGCGCTCCTAATGTGCAAAGGGCCTTTTCCTATATAGTTCTACTTCTGAGCAAAGCATATCACATACGACCACAGGGTGTGGAGAACAGGGCTTCCCGTCCGCTCAGCCGTACTTAAGCCACACGCCGGCCGGTTAGTAGTTGGGTGGGTGACCACCAGCGAATCCCGGCTGTTGTATGTTTTTAACTCATTTTTTGAGAGTTATGATGTGAGTAAACACAGGGTATCATTTCAATGGCAATGTAGCAATGTATAAGAGAACGATTGAAAACTCGGCTTGCTTAGTTACGGCTGTGTAGCCATCCCGGCCTTCTCCCACAGATCCGTGGGGGAATGACGGTTATATATGTATAACGACCACTACAGATCATTGGTGTTTTTTGCCACATGCCAAATAGACAACAGGGAACCAACCATTGCAAACAGCACAAAATGCAGGTTAAGAATCTTGTCAGCTCCAGATGGTGAATGTTTCCCATTGCCTTGGCACGCAGGAGCTCTTGTCTTCAACATACATTGTCGTTCTGCTCATAGGGGACATGGTGCTTCCTAATGCAACCTAGTCCATAATATACCAATAGGGAAATCCAGTCTGTTCAATGGAGCCCAGCCTTCTCGCCGTTGTTTCATATTACTGACCCGCCAGATTCATAATCCTGGCATTACAAAAGAAGTATACAGTATCTAGTAGCTCTCTCATTGTTAAGTTCACCTTTCTTTCTCTTCTTCCTCCTTTCCCGGCTTGAGTTTCTTTTTTTTTCTTTCCCCATCCCCCCCATTAAGCCCCAGAAGCAGATAGTAAAAGAGTATGCTGTGCAGAAGGTTGTATGAAGAATCCGCACAGATCAGAAAAATGATACCTGGTAGTTCTGGTGTTCAAGTCCAGACATAGACGCTGTCCTGGGAAAGGCACTCCTGGCATTATTGTATCAAAATTAACGACACTCCTTGTTGATTGTAGTGCCAGACTTGGCACAAAACAGCACAGCGTCTCAGTCTAATAAGCCATTCGCATCCGAGCTAGTATCCATAGTTCCCTTGCGAGAATATCTACCCGTAATTTAGCCGATGACATTATTGTATCAAAGTAATGGACCATAGGATGGACCAGAGAAAGCTACCATTGCCACAAGGCCCGCAGTCTCTTGATCAGAATACTATACAGGCAACTGCGCTGCTTTGCCCATCCTATTTCTATACGCCCGTAAGTTCTCTATATGAAAGATGATTTATTCCGCAAAAGACTAAGACAATGCATTGAGGCAATAATAAGACATCTGTTGAACCAGTATTGGATATTGATGAGACAGCAGCACTACGGCGTTATTGATATCGCAAACATAAGTAGTCTGTAAACTAGCACAGCTCCCAAACCTCGCCCGATAGACCCTTGTTTCCTTCTGCGGGTACGTACCAGACGTATCTCTCTTTGTCACCTTCATCAACGTCAGAAACAAAGGCACCGTTCAGAAGGTCGCCAAATTTGAGAATAAGTGCATTGTCTTCTTTCTTAGTCCCGATTCGGCCCCATTTATCCTGCGTCATAAGATAGTCCACGCCGTCATGTACTAGATAGAGGTTCACGTCATCGTCTTCCACCATCAGTGTCCCATCCCTAGGCTTATTTGCAATTTTGATCTTGAATTTTGAACGATATTCGGTTGATGGTTGTACATATCGAAGGCCCGGGTCACCTTCCTGGGTGCCTGGTTTGAACCAGTATCGCTGGCGGGCTCGCTTGTTTCGAACACAGAAAGTATCTCCCGAGAGATGATCTTTGAGTTCGTCGAATGGAGGCAGTATGGTAGCCGCCGTCGCGTAGAACTCGTGGCCACTGGTACAAAGGAAGACCTTCCCCTGGAGATTACGCAAATATTCTTTGTTCCCCTTCGCAGTTCCCAGGTTAATCGCCCGACAAGCATAGGCGATTTCGAATTCGTTGTCCTCTCCAGCCCACGTCCATATTTGCGGGGATAGGCGCCTGAGTCTCTTGAACGAGGCTTTATCCGCAATATCCATTTGCTCTTGAATGTATCGAAAGAGGAGGTCTCCGGTTGCCCGGTTTGGAGTGACGATCACATTTTGTCTTTGATAGCCGTCCTCTTGTTGTCCAGGATCAACATTGTAGACGAGACTGTAGAATGACATCGGTACGATAGCAGCACAGATTTAAAGATATGCTCGGAGCTCGTTCGCATCAAATGCTTCAACTATCTAAATAGTAAGAGTCAGAACTGGTTAGTTACGCACGAGACACTGTAACCCTTGGTGTGGAGATTCCGAGAAGATGCGCCATCGCCGGATGTGGAAATGCCGGATGAAACGCCAACCATTGTACCCACAGTTCGCAGTAATGAACGAAGCTACTCTGGGTATCACGCCTATTCGATTGGCCTTCTTGACGTGGTCCACTTGCGGCATATTCTTTGGATATAGATGATGCATACCATGGAGTGCTATCTTGTCCGCCAACTTCTGGATAGCGCATGGTTCCGGGTCAGCCAGAGATCGAAACTTTATGATGCCCATGTCCCTACGTCATATTGAATGAATGGTAATGATGAATATTTAAAGAATCTCAGTCTGGACAATACCATAGAAGAACCAAACTTTTCCGAAATCCATCCTGCCGGACCGTTCTCTTCGCATCAACAATATGCCCCGCGGGCAAGCCGCACCCACCAGGTGAGGAACCAATACTGCATTATACAGAATACGTCGTAGATATGTGGCCTGAATCACGAATAAGCTAACATCTAAGCGGGTATTAGCGAAGCTGCGGCTACGCAGCCAGCCGATCCAATTGAGCCAGTAGAGCAGCCTAAATCCATAGCCGAGGAAGAAGGCCCAGCTCCAAAGCCACCATGGGGAGACAGAGGCGTTACATCTCCGAGGGCAGGGACCCAGAAGCCCAAACAGAAGGATTCAGCACTCAATGTGAGAATTAATCTGGACTTAAGAGCCGATGTTGCCTTGGAACTCCATGCAGTGGTGCAAGGCGATGTGACCATTGGTCTTTTCTAGATGCCACGTTTGTAATTGAAATATTTCAAGATTTGGGATTGATCTTCGATTTGAGATTGAATGAGTAGCACATAATATATTCCGTGAGACAGCGTGATCCTCTCATGCAGAGCACTCAGAAGCATAGTTCCCAGCAATCGCCTCCATCAAAGTGCTCATCGATCCATGTTGGATATTGCGGCGAAGCATCGGCATTTCCTGCATGATGATCGCAGATGAAACCCCCCTTGAGCAACTGCCCGAATGGTATTGCTTTTAATGCTGTTCCGCTATCCCCGACCTTGAGGCGCCCATCGGTTTCATTGATATTGACGGGAAGATACTTCACGTTCCTCCCGGATCGCTCGACAAGCTCAAGTGTTACGGCGTCATCGAATACCATCACCGTTTTACCATCCGCTCTTCCTTTGATCGTGACTCGGAATCTCGCCTTCCGTGTGCTGGACACTTCAACGTAGCCCTCATTCAGGTATTTGGTGGATTTAGCCCAGAATCGCGTGGGACAGCTCTTATCCCGAATGCTGAACACACTCCCTGTGATATGATCTGGCAGATTCAGATGGGGAATCTCCGGAAGACACTGACTGTTCTCATTCCAATTGCCGCGCCAGTCAAATGTTATCTTACCAGCCAGATGCTTCTTGTGCTCTTCTTTCATTGGGACCCTCCCAAAACATATTTCGTTGAGGGCTAGTTTTAAATGTTCTTGTACTGAAGCTTGACTGTTTCCACGTAGGCTTCTCCAGTTCCATAATTGAGGCGAGGGGCGTTTATGATCGAAGTCAACCGGCACAAGGGGAAAATTCTTTCCGTTGTCCATCAAAACACGATAAAGCAGATCGGCAGTCTCGCGGTTCGGTGTCACAATATAAGAGCGGGAATTCATGGGCCCCCATCCTGAGTCAGTCCAGTCGGACCCATAATTGATCAAAACAATACCAAAAACCATGGTCAATATTGACGGCTCTTGAATTATGCGAGCACTAACCGTGTTCACTCAGGCTAGGCTGATGCACTACAGAAGAATGTCCAGACTATAGATAAACCCCTACAGTCACCAGAACAGTTTGTCGGCATGAAGTTAGCGTTACATTCCATGAGCAGTGGGTACCTGGGCCGAGTTCAGTCCCACATTCAATCGTTACATCATTGAAGTGTAGATCAGTAGACCCACTAGCCCACTGCAACCTTCACAAATGCGGAACGCATTGTCAAGCATCATTCCTATGCATCAGCTAGGAATGAAGCGACATGTACAGCACACTATAATCATACAACGCTTGATATCTTGATAATCCTACAATATACAGGGCGTGGAACAGACATAATAGTAAAGTCAAGCACAGTATGGAGAAGGTGTCCGGTTGATACCCAAGTATGACTATATGATCTCCATCGATGGCTCCCTTGGATTCGTTTATGCCTCGTCTTTCACGGCTACCACATTGTTGCTGTGGTCAACTGCAATGGTGGTAGCTTTCTTGGACGCTTTGACAGGATTGCGCGCTTCGAAAATCTGGTCAAGCTCCTCGAGCTACACAGTGGAGAAGAGATTAGAACACATCTGCAAGGCTGAGAGCCAAGTGAATGACATACCGTTCTGTTTTTGGTTTCTGGAAGAAAGAAGTACATAACAGTGAATTGGATGGCATCCCACACAACGAACACGATATAGGTTTTCCAACCGATGTCGTCAAGAGAGACCGGCCATGCGAATTGGTTAAGGAGACCCGCAGCGTTGACGGCGAGTGAGGAGAATGCCATACCCTTGGCGCGCATCTCGTAGGATAGCACCTCGACAGGGTACAGGGCCTGCAGGGGTGTTATGCAAAACGAGAAGACGCCGCCAAAGATGAAGATAAAGGCGAGTGTCGCTTTAGACGCGGCGTCATTGAGGTCGCCATTGGCATCGCGGACCTGGCTGGAGGCAGCCAAGACTGCAATCCAAACAACACAGCATCCTGCCATACCGGACAACATCAACGGACGGCGTCCGAGCTTGTCGATGAAGGCCGCACCACAGAGGGCGAAGAAAAACTGGAAGCAAGAATAGCCCAGGTTGATGTTCGCTTGCGTCACGTCAGATGTGAAGCCAGCGCCATTCAAGGCTGGAACTAGATAGTATGTTAAAACCCCATTTCCTGCCCACTGAGCGAAAATGACAAATACACAGTTGCAGGCAAGACGGTAGATACTGCTTCGGCGATTGAAAAGGCTTCGGTAGTCCCAAAATCTCTTGTCCTGCAGAGATAATTCAGCAGCTGACACGCCGTCAAGGACTTGTCATCCAATAAAAGGACTTACAGATCCATCCATGTTCAAGTGAGCCTCGTACTCCGAGATTTGCAGCTTGACCCACAGTGAGTTGCGGTCTCCATAGCCATGCCATTTTGTCATGATATCGATTGCCTTTTCTTTCTTCCCGTGAACATATAGCCAACGTGGTGATTCAGGAATCATCCAACAAGAAAGAATGATCAGGCCCGCGAAGACCAGCTGCAACCAAACAGGAATTTGCCAGGAGTTGTTGTTGTCGAGGGTGATAGAGCCGCGGACTGAGCCAGACGATAAAATCGAACCGATAAACCAGAAGGTATTGCAATAACCGGTTACAACACCGCGGTATGCTGGGTGAGTGGTCTCAACAACATAGATGGGGCCGGCAGCGGCAGCAATAGATACCCCAAAACCGAGCAGGAAACGACCACCCATGAACTGGCCAACGCTTGCGTTGGCGATGGTGGTGCCGCATACTATGGTGCCCAGGACGATCAGGAAACTCCCGAGGAACATTCCGACTCGACGGCCCCAAGTGTCGATGGCAGGGCCGACAAAAGGGAGGGCACATACGCCACCGATCTGGTACATTGCGGAAACGAGACCGGCCCAGATTCCTGCATTTCTGCCGTTGAAATGGTCGAGGAAGATGGTGTTGGCGAGGAGACCACTGAATAGGGAGCCATCGAAACCGTTCATCGTTTGGCAGCAAAAGCCAACCATAAGACACGCGAATAGCAAAAGCGTAGTTGGATGGGTAAGGGTTGGAGGTTCCTGTATGATAGCTTCATTGTAGGCGCCACTGCCTGTCACGGCACGGATGTCTGTGTCTTCCTATAACAAAGAAGGCGACCCTTAGCAACAGCACAGGAATAAAGCAACTGTAGCTCGGTCTCTACACTTACCAATTGCTCCAATGTCGGAGCAGGATTGTTCTCTGCTCGTTTCTCGTTTGTCTCCATGTCTGGAGTAGCTTTTCGCCCTTTAGAAAGACGCAATGGTTAATTTCAGAGTACTTCTTCTGTCTACAGAGTGAGTCGCCGGAGAAGTATACCTTAAGAAGGACCACCAAGCATTCCAGCATACGCTTGTCATCAATGAGTCTAGCCTCAAAGGAAACGGAGCATGCGGGTCGCGGCACCCCGAACCATCTGCATTAGTTTCCTTGCCGATCATGATGGCTCTACCTGGTCAGATTCTGACATGCCGACCCGATGTTTCCGACTGTCCCAGACCCCAGTTTCGGGTGAGTCCGATGGTGCGGGGGGTTCCAACACTCCTTTTACCCCGGGTACAGAATTTCTGGACCAGAATTGGATTACCTCAAGGAGAATTCCAAGTGAGAGGAGGGTCCGAGGGGGAACAGGACAAGAGCAAACTCTCCTCGACGAGGTCCCAGGGCTATGTCGACTTGATATTCCGGCTTTCAAATTTCGGCTTTCGGCTTACTTACTACGCTACTTTGCTCTACTTTCCCCCAAGCAGAGGCAGTTGTAAGGCGAATTGGGCGTCGTAGACTTTCTCCGCATGCATGAAGACATCGCTAAAGGGCGCCCAAGCCGACAACCAAGGAACTAGTGAGTGACCCCCGCCCGTTGTGGGGTTGCTCGTTATGGTACCATACTGCCCTGAGACATCATAAGATGCGAATATCACGTTACTCACTCCTTTGTGCCTTTGAGCAGTGATGTTTCGTGGAGTGTGGAGTCCCCAGGATTGCAGACCCCGGACCTTTCCCAAATAGACACGGCCGAGGAAGCTGTGTTCCGTCTGGGCACAACCGCTAGTGTCTTTTGGTTCGGTCCAGGGTCCGTACCGGATTGCGCTGCATCCAAAGGTTCGCTTAGGGCCAAAATCCGCTTAATCGGAAACCTCGGAAAGCCTATCATTCCCGTGAAGTTTACAAATATTTGCGTTTATTGCTGGTACCTCGTGATACACGGGGCGTGGAAGGCGATATTTTTGGGGTCTAGATCGCGTGGATGGCAAGGATGGTGCCTTATTGGGCAGAGGATACGATAGCTTTGTATCCCTGTATCCAGTTAAGAATGCAAAATTAGCAGAATGGCTCTTAGAAGGATATTTGTACCGTGGAATGCGATGTCTGTTATCCCACTCTTGTGACATGCTGATCCATATGGGTAAGTTGTGCCTATTTTTTTCCTTTTTCTTTTTTTTTTCTTTACAACCTACGTATGAGAAGATGTACATTATATTCCACTCCCTGAAAGCTTGCAGTGAGAAACCACACACCTGCATCCATTTTCAGGCAGATAATATGTTAGAACTTGTCATATTGAACACGATCTTAGAGCGCCCCATGCATGTATTCTATATTGCATTCTGTTGAACATGTAGGTAACATTATGTCCATCCATTCCCATCAACTGAACCAGCACATTTCTGGATACCCCTGTGTGAATGACGCAAAATGCCCAATCTCGTCCATCGTGTGTCTCAACCTTTTGGCCACTGTGTGGGATGATACTGTGATGAGCGACCTCTGATGAAAACAAGCAAAATGCGAATTTAGATAGATACAGGAGGATGAATGTGCAGACTCCATTGACAAGCCGCGGCATGTGTGGCGAGATCCAATGTCCGTAAACCCGAGGGCAGAAATCACTTTAATGCCAACACTGCACGTAGGTATGGATCATTTGGTGGTGCAAGTGGCCGACATCGCAGCAGTAGGATTCACATCAGGCTGGGTTGTCGATATATTGATCACTTTGTTCCAGCATGCACCATGAACTGCTCCTAACTCTATCTCGAGAGTCGTTCAATAGCTCTCTATCATGGACATTCCCATTTGGCCTTTTTACGTATTATTGGGAAAACATAATCCTTTGCCAGTGCCCTACTTAAATTATGAAAGCTGTGAAGGGCTAGAGAATTCTGATAATTGGACGGTGGATGCGATGGCAAATCGATACCCTTATTACTCAAGCCTCTCGTTTAAGTGCCATTTGCGTCATGCGCCAGTGTCAAAAATTATTGCACGTAGGTTCCATAATCGCCATGCAATGTGCCAAAAATTGCGCGGTAGCTTGTAGTTTATAAATAGTAGGGATTTGTCTACTGATGATTGGCACTGCATCAACCAAATAGAGCAGGAAACAATCTATTTCTATCGCAAAAGTGGCTTTACTGGTATCCTGCGGCTCTGAGACTCCCACCCACCAGCTTGTATGTTGCTTCGTGTTGTACATTTCCTGGTATTTTAGCTATATGTCGTGTTTGAACAAAATCGTAGCTCACACCATGTACATCCTTGAAAGGAAGGGGTGAGTCTCACTAGCCGCAGTGACCTGCTGCGCTGCCAACAATTAGCCACCCCTTTACTGAAGATAGGATCCCTCTTTTATAACATAAAATCTCGTCGATCGCTCGCATCACCGTACGAAGTTATCAGCTGCGCTTGTCACTGCTTGAAAGCAGTTTTCACTTGTGAGAGCACTGCGAGATCGTTGGGATCCCACGATTTGACGCCTCCCTGTTCAATTCAAGTACTACGAAGATGCCGGTATTCGCAAAAGTCGAGACTGGTGAGTCCCATTTCCAGCATGAAAACTGACTGTGTCGTCTTCTGGTATCTTGTTAGCCAGAGTAATATGCTCTTCCCGAAAGATTGTTTCGGAACTACACACAGGCTACACTCAGATAGCCTTTAAGTCGTTGCAATGCCTCGCTTTATGCTGGAAAATGCATTGAAGTAGTTGAGGAGGTGGTCAATGCTAGCGTCGAGGTCCTATCGACGTAACATATTGGACTGAAGACCCCTCCTCAGTCCAGGGTTATTTGCTGTGTAGGTACTCCAGAAGGTGTAGAGATCACAATCCTTTGCAGGCTTGGCATGGAAGCCGACTGGCTGCGAGACAACCTGACAAGCTTTTCAGATCCCATCAACGTTTGCGGAGTTTGGCTCTGCTCACAGCATGAGAAGTACGTTGTTCTTAGTGGGAACTAGGATGTTGCCCTGTTGATTCTATATATATCGAGCCATGATTCACACGTCACTCCCCGCACTTATTTATTGCAGAACTTTTGATCATATTTATAAAGGCGCTTAATGTGGCTTAAAAAGCCACACACTACGGATTTTACTCCGCATTGAAAACGGAACATGGCAATTTCATCACCTATCAGTGAAGAGTCTGCCATCTGTATCTCATATACTCACAGCAGTAGATTGTTTAACAAATTATTTCAACCCCGGCACCACCGGCTTGACCACAGCCACCTAGCATCACTCTCCGGATCTTTAATTTCAGCAGCCTATAACATACGTAAATACATGCCACCGGGCAGAAATGCTACACCAATTGGAACATGTCCCATTTGTCCGGCACTAACCCCTCAGTATTGAGAATTCCTGGCGAGCATGGACGTTCTCTATAAATGATCCCCTCAGCCCGCATGATGGTCAAGATTTGGAAGTATTGTTCGCAATTTCATTTTGAATACCTCATTTAAACTACCATCGTCGGCAGTATGAAAGTTTGCACCTTGTCATTAGGCTGCCTGGCTATGACTGCGGCGGCAGCACCAGGCCGTCTACAACATGGTAGCCCTTTTTACTTTTTTACATTGTGGGTGTTCCGTATGCACAAAAAAAAAAAGCTACTGTACTTGAGATATACTGACACGGACATTGATTGTGTGCATGCAGTGGTGATTCGTACTCCATGACCAGCTTCAACGCCAGCTTAGAGCAACCGTCGCCATCCAAACCTATGGGAAACCCTGCCCTTGGTATGTACATTGTGGACACATCATATTTACCATTGGCTTACTGTAATCTGAACTTTCCGTGAAGGCCAGGGAACAACCACTGGGGGGGTTAATTGGATCGGATATCTAGCCACCGAATACAACAAAACCCTCGTTCTGAGCTACAACCTCGCAGTTGGGGGGGCTACTCTTGATAATAATATCGTGATGAACCCGGGCTATCCCGACGATGTTGTCTCGCAAGTGGGTCTCTTCAAATCAGTCTACAAGAGCAAGCCGTCCTATGCTCCCTGGTCGTCTTCCAATACAGTATTTGGATCCTGGATTGGAGTTAACGAGTACGTGCCTCCGCTGCTATACGCAGACTTTTCGATCTAGAATGCTCATTCACCGATCCTTTTTCACAGCGCTGGAAATTCATGGTGGTTTTCAGACCCTCAGAACTTTACATCTGTCTGGGCGAACAGGTACGAGTCGTTATACGAACAGGTATATAGGGATGGGGGCCGCAAGTTCTTGATCTTGAACGTACCGCCAATTCAGCGTAGTCCTTTCTGGGAAAGTCAGGGAACAGATGCTTTCAACCAGCTTGCATCTTATTTGCCCATACTCAATAAGGCTATCGCGGATTTTGCGCGGGACTTCAAAAGACGCCATCGAGATGTAAGTTCCCTGGAGCTCATAATGTCAAGGATCACGATAACTAAATTGATACGTACTCGCTCTAGGCCACCGTTCTCTTCTATGACACCTTCAGTCTCATGTCATCCATCATTGACGCCCCAGTGAAATATGGATATCCTACCGCGACTGCTGGCTCCTGCTATGCCGATGATGGTACGAGTTGCGTGTGGTGGAATTCTTTGCACCCAGGCAAGAAGTTCCACCAGCTGATGGCAATCGACATTGCGCGCTGTGCCTCTTCCCTGGGAGCATGGTAATCAATGGCATGGGTGGTCGTTCTGTGTATCGATGCTGGGTGAACAATACCGCTCAGCTAGCTCTTGGTCCCACAAGTTGTAACAATGGCTGACTATGCAATTTAAAGAAGACTATGGAGTGGAAGGAGAAGCATGTAGCATATGTTTCCTGAGAGACTGCTAAGTCCCTTAACTACTTGGATTCATCTCTTCCATCTTGTTATCTTTGGGTCACACGCGGTGGGAAGACGTTGACCCAGGTGGTGTTCCTTGGGCTGAATGCTTCTATGGCACACCTGGAGGAATTCGACTTGTCTGGCCACATTGTTGAAAATGCAACCCGCAATATCGTATGGCACAGATCCTTCAGCTCCCCGACGCACAGTCGACAGTACGGAATATTGTTTCGCGAGGTCATCTAGCTACTACATCTGCATCGACTGAACTGGCACTTATTCCTTCGGAAACGATATGCGGTCAACAGGACTTAAAGTACTTGATGAGGCTCATCAGGGAGATGAGTCAGGAGACAGGGAATATAATTTGAACTGTGAAAGATCCCATTACATATCAATCCAAGAATAAGGAACAGCAATCAAGGTGCATATTGTGGTGATGACAGGTAACCCAGTGTGGTGAAGATGGTGTTAAAGTCGGAGAGATAGGCATGTATCTCAAAGAATGATGTGATGTGTGTATGTCCAAATGAACAACCCCATCCTTTTGTCCCTTATCATCCTCGTCTTGGCAACTAAGCCCTTCTTGACCAAATTAGTATTCTGCCTTATGCACAGCCTGCGAACATCCATACTCCTTCCCTCGGTCCCCATTTCTCCTCAGTTTAACTTCCGGCCTCTTGAATTGCCTCTCTTGCTACTAGAAATTGTTGTCAAAAAAAATTCACTAAGTTCCACCGCTGCTATGGGCCCTAAGTCTGAACCTCAAGCGCTTCCCATATTGCCACTATCCTCGTCGGCCAGAATAGTTCCGAGCCCCAGAACCAGATGGCAACTCTGTAAGCCATGAGCAAAACTGAACTCCTTCAACACACAGGGCATGGCTAATCAATCCTCTGGACTTCTGCTCTTTATGTCGCCCATCACCATAGCTGTTTTCCTTGCCTCTATGACCTGGGCATTCATTCTATTTCAACAACACTTAAGCGTGCGGCTGCGTAAGTCCTCTTCCTTCCATGACTCCCATTCAAAGATTATGTATCTGGTTTGAGCATTCTGCCGGCTTCAGCCGCATTATCCTACATGTTGCATCACATAGCAAAGATATTCGTTGGGACTTGGCTCCTATTCATGAATCACCTTTACCTCACGACGGATATCCCGTGGGAAGAAAGAAGGAAATCATGGTACCTTTTAAGCCTTTTGGGAGGGATTGGACAGTTGGCCACCTGTTTGCTCGGGTTTCGTCTCTGGCAAACATGGTTTCAATGCAATCTTCAACAATGTGACATTGTAACAGACGCTTTTCGCACATTTGATATAGCGCAATGCGTTTTCATCCTAGGGATGTGTGGTTATTCAGAACATATTTTAGTCATGTCAGATACTATAAACTTTTACTATTGTGTGCTCTCAAGCAGCTTCCCAAAGGACCAGCCTGTTGCCACCAACAAAGCCACTTGTGCTTGCATGAGTTCGCAGATCCTGTGACCTCTATGCCCCGCAATAAAAGAAAATTATGGAACGCTATATAATCATTGTGTGTGTTGGTCTTGTGTTTGATGCCACTAAGGAGAGACGCAAGGCAGCCGGTAAGCCGACAAAGACAGCAGCGTTAGGTGCTCGGTTCGACCCTCCAGATCCCGCGGAAACATGCAAGTCCTTTCTGAGAGACATACACTAGCCAAGTAGGGTGGCTGGTGTCACTACACAATTTGAGTACTGCCAAGGAAGCCCACACGAAGGCTTTACATCTGCACGGGCTTCAAAACATCGGAGATGGAATCATAATTCCACAAGCAGCTCGCAATTTACGTCAAGTTACGAGCTTTACCTACGACAACAATCAAACACAACGCTGCAGCCCTCTGCTATGCCAGATGGATGGTGCGACGGATGTGATTATGATGGTATGCTCACGAAAAAGGGAAGCAGATCGTCTCAGATAGGTGCAGCGGCGGTGCTTTGAGACGCAGTTTATGGTTGAGGGCCATACGCCTGCTGCTATTGTGGAGACATTGGATGTGAGTGGAGCTGTCTTACAGATATCTAAACGCAACAGATTCTCTGTTCGTCTATTTGGGACATTGTATCCGTGAGTCAGTACTACAGACTGGTTAACTGATTCCGAGGTTGATAAGTGCCAAGTTATCCTGTGGTCTGTGACAATGACATTGCATATATTCGTACTTGGACTAGCTTCGGATTCGTGGCGTTGTTGAGGGCAAGCAAAAGATATGACAAGCCTGACAATGGCTGTGGAGGGATCCGCATCCATGCAACCCAGAGAAATCAAAAGAGTTACCTAGCCTTTATGGAGGTACATGAGAGCGAAGCAATGTTCTACTGTTGGCTGCAGCCTAGTGCCTGCTGTGCGGTGTACTCCTGACGGTCAAATGAGGCCATTGAGATCATGTCTCTTATCTGGTTGTGCAGTATGCTACTGGTACGCGGCTGGAGTGTTTAGCAGTTCATGCCGACCAGTTGAAATCCACAGTATATCACAAGTAGATATAATAATAATGGACATCGAGTAGCGGTCCCAGATTCGGACAAACTTGAGTTTCGTGTCTGGATCGCTGCAGTATCTGGGCTGTCGTAGCCAGGATTTGGCGACTCGCAAATTTGTAGTTTGTGCTGCCAAGCACAAGGCATACTGGTGGAAAAGGGATCGCTTTCCATATGTCCGCTCCTCCTGGAGGAGGAAATTTGGTGTTGATATCGACGGCTAGACTGTCACTCTCGACATAACCATGCTACAGTGTTTGTGAATGTGGGGGATATAACTTGTGATCAGCGAAACAAATCGGTAGTGGTGGAGAACGGTCAAATGGACAAAGATGCTTCTAGGTTTACAGTAGTATATCCGATGTACTGCGGAGAATTTCGTAGCCAATCACACCATGTCCATGGAGTAGAGACCGACAGGCGAAATTAAAATGGACTTGAAGGTTATGCTAAGGCCGCCAATGTCATGAACGCTGGGCATCAACAAATCTGGGACTTACAGAGCGTACGTTTACATGGATTACTGGTGTGTGGACAGGAATGGCACACTCAGTCAAATTCACCTAACATCCTCTGGACAAGGACAGGACTAGCAACAAAGAAAGCTTTGGTACGAGCCTGCATAATAGTCCAAAGGGATTCGCAGGGCACTAGGTTGGAGACAGTGCACACCATAATTGCGCAGTCCTCGCCTTACGGAGCACCAACGCACTGATAGCCACCGACGTCACCCTACGTCAGCCAATTTCGCTCCCTCTGGCCTGAATGTGATGGTGCAATCCTTCCAACGGACTTCCTCCTGCATGCGGTGCTTAGTTCTCGTATGCCAAGATTTGGCGTCTTGGTTCCGCTCGGCGGACTTGGCAAGGCGTGCACGGATTCCCTGCATAGGGAAAGCCGCAGCCCCGCCAAGGCTTGGCTCATACTCCGCCATTCCTTCGCTCCAAAACAAGAGATACTTCTCGACTAAGCGATATTACTCTGCCGCACTTAGAGCTCGGTTGCGGCGTCTTTACACAAAGGAGGCGGTAGCTTGATTGTTGTTGGTCAAGGATACGAAAACAGTGGGAAAATTCGCCTCCCAATCAGACCTCTGGCCGGGACAACAGCAGCAACACGGACTGCAGCTCCACTTACTGGCCCCCATGCCAAGGCCCGACACTGGGTCTCATCGGAGATAATGACAGGCATCCAGCTGTATCCTCTTCTTGGCAGTGGATTGTTTCCTCGGGCCGTCATTTGTTTTTGGGGTAATCGCTGGACACGCTTATGCCCAGTAGTTGAGTCTCAGATTCATGTCGAGGTTTGTGGACTAGGAAGTGACATGGAGGTATCCATCCTTTCAACCTCCATGAATATATGAGAGAGAATTTGAAGTCGACACCATCCCTCCAAGGAACTGTTTCTTATAACCTTGATCCGTGCACCATTATAGGCAGCATAATGAGCATTAATTGAAGCGAATGGAAAGAATCGTGTCTGGTAACAGATCGAAACGGGATAAGCCCCTATCAATTGGCAAGGCTCAACGACCTCGGTTGAAATAAACACTTGTCATTAGCGGATACATAATAATATATTCTCCCCTCACATCACTCAAGCCTTGGTTTCCGTAGCACTCTCATCGCTGTCCGTCGGTTTGTTGTCGGCGTGCACAGAGACCACACTCTCACGTCGCAGAGCCTCCTCGATGTACTCGGGCTTGAGCTGGCCATGCTTATCATAACGATAAGGCTCCTTGATTGAATGCGTGACGGCGTTGAAAACGTTCGTGGACTTCTTGAAAATGTTGTCCATCTCTTCCAGGGAACGGTAGCGGGTCTCGGGGAAGAAGAAGTATACACAGGGGAACATAAACGCGTTGCTGGGATCGCCTGTCAGCTTGGGTACGGGGTAAATGCAGATGGGAATCTCACATGACAGCGAAGATGATGTAGGTCTGGTAGCCAATACTATCAAAGGCCACCGGAGTAATCATCACGACCATAAAGTTGAAGATCCAGTTGGCGCTAATTTATGGTTAGACCACATTCTGATGATGGGGCCGAATATCAAGGTCCACTTACCTTGTCGCAAGTGCATTGGTGGGCGCACGAATGCGCAGTGGCACGATCTCTGCTGGATACAGCCACGTCATTCCGAGCCAACCGATGGCGAAGAAGGTGTTAAAGACGAAGAGGAAGACGGCCTGTCCGATACCCGCACGTTTGTCATCCAGGTAGACCAGCCGATAGTTGCAGCCCGCGAGAACAGCCATAGAGATCGACATGCCAGCCGCCTTTCCATCAGTCATGGTTAGCAGACATATCAAAGCTATGGTACGGGTGAATGACATACCCCGAAAAGCATGAGCGGCCGACGCCCAACTCGTTCGATAATAAAGATGGGAATAAACGCAGCCATTAAGTACTCCGTTCCGTTACAAGCAGCGAGCAACTTGGGCAAGTTTCCTTGCCCCAGACCAATCTGCTTGTAGAGTTGAGGAGCCTGCAAAACGGTCTTAGTACCAAGTTGAAATACCAGTTACGGAGGTTCTCACATAATAGGTGATCAGGTTGATTCCAGAAATTTGTTGGAACATTTGGTTGACATAAGCCAGGGCGACACGATGGAATTCACGGTATTCGCTCATGTCAAACAAACTGCGGTAGGAGCCCTTGGACATCTCCTTGACTGTTTCTTGGATGGACAGCAGCTCGTTCTTGATGTAAGGGTCGTCGGCCGGTTTCTCGTTAAGAAAGCAGAGAATCTCCACGGCTTCGTCATTCCGGCCTTGCATCACCAACCAACGGGGGGATTCGGGCAAGTTGAGGATGGAGGTGAAAATCACGACGGCAAAGAGAATCTGGAAGGCCAACGGGAATCGCCATGCTACCTCACTCTCCCCGATGAAGGAGAAGCCTAGCGCAGGATGATCAGTGGCTTGACTTTGCTTGACTCACGAGGGAGGTCATCCTCACCGTAGTTGATCCAGTAACTCAACGTAATGCCGGCTGTAATGAGCATACCCTCGATCATGACCATCTTACCCCGATCGTGCGCCTTGGATGATTCAGACTGCCAGGTCGGCACGGTGCTAGTATTCATGCCATTTCCAATACCGGTGATGATTCGGGCGATGATAAATTGAGGCAGATGGAACGAGGTAGCTTGTAAGAGCGCGCCAGTCGCCATGGTCACACAGCCGCAGAAAATCGTCCTGCGACGGCCAAGAGGATTTCCGATGAAGATGGTCAAGATAGCACCACAGAAGCAACCCAAGTTGTACGACGCGACTGCAATACCCTGGTTGGAGCTGCGCTGCGATATGACATCCGCCATGTCTCTGATTGCTGGATCATCCGGATTGATTTCAGGGAAGTATTTATTGAAGGACGGCAGGTCCAGGAGACCACCGGTCACACCCTGGTCATAACCGAAAAGCCTTTGTTTGACATGTCAGTTAGTCGCAACACCGGAGAGACGACAGCGGGTGGCACTGTACAAGAAGTCAAGACTGCCAAGAGAGCTGATAGCCAAGTTGAGGGCTCTGCCTCGCCAGCCGAAGAACCGCGGTATGCCAAACATGATGTTCAAGCACAGCACGAGCGACAGAGACGGAGCTTTGGGTTGGAGAAGGAGAAGCGGAGGCCATGACGCGCTGGTTATATAGCATGGGCCCTTCTCCCACTTCCTCGGATCGATCAATGTGGTAATCCGAGCAGACAGGGTTCCTACAGTGTATGGGGGGACCAGCCAAGATACGGGGAAAGACAGCGTCTTTAGCGGGGGGCCGGGGGGAAGGTCCACTGGCGTTGTGCCTTGGGGGTGGCTCATCGAGGCCAACGTAAGTGGACAAAGCATTACTAGGGTTCCTTCTTTTCGAAACCCTTGGCAGCGGTATAGGATTCCTTGGCGTCTTACCGGAGGAAAGCGTGCGATTCGCACTGTCTAATCGTGTTCAGTCTTTGTCCTTCCGTTATCAGCCGATGGGAGCACCTAGGGCTCAACAGTGTCTGTCATCCTGGCCAATAATCTCCTCATCTCTCCCGCTGCCTACCCATGATGCCGTGGACCGGCTGGCCGACGATGCAGTCTATAGTGGACCCGCCGGCGTCCAACACCCCATTCAATGACCAATAATCACGTGGAAATCGGCTGGTCCGAGATGAGACTCGTGCCCAATGCGGGAAAGCAGTGGGATTTTGTCCGAGAAACGCCCAGGAACGGCTAGTTAGTGCCATTACATCGGCTTCGAGACGGGTGGCTTGGGGGAGAAACCATGGACCAAGCGTCGGCAAACAGTCCGAATTCAAAAAACAATTACGTCAGAAACAAGAGATGGATATATGAACCGGGATATAGTTTACTCCGTCTGTTCCGAAGAGAGGTCTGAAAACCGCGGAATACGCGACAATTTCCTACCTGGATAGCTTGGGCTATTTGGTTATCTCTCGTCCGTGTGCCGGCGGCACCCATGGGGTTCCCGAACCGGTTGACCGCCCGATCACTTGCAGGAGTCAGCCATCCAATTCAACTGGTCCCTTTCCTTGAGGTATGTCGGATTACTTTAATTATTCATATCGCCATTATCATGTGTTACTGAGCGCATGGAGACGCCTCAGTCGGAAAATGCTTCCGTCCTGAGGAAATGGAATCGCTTTAACCCTATAGTAAAACAGTGTTACCTCTAGGGAACGTCTATTGAACACAATAAACCATGAATCATGTTTATATTATATATTTGTAACTAAGCAAAGTCTCTTTGTCAAGGGGAAAGACCTTTGTGTCGGTAAAGCACCCGTATGCTCAAAGAATCTATGCCTCCTCCACCCCAGTCAGAGACCTTCTCATGAATCCTTCTGGGCAACATCCTTCACTACTCGCATAATATCATCTGGCCCGAGTCCTTGACTATTGACCTGTTCGTAGAGTCCACCACAGCCTTCCTTCACAGCCCCCATCATTCGGTACTTGGGCGTGAGATTGCGGTCAAGAAGATGGCTACCAAGCCGAGAGCCCAAGCTGGTCTTCTGAGCCAATGACTCGACCACCACGACAAAAGGAGACGAGCCGTAGATCTTGATTGCCTCCTCATCGACCACATTGAGAGTTGGCTTGTTGATGAGACCAACATCCAAGCCCTCCTTCCGCAAGCGTTCAACGGCATCGAGAGAGCGATAGACCATATCGCCGTATGATACGACATATCCGGCCGAACCGTGGCGAATGAACTCTTCCTTGCCGGGTACAAATTCGTAGTTCCCGCCGTACAGTTTCTCTTCACCAGACTCATTCAGAATGTACGGCGTCTTGGAGCGGGTGGAGAAGATGAACCGGAGACCCTTCTGCCAGAACACCTTTCGCACCACAGCCTTCATCTGTTCTCCGTCGGCGGGGAAGTACAGGCCGGTGCTCTCGGCATCCATCAACCCGTTATCGGCAAAGAAATTGTTCAGACCGAAATGGCATGTGTTGTCAGCAATCTCGTCCACACCACTGTGAGAGAAATGGGACAGCACGCTGCAGCCGTTCAGCCGCGCCATGGTAATTTCTGAAATGCACATCTCCAAGAAGGCGGCGAATGTGGAAAAGACTCCCTGCCGCTCTCCATTGCTGCCAAAGCCGAAGCCTGCTGCGGCGGAGAAGTTTCCGCGCTCCATGACGCCCGATGGGACAAACACCTCGGGGTGGCCGCTGTGGATACCTTTCAATCCAGTCGAGCCTTCGAGATCCGAATCAATGACCATGACCCGGCGTGCAGCTTCCTCCTTGCTGAGTT
The DNA here is from genome assembly GCA_001931935.1 of Aspergillus aff. floccosus IMV 01167. Taxonomy (NCBI): domain Eukaryota; kingdom Fungi; phylum Ascomycota; class Eurotiomycetes; order Eurotiales; family Aspergillaceae; genus Aspergillus; species Aspergillus aff. floccosus IMV 01167. Next base: position 22,922 of record MSJE01000261.1, read on the forward strand.
CATCCAGAACAGAGTTGACCGCCTCGCCAAAAATCACACGGTTCGATCCCTTATCTTTGGTGGATCCCCAGTACTGATGCGGGTTCGGCAAGGACTTGATATCATCGTAGAAGGCGAGCTGTACTTGGGTATAGCCTCGTTTGGTCAAGTACTTGCGGGCGGCGTCGACGGGGATGACGTCGTGAGCTTTCGTTGTTCCTTCGATGCCCTCGATGCCGGGGGCCATCTTCCGGTTGACGATGACGGCGGCTGGTCCTGAAGCGTTGATGGTCTCGCACATGGCGGCATACAGCGAATCGACATCTTCTCCTTGTGCATGTATAACCTTGAGCCCATGACCTTCGAGGGTGCGCTCAAGGGTGTAGCCCGGCAGGTATTGAGACGGATGACCCGCAATCGTGACGTCGTTGTTGTCGATAAACAGCTTCACATTCAGGTTGTTGGCAACCGCGATGCGGGCTGCCTCGGCATCATTTCCTTCTTGCTGCGACCCGTCCGAACCCAGGAGGAGCACAGTCTTATCACGGTTGGCCATGGAAATGCCATTGACCATCGCCCACATGTGTCCCAGACGTCCCGAGCTGAACTTCACGCCGGGAGTGAGTCCCAGCTCCGGGTGACCTGGCAGCTTCGAGTTCGCATCGCGATAGTTCAGCAAGTGATCGGGGTCGATCTTGCCATCCAACGCGGCCAGAAGATACTGTGTGGCGACTCTGTGTCCCGCCTCGTCGAAAATGGCATCTACGAAGCCATTGGGGTTGGCGTTCATGAATGCCAACAAGATGCATACCTCGGGTGCGGTGTCGAAGGGGCCTCCGGTGTGGCCTGCCAGTCCCCGAGCGGCGCCGGTGGCTGTGAAAGCGACGATAGCGTCTCGGAAGACATTGATGTTGTGTAAAAGATCCTGCTTCTGTTGGTCGGAGAGCTTTGGATTCTTCGGATCGAGTTTGAGCTTCTTGAATTGGCTTAAGTCGACGGGGAGGTGGTGTTTGGCGCCCATAGTGTACGGATTATGTTGTCTTTCACAGGTCACGTATAAGAGATAATCGACTTTGTCCTATAAAAGAAAGTCTGATAGATGGAAATGTTGCAGATGAGCAAGTCGGTTGACTTAAAGAGAGTAGTGAAACCTTTGACACATGTATGATGTCATAGCATCCATCGGAGAAGTGACGCCATATGAAAAGATTCTCTTTCAACTGGGCCAGTAAAGGCCAGTTACATGCTGTTGATCACATCATTAAACTTGATTTTCCTATGAATTTACCTATAGAGTAACCTGGTGGGGTTTCTACCAGGATTTACCAGTAAGCGCTCCACACCTTTGTAGCGGATGTACGACTATTGGCACATAAATACAGGCACTTTTACTATTCTAATTGTTAGAATTATTCTCAACTAGGAGCCTGTATATATTTTTTCATAACGAATTGAATTCTGTACTATAAAGGAATGATAGTGCATACAGAATCAGGATGGAAGGCATTGCGGCGATCGTACTATATGGACCAGGACTTTGGCCAATATAGCCTCACCACAAAGCGATATACATAAAAACTACATTTGGCAATGCTTCATACGATCAACATAGTCAAGGTCCTCCTGCCAATCTCTTTGGTAATGACTATTCGCCCGTCTAAAGTTTCAAACGACCTGGGCAGTTGGCGCTCAGAACGATCACCTGATATTTTCCGTCGGCATGGACATCCGATGCTGAACACTTCTTCATATCTATAACGACAACATAACGCAATTCTGTACAGCGGTCTATATATACGAGCATGGCATTTACTACCGCGTTGTGCTACTGGGGCATGAAAGTTACCGTGATATGTCCGGGGTTCGCAATCTAGGGGTACCCGTTTCTAGACTTTGGCACTGATGAACCAGCAACTCCGTCAGAACATTCATGTTAATTGACGATGTCCAGAAGAAGCATTAGTATTCTGTTGAGCAGGGGCACCTCTTGGACCCTGAAGAGGTAGCAAATGCTATGCTGGCGCTGGTCCAAGACGGAACATACGGTGGCGGGACGGTGATGGAAATCACTGGTGCTAGACGCAGGGTTATCCCTGAATGGAAAATTTCTACGCCGGTTGCTGCGTACTCCGACATGTCAGAGGAAGCAATGAGGTGTACGTTAGAGCCGGTCATGCGCGTAGTGGCGAAGGAGTGAGCGGGTACGTAGATCTATCAGTATTTACATACACATTGATATCGCCCAAAATGATGATCCTAACCTTCGATACTCCCGGCATCGTTGCAAATAGCAATAGTTACTAGCTTTCACAGTTTTGCTCGTTATTTCTGTGTATAGAGAAAAGTACCCCAAATCCAGATTACCACGCCCTACTTTCCTCCATCTCCCGCCTCAGAATCATTCTTTACGGAAACATCAGTGGCAATAAACACATCAGGGCCCACACCATCACCCATGCTCTCCTTCCAATGCAGCAGAATCTTCTCTCCAGTGAACAGTCGATCAATATGCTCCAGCGAGAGATGTCTGGTTTCCGGGTAGCAAAAGTAGATCAGAGGGAGGAAACAGAAGTTGAAAACTGAAAAGTAGATATAGGTCCGCCATTGGATATTATTGATGCTGACTGGCGTAATTTCGACCACGAGAAACGTGAAGATCCAGTTTGAGGCTGTAGCGAGGGCGGCAGCGCGAGTTCGAATGGCAAGGGGCGCATATTCAGCCGGCACTGTCAAAGGTAAGCAATGTGAGCACGACGATGGTGGTCCTGGGTACCTACACAGCCATGGAATAGCAAGAAGGCCGACCGCAAAGAAAAAATTGAAGAGGAAGAGCATGACGGTAGCAACTATTCCAGCCGCTTTGCTTCCATCGGACACGGTGCCTGCAAGAATCGCCATACATGCACACTGGCCGGCGGCAGCAAATAGCATGAGCTTCCTCCGACCAAGGCGATCGATTATCCAGATGGGAATCATGGAGGACAGAAAGTAAGCAACACCATTGAAACCCGCCAGAAGAAGGGAGGTGTTATGTGGAAGTCCCACGGATTGCTGGAAAATGACCGGCGCATACTGGATCTTGTCAGCCCATGTAGGTATATCATGAAGTTCAGGTACGCACGTATGTGATCAGGTTAATCCCCGATATCTGCTGCATGAACTGGCCGCCAATGCCCAAGAGAGTCCGGTATCGAAACCTCTGTGCGCCGTTTTTGATCAGAGCCTTGTAGCTTCCGCCCGCCGCAGCTTCGCGCTCTTCCTCAATTGCCCGCTGAATTTCAACAAGGCTTTCGTTAAGCCGTGAGTCATTAATATCCACGGTCTGGGCGTTTGGCTGCACCGCCCATAGGATTTGTTTCGCTTCTTCCTGCCTGTCATGCGCAATGAGCCATCTCGGGGACTCTGGGAGAACGAGAATGCCGAACAGAGTGCTTATTGCAAATACGATTTGCAGGGCCAGAGGAAAGCGGAACTGGGCGTCATTTTCAACGAAGCTCATGCCGTAATCAACCCAGTAAGAAAGCATGACTCCGAAGATATTAATCGCAAGTTCAATGCAAAGGCCTTTGCCGCGACTGCTTGGTTTCATCAGCTCCGAATGCCAGACAGCTCCAGATCATTAGTATCATCCGCGTGCAACTCGGTTGTGTCGTAACTCACGTATAGTACTGGTGTTCATTCCATTTCCCAAGCCCGCCACAATTCGACCAACAATAAGCTGCGGAATTCCAAACGACGCTGCCTGAAGCGCAGCACCAATACTCAGCACGATACACCCTATCGCAATACACCTTCTTCGGCCGAGTTTTTCGCCCACCAGCATGCATATGATGGCGCCAAAGAAGCAACCGATCTCGTAGATCGCGACCACGGTGCCTTGAAGAGACGCACTGCCGCCCCGTTCGGTGTCAATTTCGGGGAAGGTCCTCGTGAATGCAGCTCCCGTTAAGAGGCCTGACATGACCCCTTGATCGTACCCGAACAACAAGAATCCTGAGCCGGCAGTGGCCGTGATAGCCCAATTGAGTGGATTGCCCACCAAGATCGTCATAGTGGCCGAAATCGAGACGATATGATCCCCATACAAACCTTGCGAAGCCGTTACCCAGCCTTGAGCCCTGTCAAGAGGGGCATTACGATGAATTTATAGCACGAAATAACCGTCCAGACTCTTCCCCAGGACTCTGGCATCAGACTTGGACGCTTCCATCTATGGCAGGCCAAGCTCGAGTCCTAACGCCGATTAGGTTTGGGCAGATTGCGGAGTTGGAGTTTTCTGGACTAAAGTGGAAAGATTAGACGCCCCCAAGCCTCCATCTCCCCGTGGGGTTTGTCGGATCTTCTCCGGAGAAGGGGGTTAGTGCTGCCTTATGGGGAAAAGTTCGAATTTCCCCGGGTCGAAGGGGATTTTGAGCAACACGCTATCACAAAGTGCAGGTACTGGCTCTCTGCATTTCCGAACTGGCGGAATTTAGCCGCCATCATAGTGTTGATGGTGTACAGTCTTCGAAATCTGACGGTCATCCAAGGACAGATCGCGCTCTTCTGAGGGAGAGAATAGCACTCGTGCGTGATATTTCTGGGTTTTGGGAGACCATATATGTTTGAATCATGCTGGAACCGTCAATATATGATAGCCAATCGGGCGTAAGTAGTGCAACAGTCGATGAAAGAATGGCATGGCAAGATGACTTGCAGAGAAAAAGGCAGTTGATCGTGCTCGGGTTCGAACGGATGACCCTCATAGGACGGGTCAAATATGTGAATATGCATAATCTTACATAAGCGAGCATGGTGCATCTTTTTCTTCATCACACCACGACAGCCACAAGTTTTGCCAGAAGCTGGGTTTGTCAAGTTGTGTTTATACCGTATCGTTTCTGTGGCCTCTGGATTAGTTACGCTTCTCATGTTCTCATGTCACCTGTACGCCGTATCTTGGTCTGTGATTCGATCACACTGTGCCCACATCTCAGAGTGCGGATATATATCCTTCCTAGTGGGCTCATTCTGAGGCGAGATGGCTAGTTGTATCACACTTCGAAAGACAGCTACGTATACGGATCATTTACAAAGTGAACATACGAAAACGCAAGTCATACAAAGGAATTGACTCTTTTACAAACTCCTGCATTAGTCCTTAAGGCGATAACATCTGAATTGTCCCAACATCCATTTAGTCCGATACAGAAGAAGCAATGGGCCTAAACATCGACGCAGTTGAAGGAAAGGCGATCGGGCTGTTGTCATGACCGGTTAGCAGAGATACAGATTTGGTTCTGTTAGATTGCACTCACAAGCGCTCTTGTCGGCACAAAAGCCAAACAGCATTGAGGGATATGCTCAACACTGCCACAGATATCCAGATCAAATTCATCCTCGACCAGCGAGCCTGTCAAAGCGTTTAGCTCTGGATGAGAACGAGAGAGATTGACGTCAGATGGACCTACCATTCTCACAGATGTTGGCATCGTTGAGCTCCGGATCCAGACCATAGCGATCACGCTCTGCCTCACTCAGATCGGAGTAGCGCGTGATCGATTCGCAGCATTTCAAGGTTCCTGAGCATTGTGGCAGCTCTGCAGCTACCACAGTGGCTGATACCACAGCCAGCAATTGGAAGACCAAGGATTTCATCGTGAGGAGACACAGGTTTGTTCGTGGAGGGAAATTATGTTTGCGTGGTAAACAGCATAACCGCCCAGTGAAGGGGACTGCACCGATCTTTATAGACAACCGAATGAAGACAGGGGCAGGAATGTGGTCTCTCGTTACACAAAAATGCCCGAGACTGAGCCTGAGAAATATTTTGAGGGGTGAGTAGTTACGCTGATGGGTTGAAGCCATCCACACAAGGATAGGTAGCCATAAGGTCGGTAATCCGACTCGTTCGGAGCGTACTCCTTCATTCTCTATAGTACCTGTTGTCCTCAAGACATCCATGTTTCTCAATGAGGTATTGGGCACACACTGATCAGAAGAAAGTAGGCGATGGCGACGATCCTTCCAACATTCTATAGCGACTGGGAAACGCAGCAAGGGGTACAACACTACTGAAGGCCATCATGTACACTCCGGGAGGTTAAGTACGTTACTTTCCATGACCGTATCTGGAGATCTAAGCAACCACAGTCCTGTCACGGGACGCTCTGGAGGGTCCATGCACCATGAAATGCTGCGATATGGAAGAGATTCCTATCTGATTTCAGTCGAGGCCAGTAACGCGATCGATGATGAGACTCCTCAAAGGCCTGCGAAAGAATCAGCAATGTCTGAGTGGTTGAACGCAAGGCAAAGAAAGAGGAGAAGACACTGCCAGTGTGCAGACACCCCACAATCCAAGCTTACTCCAAAATAAGTTGCGACCGGCTATCCGTGGCGTGTCTTGGCTGGAGCCTGGAGCGTCCACTCTTATCGGGGACTCCGAACGACGTAGCAGTTCGTGGTGTCGACTGAGATACGCGAGCTAGTCTAACACTCCGGATGGTAAGCTATGCCATGTGAGAGACCACCTGATTGGGAAATACTTTACCGTGTACTTTTCCTGGTAAGCTTTTACTATCGACATTCCCGTCGGGGATGCATATAAGAAATACCTCAGGATTGGGGATCTTTTCCCCCAAATAGGATAATTTGCTCCATTCGCTCAACTTAAGGTTCCATCTGAGACGACGATGCCATTTGCCAGCCGATCTATCTTTCCATCTGGTACAGACCAGATTACTGCTAACCTTCTTCAGAGCCTTTTGTGAGCACATGGAATGGGGCCACGCGGGAGACTGCGACACCGCCACTGACGCAGCGGAGGCGTTGGGAGGGTCTGTTGGGCCAACCAGAGGCCGTATGGGGACTCCAGGGACAGTTTAGGGCCGCTTAGGGTCGCTTAGGCGGGTTTAGTGCCTCGTGACGGCCCCCGTCCGGAACTCTCGCCTCCCCCAGAGACGAATGAGAGGCGCGGGCGGGGATGGGATTCTATGAGGTAAGAATTTAATTTCCCCAGTTCGCATCTTGGCTTCAAACTGCTCGTGAAAATTTTCCCCCTCGGTAGAAGCCGCGTGCTTTTCTTCTTTTTCTGATCTCGAATCCTGCACCTTTGATCCTTTTCCTTCACTTCGACCCTGATTCGATTGTGACCTGCTGCTTCCTGATATGCAGGGACAGTCATCCCCTCATTTCCTTTGAACCTATCGATCACGATATATATACCAACTTCGCTCCAGTCGCTGACCGGTCTCATTTCCACCGCTCGAACTAGTCAAATCACCCTCACCATGGCGTCTCGTGACCGCAAGAGTGACCCCGACGCTGCATGGGGGAAATCCGGCGATGAAGTGGCTGCCGATCACACCCTGGAGACGCTGGGATATACCCCGGAGCTCTCGCGCAATCGGTCTACCTGGAACGTGGTGTTTATGTGCTTTATCCTGTCGTCGGTTCCCTACGGCCTCAGCACGACCTTTTCGTACCCCTTGGCTGGCGGCGGTCCCGCTAATGTGATCTGGGGCTGGATTACAGTCTCGCTGATCATCCTGTGCGTGGCCGCGTCTTTGGCCGAGATCACATCGGTCTATCCCACGGCTGGCGGTGTCTACTACCAGACCTTTATTCTCTCCCCGCCCTGGTGCCGCCGGGTCGCCTCGTGGATCTGCGGGTGGGCATATGTGGCCGGCAACATCACCATCACCCTCGCCGTCAACTTTGGAACCACGCTTTTCTTTGTCGCCTGTCTCAATGTCTTTTCCTACGCCGATGGGACCGGCATCACCGATAGCTGGGGTGCGTGGCAGGTGTTTCTCATCTTCCTGGCCATCACTCTGCTGTGTCATGCCATCCCAGCCTTTGGCAACAAGTATCTTCCTTGGTTGGAGGTAAGTGTCGACTCCCACCACGTGATGTCCTGCTTTGCACCCAACTGACCCGACGGAACTAGTTTTTTGCCATCTTCTGGACTCTCGCCGGTCTGATCGCCATTACCGTCTGTATTCTGGTTTTGGCTCGCGGGGGCCGGCACACCGGTAAATGGGTCTTCACCCATTTCGAGCCTCAGGCCGGCTGGCCGGCCGGCTGGTCCTTCTGTATCGGCCTTTTGCAAGCCGCGTACGCTACGTCGGCCACCGGCATGATCATTTCGATGTGTGAGGAGGTCCGTCAGCCCGCGATCCAGGTGCCTAAGGCTATGGTCGGCACCATCGTCATCAACCTCCTGGCTGGGCTGTTGCTCCTCATCCCCATCTGTTTTGTGTTGCCGGATCTGACGATGCTGGTGAACCTCGCCTCCGGCCAGCCCGTTCCCATTACTTTCCAACAGGCCACCGGAAGCTCGGTCGGTGCGTTTTGTCTGTTGATTCCCCTGCTCGTGCTGGGCATTATCTGCGGTGTGGGCTGCGTCACCGCCACCTCGCGATGCACCTGGGCCTTTGCTCGAGATGGTGCCATCCCCGGCTCCCGCTGGTGGCGTGTTGTCAATCAGCGCCTCGACATTCCCCTCAACGCGATGTTGTTGGGCATGGTCGTCGAGATTTTGCTGGGTCTCATCTACTTTGGGTCCTCCGCCGCCTTCAACGCTTTCTCTGGTGTCGGTGTCATCCTACTGACCCTCAGCTATGCCTGTCCCGTTGCCGTGTCTTTCATCCTGCGTCGTCGCCAGGACCTGAAGCACGGCAGCTTCAACCTGGGATATCTGGGCGCGTTCTGTAATGTTGTGTGCATTGGTAAGTCCTCCTTGCTTCTCTGAATGTCGTGTGCTTACCACGGGTTCGTTTCCCGGTTTCTAGCTTGGACTCTTCTCGCCATTCCCCTCTTCTGTATGCCATCCTACAGTACTGTCACCCTGGAGACCATGAACTACGCCTGTGTCGTGTTCGTCGGGGTGGTGGCGATCTCGGCGGCCTGGTACTTGGTTTGGGGCCACAAGAACTACGTCGGACCTCCCACAGACGGCGTGGATCCGGTGGGCGAACAATCGCAACCCTCTCCGAGTGCCAGCAAGTCGGATTGACCTTGCCATTCGCCCTACGCGAACCAGTGATACGTCTGTCGGATTCCAGAGACCCATATGCGCCATTCCCGTTGATACCACTTCCCCAACCCCCTGTGCAACCCGAGAGCAACCACTGCAACCCACGGATACCCTTCTAGCAACAACCCTTGCGCCATCAACTCCGCCTGAACGAGCCCTGAAATCGACCGCGACAGCAGCTTAGCAATGCCGATGACCTACGATAGCAACAGCAAGAGCCCGATTGGTACTGATATGCGACATTGATAGCGACAGCAATTTCTAGCGATGGCCCCGAGCGCAGTGATCGGACCCGAACGGACCTTGCTTCGACCCAGACCCTTTCCTTCCCGTCGCCCGCGAAGATTCCGTGTTATTACAATATTCCCAGAAACCCCCGATCCGCCCCCGAGACCCGAGGAACCTGTTGCCACCGTTTGTCACCATGCCCAAGCGAGTTGACTTTGAGCCAGCTGATTTCTGTACTACCGAATGTGGAAGACACCAGTAGCCCGACGCGCCTTGCCATTGGATGTCTCTAGGGAGTGAAGAGTATTATTTGACCGGTGTATGTGAGCATGGTCTGTGCAACCGACTGCATGTATGTAAATATATAAATAGCTAGACATTGATATCCCTTTTTGCTCGGTTTCTATCGGTTCCCTCCATCCGGAAAATCGCCATGGTGCCACCGGATGCACCCCGGAGTCAGCGGCCGTCGATGACGAGCAGGAATACGAAATGTCTTAGAATCATCCAGAGCAGCTGTTGTCCCAGCAACTTTGACAGCAGCCACCTCCAGCGGGGGTTCGCCCAGCCTTGCCTCGATTGACAGGTCAAGTCCACGCTAATGCAGACCCTGCTTATTAGCACCATCGGCGAGATTACTTGTCTCACAACCCCGCCGATAACAATTTTCCGTGGTTTTACGCAATGGTCTCGTCATCATCGGACGATCGTTCTTTAGATTGCTGATGTGTTGCTCTAGAACGTGGGAGGGAGACCGGAATACATACTATATCGGGGAATGATGTTCATCTGCTGCATCTAGCGATTGTTCAATCGCACTCTTCGTCGTGTTCTTCTTCGTCTTCTTTTTCCCCTGGTCGTGATAATATATGTCACTTTTCTTTGTCTGAACCCTGCCCGATCCCCAGAGCGCCACGTAGGATCCTTCCCAGCCATCAACCGCCACAGTCTCACACGTCGAGTGGTTCGAGTGAGACAGCGCAGGCGTGGTCGTTGAACAGCATCGAAAACATCCTAGTCCCTCGCTAGTCGCCTCTGGAATCCGGTTCTCGTGCAGGATGACCCTGACCCTCGACCGGGGCCCCCGGCCACCAGGATGCATCTATCCACGGACCTGTCGTGGGACGGACTGACGCATGGATGGCCCAACCTCCCTTCCCAGCGACGTTAAATACCCCCCATCATGCGGTGCCTTACTGGTCACGATTGTATCATTGTTCCTCACCTTCGTTGAGCTTCACAGTCGTTTCAGTCAATTGCTTTTATTGGGCTATACTTCGCTCGTTGCATTGTATTGATCGTCGATTACAATCGCTCGAGGCTGAATTGAACTCCTTATTGTCGCTATGAAGTTCCATGCTGCCTCGCTGGTGGCCCTAATGGGGGTCATCACGGCCACTCTGGCCTCGCCGGTCAAGGTTGCCCGCATGCCTTCGTTGAACAACGTTGAGCTTGTTCGTCGCGGCGGCGGCGGCGATGACGATTGGGATTGGGATTGGGATGGAGGTCATGGAGGCCATGGAGGGCATGGGGATCATGGAGACCATGGGGACGATGGAGACGATGGAGATGACGGAGACCATGGTCATCATCCTCCTCCGCCTATGACTACCCCCTGCGAGACGGAGACTACTCCTCCGCCAACTACTACGACTACTCCATGCGAGACCACCACGACGACTCCAACTCCGACGACTACTACGACTACTCCGTGCGAGACTACTACAACGACTACCAGCACGACTACTCCATGCGAGACCACCACCACCACTACTCCGACTCCGACGACAACCACTACTACGCCGTGTGAAACTACTACGACGACCACGACGACCCCGACTCCGACGACTACCACTACGACTACTACTACCCCGTGTGAGACTACTACAACGACAACTAGCACGACTACCCCGTGCGAGACGACTCCAACAACCACGACGACTCCAACAACCACGACGACTCCGACAACTCCCTGCGAGACGACTCCGACAACTACCACTACAACTACCACTACGCCTTGTGAAACCACTACAACCCCGACTACAACGACCACTCCCTGCGAGACAACCACAACCACTCCTTCTCCAACTAAACCAACTACGACTACTCCCTGTGAGACAACCACAACCACTACCACTAGCAAGACAACCACCACCACTCCCTGTGAGACGACTCCCACGACCACCACCAGCAAGACTACCACCACCACTCCCTGTGAAACCACTACAACACCAAATACAACAACCACTCCTTGTGAGACCACTCCAACGACTACAACTACGACCACTCCATGCGAGACAACCACAACTCCGACACCGACAACCACGACTACTCCCTGTGAAACGACAACCACGACCACTCCTTCTCCGACCAAGCCAACCACGACCACTCCTTGCGAGACCACCCCAACCCCGACAACCACAACCACTCCCTGTGAGACGACCACAACCGTACCTCCGACCACCGCAACCACGACCAAGACGACCTTGACGACGACGACTAGCCCTACCCCTACCACTACCACCAGCAAGCCCCATACTACGACTACGGGGCCACCCCAGCCGCCTACCTCAGTCCCGACCACAAGCACTACCGTGCCCAATCCTCCGGTGGAGACCCCTCCACCCACGGGAGTCCAGCCAGTTCCCACGGGCCCCGCGCCGTCCACGAGCCACACCTCTACCGTGCCTCCTGCGCCGATCTTCACCGGTGCTGCCACTATGCAGGGTGTGAACTCGAACCTGGCTGCTTTGATGGCTCTCGGAGTGGCTGCCATTGTGTTCTAGGTGCCTCATCTAGCCTCACTGATGTAGGGCCTAGTACAGGCGACTGTTCGCTGGCTTTTAGTAATGTTTATGATTTATAATCTAATGGATTGAGTGAGAGATGCGATGTTTGATGATTTGTGTTGATGTGTTGAAACGGGGAAGTGAAGAGCATGTACTGAATGAATCCTTAGGTTATGTTAATGACAATTGAAACAATTTCATTGTTATAAGGCACTGTAAACCGCATTCATTGCCACTTCATTACTGTTGTCCAATCCTTGTGCGTGGAAAAAAGGTGATCATGTAGAGCTTACATCAGCGCATAAAGTTATGCACTCGCCATCCTCCTTATCCGGCCTTCTCCGAGGCCCACAAGCGACACTCATGGAACCCCTATAAGAAGAGGAAAAACTCGTGGGTCCAGTCTTCCACGCGTCCGAGGCCAATCATGATACTGTCTGAGCACCGTTAAAGGAAGACCCGTGGGAGTGGACGCCATTGTTGCCCACCGGTACCACTGCAGCGAACGGTGGCCTTGTTCCGGGTAGCATTCCCACATGCCCGCACAATCGATGCGAGGGTACGATTGCACCGTGGTATCCAGACCAAACGGACAGTCCATAGGGACAATGAGATTGTCAATTGCTGTATGTGCTGCCTACTGTGGAGTGAAGAAAGGGGCGATCGACAGAATTGGCGTGATGGATCGCATTGCTTGGCCTCAACCCTAACTGAAGCAGCACTCTTGGCTGGCGCATCCGAACAGCCCCAGTATGATTCAACGATTCTATCTTTAGGCTCCGGCTTTTGATGGATCTAGCCACTGATGCCCGGATCCACTGGGTCTCTGCAGTGCCATTCTAGAATTCCCTCCTGCTCCGGGTTGCCTCCTGATGGTTGAGCTGACGACTCCCATCTACTTAAACCCTGCTTCTCCTTTCCTACCGACTCTCTCTCCTCGCTATACTCCCTTTGCCTTTACAGACTGTTTTCCTTATCTTCTGTATATCCGTTGTCTATTCATTCTCTCGCTATCATGCAGCTGACGCAGCTCCTCGCTCTTGCGCTGTCGCTCGCTACCTCCGAGGCTGCCCACAAGGGCTTCAACTATGGCGACAAGAAGCCCGATGGCAGCGGCAAGGTTCAGGCGGACTTTGCCTCCGAGTTTGAGACCGCCAAGAATCTGGTCGGTGCCTCGGGCTTTACCAGTGCTCGTCTCTACACTATGATTGTATGTTCCCGGGTGTTCTCCAGGTGGCGACATACATCATGACGCCTTTTGACTGACCCCCTCCAGCAAGCCGGCACCGCCAATGATCCCATCTCCGCGATCCCCGCCGCCATCGCCCAAAACACTTCTCTCCTGCTGGGCCTGTGGGCCTCGGGCAACAACATCCAAAACGAGCTGACCGCTTTGAGGGCGGCCATCAGCCAGTACGGCGAGGACTTCAGCAAGCTGGTCGTCGGCATCTCCGTCGGCAGCGAGGACCTGTACCGCAACTCGGTGATCGGCGTGAAGGCCAACGCCGGCATGGGCGTCGACCCGCATGTGCTGGTCTCGTACATTGACCAGGTGCGCTCGACTATCGCGGGCACGCCTCTGAGCGGCGCCCCCATCGGCCACGTCGACACCTGGAACGACTGGGTCAACGGCTCCAACGCGGCCGTCATCGACGCCGTCGACTGGGTTGGCTTCGACGGCTACCCGTACTTCCAGAACACCATGGCCAACTCCATCGACGACGCCAAGGCGCTCTTCGACGAATCCGTGGCGAAGACCAAGTCCGCCGCCGGCGGCAAGGAGGTTTGGATCACCGAGACCGGTTGGCCCGTCAGCGGTAAGACCGAAAACCTCGCTGTCGCTTCCATCCCCAACGCCAAGCGCTTCTGGGATGAGGTTGGTTGCCCGCTCTTCGACGAGACCAACACCTGGTGGTACACCCTCCAGGATGCGTCGGGCGCCTCCATCCCCAACCCCAGCTTCGGTATCGTCGGCAACACCCTGACCACCCAGCCTCTGTTCGACCTGAGCTGCTCCAAGTCCAACTCTTCTTCCTCGTCCGCCGTCGCCGGCCCTACCAGCACCGCTGCTGCCGGTTCGGGTTCTACCGCTGCCCCTGGTGGTGTTACCGGCGGCAGTACTGGCTCTGGCAGTGGCTCTAGCTCTGGCAGTGACTCTGGAAGTGGCTCTAGCTCGGGCAGTGGCTCTAGCTCTGGTTCTGGCTCCAACTCCAACACTGGAGGTGCTGCAGGTGCTGGTGGCCCTGGCGGCGCGGCCAACCACGGCACGTCGGGTGCCTCCGGATCGGGCACCGGCTTCAACAGCACCACCGGCTCCGGATCTGGCTTCAACTCCACTAGCGGTCATGGCTCGAACGTGACGATCCCGACGCGTCCCTCGTCCGTGGGCAATGCCGGCCTGAGCAAGAGCAGTGGCGCCGCGTCTCCGTCGTCGACCACCATGTTCACTGGTGCTGCGACCAGCGTGTCGGCGTCTATTATGCACGTGGCGCTGCTTGCCCTGGTCGTACTTATCGCTGCGTAAGCGGTAGGGGATTGTCTGGCGCTGATGTGGTCTCAAGTTAGAGATGTCTTTTCTCGTGATAAACTAGACTTTAATTTATCCGCTCGTTTTTCTATATGTCTTACACACAATGTATATCTACTGGCGCAAGGTCAAATGAAAAGTGCTTAGAGACGATCATGTCGATCCTCGGTAGATCAGCCAAACCTTCCCCAGCGACCTAGAATCTCAGACATTGTGCAGAAAGATGTTACAATGCCTTGTTGCTCTCGTACAACACATTCCATGCCGGATCCCGCGTGGCCGCAGCAATGCAACCGCCGCAACGGGAGATGGGACAATTCGATTGTAGTGGAGCCAGGCTGGGCAGAGACGTCATGGCGAGAAAATCTCGACTCGTGAGATCATTTGAGGTCCTCGATAGAATTTCAGAATTTTCTACTGGGTAATTGCGTGTCTTCCGTTGCTTAGTACCTGGGTAGAACGATCGTTGAGAGAATGAACGCTCTATGGAAATGAATTCATCAATTTGAGCATTCAATTCATATTTCTTCATTTAACAGGATGTGATTAGTCTATTGGTGCAGACTTTTCAGAAGTGACTAAGCAGGGCTTGATTATGTCATCGTATGTCGGATTGCCGGATTCGGAAGACATCCTTCCCTCAATGAGACAGGAACAATTGCATTGAATACTGAGAGGAAACTGTCCCAACGCTTGTGAGCAGTACGTTGCACTACCACTCTAACCCCCGAACTGTGTTCTAGTAGCAGATTCCAGGCACATTAGCACCTCAAATCCGGCCACCTGAACTCCCTGGAGACAACTGAAAGAGGGCAGTATCGAGAATACCTCCTTTGCAAGTGACTGGAGCTACTACAGCAGGCTGATACTATCACCCTCACCCACTTCATCTCCAAGGACAGGATGTAGGTTGCATCCTTGCGTTCCACTCTGCTCAATATTCGGGCATGATCAGAACCGGTCATGTTGCCCGAATGCCTGGATGGTTGTCTTGCAATTGTCATGTACTGCTGGACGCAAGATGCCACACAATGAGCACTTCTCAATAAGACGCCACAGTGAGCTAACCAACAAACCAACATAATCTGATCAATACATATCATCCATTTTTGGATTTCTTCCCCGAACGCCGTCCTGAGCTCTGCTTGATACGAACTCCCTTTTCGTAAATCTCCCACTTTTCCAACACAGCATCCCGGGCCTCCTGTGACGCCGCTTCCCATTCTTGAAACCCTTGACGAATGCGCGACTTGACTACATACCCTTGACGATCTTCCCCATACGACCGTTCAATACCACGGTATATCCCGTTCAGTGGATATCCAAATAAGCCCCAGAGTCCTAGCCCGTTTAGTGATGTACTTCCATCAATGCGGAGAAACTCACCAGCTTGAGGCTTCAAGAGCAGTCCACCAACGCCTTTGCCTATGCCTTTCGCAAGACCAGGGACGCCATCGTCCTTCATGCCTCTGCGTGGCTGGGTCACGATCCCAGTGACCCCATCATACAGGGAATACCCCAATTCCTACCATCATAAGCACACTTCAGAAAAAAAGAAAACACAATGTGCACACTCACCTTCCCTGCAGCCAAGAATCCAGATCGAAGCCCCTTGACCTTGGGAAAGTCCCGCACCATCGGGTCCCCATACCAGCGGGGTGCTTCGTGGAACCCTTGAGATAGCCCTAACGTCACGCCCATCGGCACCTGGACAATCCAGTTCACGAAACGTCGGCCGGTATAGCTTGTGTTGGCGAGAACGGTACTGCCAAAGCCATGTTTAGTCTTCATGGTCGGCACATCCTGGCTATCGGAGCTGGTCGTGCTAGCTGCAATGGTGGAATCCTCGCTGATAGAGGCTGTCGTAGAGCTATTGGTGGGTTCCTCGACCGCGGTGGTGCTGGTTGCGTCGGTGGAGTTGGTGATCATCGAGGCGCGGGCATCGCACGACGGAAGGCCGAAGTCTTCGGCAAATCGCGCGGCTGGGGGTTGGGTGAAATTATGAACCATGTTGACTGGTACTTCGACAATGGACGACAGGAAGTTGGTGAGTGGGCCGGCGATTCCCTCGGCGCCCTGACAGCCGGGGTTGCGTAGATCGCGATTAATGTCGTAGTGATACGGGTGATACCTACACCCCTCTGTTAGTGGCTAGTAATGCACGGCCTCAGTGGACTAACGCACAGCTTGACATCCTCAGGCTGCAGCCGGTTTTCCTGGACGAGGACTGTGGCAGCGAACGGACTCAATAAAACCTTCGTTCGGCGAACGCGCCATGCCGCGGGACGATCCGGACACAGCGTGCACTGTAGCTTGCGCAGCTTCAAGTGGCGATGGAAGCTCTCGACCCCGGCTTGGGCGCCGTCCTCCGCGCGGATCTTTACGCTCAATGCCTCTGCCTGCGCGATAGTCGCGGGCTCCAGACAGAACTTGATCGCCTCGGCTAGTCGCTCCGCCGTGAGCTTCACGTACGGGATTGGCGAGGGCCCCGCCTTGTTCAAAGCAACCAGCTGGCCCCAGAACGGCTGGTCGCCGAAAAAGGGGACAATGGTTGTTGGTCGGCCGAGAGCTAATCCTGTCGCTGTTGTACCGGCGCCGCCGTGATGGACGACGCAGGAGACGCGCGAGAACAGCCAGTCATGTGGACAGTTTCCTAGGAAAAAGACATCAGGGGCATCGAGGTTGTCCGCGCCTAGTCCTCCCCAGCCTTTTGAAATGAGCGCGCGTTGGCCCGTGAGTCGGACGGCGTCCAGCACCGTTTTGGTCAATGCATTCGGGTCGTCCACCACGATCGAGCCGAATCCGATGTAGATAGGCGGAGGGCCGACTTCGAGAAATCGCACCAGATCGGCTGGGGGATTGTATTTGTTGTCGGACGGGAGGAAGCTGAACCCGCATACGTCGATGTGTGACTTCCAGTCGTCTGGCTTGGGGAGGAGGGAGGGTGACCTAACATCGTTAGTTGAATGGGATAAGGGCATTGGCCATGGGCGCACCAGTAGTATGAAAATGGGATCTGCAGTCGGTGCATGATACTAGGTGCCCGCATTGCGTCGAGAGTTTCTAGTCCTAGTTCGAACCGTCGGAAATCGTTCTGCAGGTCGCCCAAGCCCTGCCAGATCAAAGCTTCGGTAATGGCATACGAGGCGAATTTCGCGGCCGACGGCTTGACATTTGAGACTCGTATATTGGCCAGGGGGTGAGGGAAGGCTTGCGTCGGGGACCATGGCATGCTGCACACATTAGCCACAACGTACACAACACTCTTAGTCCAAGACGTACGTAAACATCATGTGAAGGGGAATCCCCATCTTCTCCGCGCAATGGATATGGGCGAAGCTTGGAGGATTCGCAATAATGGCATCCGCAACGAATGGCTCCGCCTTCAACGGCGCATCACTGGTCAGGTCGATGCCTTCTCCGGCTTCGATGCACGACCGCCAGCACCCTCCGATCATTGTCCGAATCTCCTTGCGCCGTCGACCGATCGCGCCGTGGAGCAGAGTGTCCATCTTGGGGATAAGCTTCGGGTTCTGGACCATGAACGACATTAGTTGCGCGGGATCGCCGCCGATGTTGAAGAACTCCAGGCCGTTCTGCCGTACAAAGTCCCTGAACACTAGATGAGTAGCGAGTCGCACGCGATGGCCATGTTTCTGCAACGCCTGGCCGATTGCAATGAACGGTTGGACATCCCCGCGAGATCCGACGACGTGAATCACTATGTTCATCCGAAGGGGGAAGTGTATAGGGGCTTTCTCGTCGGACGGCGGGCTCGGTTCCTCGACTCGTTGATTTTTCAACGCTTCAACAAGCTCCGACGCCCCAGGAACATCCTCGTGGATGTCTATGTCCAACCGTCCATACTCTGGATACCGGTAAGAGGTGGCAAGAACAAGAATGGAGGATGAAATCGCATACCAGTGACGTGTGCATCTGTCTGCAGCCCATCCCCCGAGAACTTGGCATGTTCGCAACGCTCCCCTTCGCCAGGGCTACAGGCGAGGGGGATTTCCGAAGCGATGTTGGTGTCCATCGTGGCATCTGGACGACAATAGAGGTCCTCTCATGGTTAAGACCGACAATGGTCTTATACCAGCAAACAGACTCTCACATGACGTCGAAGACTCACACTGACAGGAAGATTATCAATCACCTGCGTTCAGTGGGTCAGCAAGGCTTATTCATTGCCGTCTGGCTTTGACAGCCGTTCGGGATTTGCAGACAACGAGAGGACCGTGGATCATACCCGTCTAGACGTTCGGAGGAAGCCCTAACCATCTCCACAATATCCGAATGACTCATGCCAGCCTATATCTTCCCGCTTCCTCGCAGTAAAGCTTTCAAAAACAATTCATCTGTTTAAACTCCCTCCACCTGCTTCATAATGAGTCGTATGCTGCGCTTCGCCACGCTGGACGTTTTCACCACCCAGCGGTATTCCGGCAATCCGCTCGGCGTGGTCTTTCTCCCGCCGCTGTCCGAGAAGCCTCTCACCCAAGAGGAGAAGCAGTTGATTGCGCGCGAATTCAACTACTCGGAGACGATCTTCGTCCACCCGCACGAGGCCGGCTCCACGCAACGCGCAATTGACATTTTCACCACCGACGAAGAGCTTCCCTTCGCGGGCCACCCGACCATCGGGGCCGTGTCATGGTTTCTGCGGCTGTCCCCCGACGAGCAGGATCGCAATGTAACCACCCTCATCACAAAGTCCGGTCCGATCGCCATGTCGCAGATTCCCTCCTCTCCGAGCGGGGTGGCGGCCGATATTGCCCACAACGTGCATATCCATGCCGCGCGATTCCCGCTTTCCGAACTTGTGAGACTGCATCCGTCTCTCGCCAAGTTCTTGCCCGCCAACGGGGATTACCCCGTCATTTCCGTGGTCAAGGGCATGAGTCAGGTGCACGTCCAGCTGCCCAGCCTGGAAGCGTTGGCTGCCACTGAGCCTCCCGTGGGGGGCGAGGATGTGCCGTGTAACGCCGCTTCCCAGGGTGGCTATCTCGATGACGGCTGGGAAGGACCTGGCCTACTCTTGCTCTATTTCCATGTTCCCAATGTTCAGGACGAGGCTACTGGGAAGACGGTGATCCGGTCTCGCATGGTACTGCGAAACGAAGAAGACCCCGCCACCGGCAGTGCGGCCAGCGGGCTGGTGGCTTATCTGAGTTTGACTTCGTCCGACCCCTCTAAGACCGTCTTTGACTACCATGTCGTGCAGGGAGTGGAAATGGGACGTCGCAGTGATATTGGACTTTCTGTCAAGGTTACTGGGGAGATTGGGGCGCGGAAGATTGAGACTCTGACGTTGAAGGGTAGTTCGGCGCAAGTCAGCTCAGGCGAGTTGAGAATCTAATAGACAACGGCGACCAAATATGGAAGCACCCTACCATCATCAATGCACTGCAGAGGTCATATACAGTGAACATATTTGCTTCAGAGCATGACATGTTTGCCTGATTGTTCGATGTATAGCATATACGTCACTTTTAGGTCTGTGGAAGAAAGCTGCTTTAACCTACCAGAGATAATCTTATTGTCAAGTTAAGTATTACCTGTTCAACACTTTCGTTCTATGCTACCTGTCTATATCTTCCCATAGAGTGAAGTAATAGATTGATAGAATTATTGAAAGAAGTCTGGCCTGGGATATAGCTCACGCAATCAATGGACAAAAAAGGGGAGAAAAGCTGTAGCCCTGTTGAAGGGACATTTTCGCTACGAAGGTACCTAATTCAATGAATACAAGAGAATGACTCGGTTGATAGAAGCCTTGCAACCATAAGGAGCAATATACCATGCCTGTGACCACCCAAAAAAATGGGATTCAGCCCATTTCAGGCATTACCAGGCGACAACTCAGAAGCATCCGCCGTTTTAACGCCAATTGGTGTTCACCTCCGCCACTCCACAAGATGGAACGGTGTATGAACGGTCGGAGTCGCCCTCCCAGACGATCCACCCGTCCCCCTTAATTCGAACGAACTTGTACTGAAAGCTTGTTCCCCCGGGAAGGTTGACCGTGATATACCACAGAGGGTTGCTGGCGGTGTATTTGCCGGCATTGAGGAGCACACCGCGCCTCGGGTCCCAGTTGCCAAGTTGCGAAATGGAGCCCACAAGGTAGACTTTCTCGCCCCAGTTTGTGGTAGCAAACTCGTTAAAGGTAACGGCCACCGACTGTCCCGGGGTACATGCTGATACTGCTGTGGTCGATGGCGATGCAGAAGAGGTGAAGTCAGGATTCTCAGTGCTTCGACTGGCAATCACGACGCTGGGCAGAGCACTTGAAGCATAATCTCCACTGGTACCCACGTTGTCGAGACTGCCGCCAGGTGCAAATGTTAACTCTGATGCCGACAGTGCATTCGAATCCGTTGTGGCTCTAGGAGCTGATTGAGGAGCCGCGACGACGCTCTGGATAAGAGCCAGCCCACAAAGGGCGAGGGTGGAAATGCGCATTATGGCAAATTTAGCCGCCGTTCCGAGAAAAACTTGCAATTCTAAATAAGATGATGAAAAGATGCTTCAAGTTGTGAACCAAAAATTGGCTGGTATATGAGATTGCTGTCTTTATTTATACTGGCGAGATCAAGCTGAGTACACGCTAGCTGCGTGCAAACAATTAGACTGTAAGCATGATATAAACATCGTATGATCTTAGTATATCCTCTGGAATGAGCACTTTTACTCCCTGGCAACTCTCGTTGGGCGACTACTACACCTGTCTATCGACCTGTCGTTCGGCCCAGCTCTGGATCATTGCCCCAGCAAGGAGTACAGGCTAGGCGCGTGCAAACAATTGGACTGCAAGTATGATATCGGTATCGTATGATTTTGATATATCCCCTGTAGTGAGCACATTTTACTCCCTGGCAAGTCTGGTTGTACGACTACTACACCTGCTTATCGCCCTGTCGTTCGGCCCAGCTCTAGATCGTTGCCCCAGGTAAGATTGGACTGGATACAGGCTAGGCGCCTATAAACAATTGAACCGTAAGCATGATATTAGTATCTTTCCTACTCCCCTGCCCAGTCCAGTTGCTTGCACGACTACAAACCCTGCTTATCGGCCTTTCGTTCCACCCAGCTCTGGTTGATCGCCCTGGTGGCTTGTTCATACTAATTAGGATTACGCCGCTACCCTCATGGGTGGTATTTACGTAGCATCCACTCTATAATGTGACAGACTACACTGAGTTAGTAGACACTACGCAAGAGGAGATGTGCTGAACCTGAGCCCACCGTGCCTACCTTAGCTTTCATATCCATGTCTAGCGTCTTTGTGATCGTTTTGACCGACTTGCTTAAATGGGTTAGTGACATGCAAACCCTGTATCTTGAAAGACATCCGACCTTACGTCAACAACAGTGTCTTAGAGGTGCTCGGCGCATGACATCTTTATCCCAGTATGAAACGAACAGTATAGTTCACTTATAGTTGAACTGGGTTATAATTCAACTCAAAGATTTTCTACTGTAGAAACCCCTCTTGTAAGAAAGACCTGTCCAATCCAATATTTTCAGAGTTCCAACAGGATTTATTTCACTCGCCTTCCTTAAACTTGACAAAGGCAATGTTTCAGAATTGGTCTCTACCTCAGTATATCTTCATGCTGCGTGCAGCCGACATCGTAGTTATGTTTTTCCATCTAGAAGTCTAACTCGCAACGGTCTTGATTTACAAGGACTCAGCGTATCCCAACTTCCCTTTCGTATGGTTCATCCTCGAATTTAAGGAGCTATACTCTATTTGTGCTTTTCCCGATCTCTAAAAGTAGCCTTTCTCCATTTTCGAATGGAATCTCGCCGCGAAGGACCCGGAACGAACGTCTAGTAAGAAGAAAAAGAATGAGAGGTGCTGCCAGAGTCTTTTTTCAATTGAAAAACTGGAGCCGGCCGGGTAACGGAATCCGAATATCTCGGGAGCCAACTCTCCCAAACCGCAGGGATCGACAATGAACTAGATAGAATTGAGACCAAATCATGAAGGTTATAATAGAGTGAAAATTTAAGCATGCATTAGATTTAACTTTCCATTGAGAATGGCCCTAGAATGTATAGGCAGCACATCCATTGCTCAGTTCGAAATATGCACTTACTTTGTTAGAGCATCTTCAGAGTGATTAAGTTTATTCCTTTGGGGCTACAAGTAAGCAGTTATATAGTAATACTGCAGAATTCTTCACGGAAAAAGGGAAAGTTGTGCCTTTAGAACGTACAGAAATGAGACGTTTTCATGCCAGGTTTACTGCCATAATGAGGTGGCATGTCTCAGCCCTGCTAGGTGAAAATGTATAAGTATCAGCTACAGCAGCCTTTAGTTGGCCTTTTCCTCCAAAGAGATCTCTTCTTCTAGACTTGCTTGACCAATCTCCTCCACTTGTCTGACTCAACCACGAAGTTGACCTCCACTTTGAGCAATGTCCTCCTTATTGAAGCTGTTCATACTTGCGACTTGTCCAGTTTTATAAAAGCACCAGGGATGCGACCTGTGCGTTCAGTCAGTATATTTGATTAATTCCATGAAATGATGACTTAGGTTAGGCCCTGCTGATGACTACGTATACAGTGTTCATGATGATATCGTCTTCCAAGTCGACTGTGGCAGAGACAATAGTCACTCTAGAAGATCATATTTGATGCTGAGTCTTCTCCGGGACCAGAAGCGGTGCAATCGCACGGGGTCTAATTTCTTACCAATTCCATTGCTTAAGCCACAAATCCACTACGCCCCTGCTTCGCAACATACTACCTACCCCGCTGGGAAACAGAGTCTGTTTATGTGGGGTTGACACATGTTTACGTAGGATCCGGAGCACCTGCCGAGGTGTATCTATAGATAGTATCTACAGTAAGGTATCTACTTTATGCTTTGGCAACCCATCCACCTGGTGTGGAGGGCCCAAACGGCATGGATAGCTACTGGCCTGACTACTTTCTTCATATATGGAGTATATCAGCAAAGCTTTTTAACTCTTCTTTCCTGCGACGGTGTTCCAATAAATATTTCATTAAATTGGCCTGCCGATCCGGACCCCCTTGTCTCCATCACTAGTGCTAGTTCCGCAGTAGTTTTGCGGGGCACGTTACAACCAGTTCTTCAGGCGATTAAGCGAGAAGGGGGCAGACGTATTCTATTTTCTTTTTCCTGTAGAGAAGCGTAATGGGCATTTATATCACCCTGTGGTCCCATATCTGAACACCCCCTCCTCTCCGTGTCCGTCTCCTTTCTGTTCATTCTCGTCGAAATTGTATTGGCTCTTTATTTGAGATGCTGTTCACTCTCATCGCGGCTGCATCGCTACTAGTGGCGCTTAGCACACACTCGACGGGTGTGCTGGCCCAGGATGCCGAGGGTTGGTACAAGGCTCATCCAGGCATGTCGCGCATCAGCCGGGTGAACCAAGCCACGCATCAAATTGTCGATGTATTTAACCGTACGCGGTTCTTCCATGGAACCAATGTTGTGATGAAGGAGCCGCCGTGGTATCGGCCGTTCGAGTGGGTGCCTGGCGTGTCATCGTTTGGCGAGCAAGACGTCCAAAATCTGCACGACTTAGGTTTGAACATTGTTCGGTTAGGCCACAGCTGGGCCGGTGCAGAACCCGTGCGTGGCCAGTACAACCAGACATTTCTAGATATCATGAAGAAGCAGACCAAAATGGCGGAGGACCATGGCCTCTATGTTTTGGTGGACGTGCACCAAGACGTCCTGGCGCGGCAGTTTTGTGGTCACGGCGTACCTGATGTAGGTAGATCCACGGCCATGTTGGCATACGCTGATACTGACACGCCTTCGTAGTGGTTTGTGAAGCAGGACTGGGTACCAAGTTGGAAGAAGTATCCCTTTCCTCTCAAGCTGACGCCGTTCGACGTGGATGATAATGGGTTTCCATCGCCGGAGTCGCTTTGCAGCACTGTCGACTGGTCTCTAAGCTACACATCGGTGGCGGTGAGCAATGCATTTGGGCGGCTATACAACAACTATGACGGGCTGGGCGATGCGTTCGCGACGTACTGGAAAAAGCTGGCGTCCGAGTATGTCCGGACGACCAATGTGGTCGGATACAACCTGCTAAATGAGCCGTGGGTGGGCGACTCGGTGGCCGATCCGACCCTGCTAGTGCCAGGTGTTGCTGACCACAAGGTCATGGAAGGGCTCTGGAACCGTGCGGCCAAGCAGATTCGTACCGTCGACAATGACACGCTCATCTGGTTCGAAGGCGCCACCCTTGATATCTTGTCGGGTTTCAACAACGTCCCTCTTGGAGACGGTGCGCACTCCGTGCACTCATTCCATTACTACAGCCCGCCGCAGCTGTCGTCGATTTCCACCACACTGGATAACCGCCGCAAGGATAACAAGCGCCTTAAGACTGCCGGTGTGCTGACTGAGCTCACGTTCTGGATGGGCGACGATAAGCAAATGCAGAACCTAGCAGACGCCATGTCGGCGACCGATGCAAGCATGGTCTCCTGGATCGGCTGGGCGTACGAGAACCTGTACAACGGCACATCCGGTCAGCCTTACCCTGAACTGGCAAAGCACTACAGCCGTGCATACCCCGCCGCCGTCGCGGGCACTCCCACAAGCTTCAGCTTTGATGAGAGCTCAGCCACCTTCAAGCTGCAGTTCACGTCGGATCCCAATATTCAAGCCCCAACTGAAATCATTCTGCCCCCCTCCACGTTCCCTAACGGCTATAAAGTCCAGGTCTCGCCTGAGGGCAGCTTGCTGCAGTATGTACCGGACAAGCGGACCTTGGCGTTGTTCACATCTAGCACCCTTAAGGACGCCGTCGACATTTCTGTCACAGTTTCCCCTAAATAATCCCATATATGGTCTATGAATTTGGCCTTATTCTTTATCTGTTTTCTAGATGCCCTCGACGATAGTATTTTTTTATGCAACCACTCTCGGTAGCCCACAGTAGTGACATTGGGGAATTGCACCCCCATAAGCACGGTTGGGTCTTCAAAGCTCTACTTCAGCCATATTACTTGCATAGAGGTCCCCGTTACTTTGGCCGGCAGAAGAGCAAGGAAAGGAAATTGATCAGAGAATGTCACAGGGCTGTGGCACTGAAAGATGTTGAAATCGCCCAGTGTGTCTGGTTCCTGGCGCGCATGCTTGAATAATTCACCACCATGGTAAATCACACGGAATCGTATACATATCCGTAAAGGTCGGGAATTCCGAATCTGGCTGGATTCGCTTGTCAAGGCAATGCCAAGTCGTCCCCGCATCCAACATGATTGAGTGCGGGGTGGACAAGGAGGATTTATTGTCGACTTCAGGGTTTGCTCTTGCCGCATCTTTGTCTGTAGCTCCATAGAACTGACCTCCAGCAGACCTCGTCGGGAAAAAAAGACATGATTTTGCGAGCCTGCACTTTCTCCTGTCGAAATATTCGCAGCGGGAGACATTTTCCGGGAATCCGCAACGTTCAACGCCGACGCTATTCCATGCCGACAGATCGAATCTATCCCTTGGCTAGGCCAGAGGGCCACAAACCCCCCGTGCAGCGGTGGCGATTAGTCTACCCAGAGACAGCGACCCAAGTCCATACTGCGTATATCGGGGTCCAGCGGCATGATGATTCCCCAGCCGCAGAGAATGCTTTTCTTACGGCTGCATGTGCTGTGCGAGAATGGGTTGAGTCCTTATCGTATCAGGACAAGTCTCGTTCCACGGAGACCTTCTGCTTCTTGGATGGGGACGACAGCAAAACGGCAGTGGTCTACGTTTGTTACTGGGAAGATGCGCGATCCTACGAAGAGGACCTCAGCCGACTGCACCCCATGGAATTATACACTCAAGTCCACCGGGCACCGGGTATTGGCATCTGGTGTGAACGATTCACCACGCCAATATCGCGACTGGAAACCAACTACTCCGGGATCGATTACCTGCCGGGCCTCGCCCAACTCTCCCAGGGCCAGCCGATAGAGCACACCTTGACTGCGTACTGGGGCGCCGCCCGGGATCGTATCCCCAGCTCAGGACATGATTCCTTTCCTCGTGAGAGCGCAGAGAGCACAAGTTATCCGTCTCAGACACCTCGCGGACTGGGCCAGCGATTATTCGGTTGCAACCCATACGACAACCTGGTGCACATCCGCTCAGGTCAGTTTTGGAAAAACTGTGACACGGTGGAGGCCGAGGCGTACGAAACGATACTGGAGCCTACCCTGAAGACAGGGTTGAAATATCTGTGGGACAATCGGGATGAGTCAGGAGCGATCGGGCTACGCTTTCTTCGCAACGAACATGGTGCTGAGGAAGCGAAGGAAACCTGTGCCGCGGGCTTTTTCCGAAATCTAGACGACCTTGAGCAGTGGGCGAAACGACATCCGTCGCATATTGCAATTTTCAAGGGCGCTCTGAAACATGCACGGGTGTTTGGGGAAAACCGCAAGATGAGGACATGGCATGAAGTATCAATTTTGAAAAAAGGAGAGGCACAGTTTGAGTATGTGAATTGCCAGCCTCATACAGGTGTGATCAAGTACATAGGGTTGGATAGTGAGGATGTATGAGACATCTCAAGAGCATCAACCCGAAATCATCAATCAGTATCATGTTGAAGGGCGTATCTTCATGCTCCCATAAGTGGTGATTGTCATCATACAGTTTTATGTGCTACCAAGCCACTCTTACCAGTGGTAATGGGTTATCTCTGCCTTTTGAGCCGACAATATATATACTGCTCAATTTTGTCAATAACCTCCAGAATTTCCAAGAAGTCAAATCCCTATGACTCCTTGGACTTTATCTACATGTCTAATAGTAGAGCTGAAACGCACCCCACGGCTCATGACATTAGAACAATAGATGTGGTTGTTGGTATGATGCTGATGCCGCCCAACAATTCTCGGTCCGTTCGGACCGACATCAACACAACACACAGGAAACAAGCAACCAGGCAAAACAACAACGAAAGATAACAGTGATCTATAGAGAAAAACCACAATAGAATGACAGTCATTGGTATCTGAGAAAGATCGAAGATTTTTGACCGCATGCGTTATTCAAGGATGGATACAGCCGTCCCGCCGATTTTCCACTCGCGGTCCGAACCCGGAAAATCGCCCGGCGTACCGTTGTGGACTGGATCTATATCATTCGATCCGAGAATGCGGTTCCTAGAGAGGTACTACCACACTGGTGAACATCACTCAATCAGACAATGTCCGTTTCAAGCGTTCCGTTCGGCGACCCGTTGTGGTTAAACCGCGTCTACAGCCCTTACTACAAGGACTCCCATCGCCGCCTTCAGGCAGAGGTCCGCGAGTATGTCGACACACATATTGCACCATTCTGTGAAGAATGGGAGAAGGCTAGAGTTGTGCCACCAGAGGTAAGACACCGCAGTTCTCAATAACCCCTACAGAGGAGAGTCTGACGCAGAACCCTCTGAACGTGTAGGTTCATAAAAGACATGCCGAACTTGGTTATACCGCCGTCAGCGCTTTCCCACTCGCTGCGGATTATCTACAAGGACAACGTCTCCCAGCGGACATCCCGCCGCACGAATGGGACGCATTCCATGACCTCGTCGTCATTGACGAATTGGCCCGATGCGGATACCTCGGTATCATCTGGGCGCTTGGATGTGGAAACTCCATCGGTGCGCCCCCGGTGATCAATTTTGGGTCAGAAGAGCAGAAACGTCGGTTCCTGCCGGACATGCTGCAAGGACGGACGAGGTTCTGTCTTGGGGTTACCGAACCTGATGGTATGTGTCTACTCTCAACGGCATGATGGCACACAAGCTGAGACATCGATAGCGGGCTCTGATGTGGCAGGCATCTGCACCACTGCAGAGAGACGCGGGGATGTGTATATCGTCAACGGCGCAAAGAAGTGGATCACGAACGGTATTTTTGCTGATTATTGCACCGCGGCTGTCCGAACGGGAGGAGGGGGAATCCAGGGTGTCTCTGCGCTTGTCATTCCGCTGAACGCTAAAGGTGTTATGCGCAGGAAGATCGAGAACTCCGGGGTTAATGCAAGTGGTATGTATACGGAACTTCCTTCACTCCAAAGATGCAGGCGGAATGCTAATGTCTTCCTTAGGATCGACGTACATCGAATTCGACCAGGTAGAGGTGCCGGTTTGCAACCTCCTAGGCCAGGAAAACAAAGGCTTCCCGATCATTATGAGCAGTAAGATACTCCACGGAGCGTGACTCCAAAATAATTCCCTTCTAACATGAAACAGACTTCAATCACGAACGTCTGTGGCTCGCTTGCACGTCCCTGCGCATGGCCCGGGTCTGCGCAGAGGACGCCTATCGACACGCCATCAACCGGGAAACATTCGGCAAGAAGCTGATTGAAAACCAAGTGATTCGGGCGAAGTTCAGCACAATGGGCCGCAATCTGGATTCAACCTACGCCTGGATGGAGCAGTTGGTATACATGGCTCAGATGGCGCAGAAGGATGGCCGGGATGCAGCAATGGGCGGACTGTTTGCCAACCTGAAAGTCTTAGCGGGACGGACGCTTGAGATGGTCAACCGCGAGTCCCAGCAGGTGATGGGTGGCTTGGGATATTCCAAGAACGGCCGCGGAGCAAGAATCGAACAAGTCAGCCGCGATGTACGGGTCATGGTGGTTGGAGGAGGAAGTGAGGAGATCTTGACAGATCTCAGTATCAACCAGGAGATCAAGGCAATGAAGACGATAGGGAGGAGCAAACTCTAGGCAGCGAGGGATGTTTGATACTAGCTTGACTATTTGCTTTGATGAAGTAGCATTTCCTCGACATAGATACAAATGACAAGATACTACATTATCTAAGTGGGAAAAGACACGATGTCTGAGAATTTGACATCTTCACATTAGGCTGGGAAACAGTTGTTAGAAAGGATGATGCATGCATGGCTTGAGAGTCACTACTTCTTGGGATACAGATGTGATCATGGGAATGTGAACAGCATATAAATTCATGATGCTGATGGATTGAATACAGGCCTGCTCGAAATCTCTATCTCATAGCCTTCATTGCTAAAAGAACGCTAGGTGGTAGAACAGCGGAGTAGGACCAATCGCATGATCACGTAGGCATTCCGGACTAACAGTCGTCTCACTTTCTGACCTGCCCGCTGGGGCTCCCAATCTGCTCCCATTCAATATAGATGAGTTCGTCTGGTCATAAATGCTTGGAAAGCAATCAGAGTGTAACTTATGACTTACGACTTCGATTTCCGGAAGCCTTGTAACGCCATTTCTAAGGTTCACAACTCCATTATACTCCATCATCCGTTTTTAGCAGAATCTCGAAGGCTCTTGTTCTTATCGTCTCCTAACCTCACAAAACTGGTGTCCTCATTCCTCGCGACAAGAATAACCCTTAAATGATGTCATACTAGTTGTGTGATTTAGTTCCATCCACAGAACAAAAAGTTGAGTCATTTTGAACACATATAGTCATTTGATTCACCATTTTGCTTTAATAGCGTTGGATCTCCTAGTGGACAAGCTCATTTGTAAAGTTCATTTTCGCCCTTAACTGTGCACCCCAGTCAGATCCGCCAGTGGATGATGAGTGTAAGGAACAACTCCAATACCGAGTTTTACATTCACAGTTCACCAAGCGGAACAAATCAAATAATGGATGCTGCAGCAACAGCTGCTTTCGAAGTGGGTAAACCCGCCCTGGACATCTTGAATAATTGGTTGGATGACGTGGAGATAGCAAAGTTTTGGCATGGAGATAATTATCCTACTTTCATATAAAGCTGGTGTTTGACTATAGGAGAGATATGAAGTGGAAATAGGACGTGATTTCGAGAGAGGCTGTATCTAGCCATACTCTATTCAACTGTACACAGAACCTTTCCCTCCTCCACTGCATCACCCTGCTTCCAATTCGTCTGAAAGCGTCCACTTGCGCTCGCTGTAATACTCATCTCCATCTTCATGCTCTCAACCACCATGACGCTTTCTCCCGATTTTACTTCATCGCCGTTCTTCTTCCCAACCGACAGAACCCGGCAAGGCATGGGGGCAATAATTGTCTTCTGCTCGGCATTTTGGCTCTGCTCAACTGAGCGTATGCTTTCCATAAACGACAGGAGGCTGTAGCACTGGAACTCCATCCATGTTCCTAGATGAGGGAAGTGACAGAGTACCTGTTGTGGCGCGTGTGACAAAAGACCCAGTAAAGAGGATGATCCCGAGGGAAGGACCGCGTTCGTGACAATTTTGGATCCATCGATCATGATCTCCAAGTCAAGAATGAAGGACCCGTTTTCTGAAGACTCGTGCTCGATAGAATGGCTCGATCTGATACAGACCTGGTAGGACTGGCCTGAAACAACTTGGCCACGACGCAGAGCCTGACTGACTGCATTGTATCGCGCCGTAACTTTGGTTGCAGAGGTTTCTGCCTTATTTGAGAGCTTCTTTGACTCTGGGAGCGGTACAACATGTACGGCCTGAGTCTTTTGAAGGGAAGATGCATCATCCGCTCTCCACAGACACATACGCGAGGCCTGGGCATCGTCTTCACCGGCCAATGTAGTGATATCGCAGTGGACGTTGACTGGATCAAATCGCTGATTGCGGAAATGTTTCCGAATATTCTGAAACGACTTCCGGCTGACTGCATGGCCACGGTACTGCGCAAGACGTCGCAATATAAGCGCAGGAATAGCATATACGGCGTTTTGCATTCCAGTACCACTTTTCAGTTCACCCATAGGCCCGAGGAGGAGTTGCTGGATGTTCGACGGAATGAAAGCAGTGGAATAGCCAGGGTCTGCGAAAGCTGAGTTGCTCAAACACCGCTGAAGAAACAGCTGGTTGGTCCTGATACCCACGCATGCTGTGTTTGCAAGTACCTTTATCATCTTTTCGATAGCAGCCGCACGTGTGGGCGCCCATACAACAACCTTTGCGATCATGGAGTCGAAATAAATGGACACGGTTGACCCCGTCTGAATGGCTGTTTCGAAACGAACGTCACGGTCCCCCACGGTGGTCGGTGAAGGCCGCCAAAGATGAACCATTCCATGTTCGGGGAAGAAGTTCCTCTGCGGATCTTCAGCACAAAGTCTACATTCGATTGCATGACCGTGTAGTTTCAAGTTCTGAGCGACAGGCAGATCCTGCAGGCGACCTCCGGCAGCAACAAAGAGCTGAAGTGAAACAAGATCCACGCCAGTTACCTCCTCCGTGACCGGATGCTCAACCTGGAGGCGAGCATTGACCTCAAGAAAGTAGAACTTGCCCGTCTGCACATCGACGATAAACTCGACCGTGCCGGCATTCTCGTATCCGATGAGTTTCGCAATACGCACGGCCGTTGCTGCCATCTTCTGTCTGACCTCATCAGAAAGAAATGTGCACGGCGTCTCTTCGATGACTTTTTGATGCCGTCGCTGGACGGAGCAGTCGCGGTCCCCGAATGACAAGACCTCTCCATGGCAGTCACCAATGATCTGAATTTCCACATGCTTGCTGCTTTCCACGTATTTTTCCAGGATAAGGTCGCTGGAGCCGAAGGAACGCTGCGCTTCAGATTTTGCCCGTTCAAGCTCCTCCTTCAACTGCGCTGCCTCGCGCACAATTCGCATTCCTTTCCCACCACCGCCAGCAGAGGCCTTTAGCATAACAGGGAAGCCGATTTCTGCGGCGGCGGCTGTAAGGTTGTCGGCATCTTGTGTTGACCCAGCAAAGCCTGGAACCAACGGAACATCGGGGGCGTGCTCGCGCAGGTAGTCCTTCGATGATCGTTTGTCTCCAAGTGTTGACATTGCACGGGCTGATGGCCCGATGAAGATGAGCCCTGCCTCGCGAACGCGGTTGGCGAATTCCGCGTTTTCGCTAAGATAGCCATACCCGGGGTGGATGGCATGTGCACCAACAGAGAGTGCAGTCCGAACAAGGAGGTCTGCGTCGAGGAAAGGGTTGATGCTGCTGCCTTCTATGCTGCCGATGCAGATAGATTTATCTGCATCCTTGACATGTCGTGAAGAGGAATCTCTAGTTTCATATTAGAGAGTGGTTCAATAAACTTCGGGCATGTGCCCGAGGTAGGAGCACGTACTCATCAGCATAGACTGCAACTGAAGTGATGTTTAATTTGCGACAAGTCTGGGCGATGCGGCAGGCAATCTCCCCCCGATTGGCGATGAGCAGCTTCTGTATCACAGGTCGACCATTCTCCGCAAGAGGAGACGGCGCGACAAATAAGGGTGGCCGAAGGGGGGATGCATTCAGAGCCCCTGGATTAGAGGACATTTTCGGATTCGTGGCTTACTTGGTCAAAATTAATAGTGTAAGCACATTAACAACACTCAAAACCGTGTATTTAGTAGTGGATAACTACCTGCTATAGATAAACTATTACACTTTCATTATGCCTCGTGCATCCCCGGCACCGCCGATGTCCTTCGGTCCGGCCTCTGCCGTAGGGACAGAGGAAGGATCGGACCGGCAGTCAAGGGCGGGGGAACGCCATCAAATTTGCAGCGCTTATTGCTGAAGCCGGACAATTCGAGCGTAGTGTCTGCCATATCGTTGGCTTAACAGCCAAGATCAGGTTAATTTTCCCCTGCCTTACTCCTGTTGCCTACGGTAAGTATGAACACTAGGTACCCAACTAGGCACCCAAATAGATGTAGAAAGCGCACATGTGACAATGGATGCATATTGATTCCGACAGTTACGCAAAAATGTACACAGTATCAACTACATTCTAGCCAACAAGTTATGCGTCTCAGTCCCCTTCACCTGCTCCAACGACACCACCTCCAGACACATCCCAAGCACATCCCGCGTGTCTCTAGGATCTATGATCCCGTCGTCAATGAGCATAGAGCTCGTGGCATAACATTCCGCATCAGCCTGTGCGGCATCACGGAACGACTGCACTTGCTTTTGCAATTTCTCCGAGGACAGGGTATGCCCCTTGGACTTTGCGCTGGCAATCTGTACTCTTTCCATCACGCCGGACAACTGATCCGGTCCCATAACGCTGCATCGCCCGGTGGGCCATGTAAACAAAAACCGCGGGCGGTAGGCCCTCCCGCACATCGCGTAGTTACCGGCGCCGTATGAAGCTCCCAGAATGATAGAGATATGGGGCACGGTGGAACAGCTGACGGCTGAGACTAGCTGGGCTCCGATCTTGATGATGCCGTTGTGTTCGGCTTTGGCGCCAACCATGAAGCCGGTCACGTTATGAAGGAATATAATCGGGGTGTTTCTTAGCTGGTTAGCATGAGACTGGTGATGCAGTAGATCTAGCTTACTGTTGGTTGCAGAGACGAATGAATTGCGCTGTCTTGGCCGCTTCGTGTGGGTTAATCACCGACAACTGATTAGCAACGATACCTACAGGGAATCCTAGACAGTCTATTAATATCGCCGGCTTTTTGATGGGTTGGATTGTCATACCCGAAATGTGCGCCCACGCAGTAATCATATTCGTCCCATACTTAGGCTTGAATAGCGACAAACGAGAATCATCGACGATCCGAAGAAGCACCTCGCGCATGTCGAATGGCTTCCGAATGTCCGGGTTGACAAGGGCGAGCAGATCATCTGCAGGATACCGCGGAGCCGCAGGTCCAATCAAGCCTGGCACTCTCAGCTCACAGACTGCAAGAGAAGCCATCCATTCGCGCGCCTTTTGGATAGCGTCGAACTCATCAACTGCGATCTGGTCGGCCAGGCCAGTGGTCAGTGCATGGACCTTGGCGCCGCCCAGCTCTTCCGCTTCGATGTCTTCTCCGGTCGCCATTTTGACTAATGGAGGACCGCCGAGAAACGCCTGGGCCTGGTTCTCCACGAAGATCGTGTAGTCGGACAATGCCGGATGATAAGCGCCGCCTGCGGTGGAAGACCCGAAAACAATGGCGCACGACGGCTTGCCATGTTGTGTGCGCACCGCGAGGTCCCGGAAGAGCTGGCCGCCTTTGTGAAATACGCGGAACTGTTGGGGGAGGAAGACTCCAGCCTGTAGCTATCAGTAGAGAACGATTAGTTGTTTTGGGAGGGCACTTACAGACTGGACCAGAGAGATAAGAGGCAGATCATTCTCAAAGGCGATCTCCATCATCCGATTCACCTTCAGGACTAGCCGCAGCGTTAGGCAAGAACTCGAGAATGCAGGTATCACAAACCGGTCATTTCATTCCAGGCCCCTCCACTTTGCGTTGGGATATGCGACATAAGCAGACATGGCCGGCCACTGCGATAGAATTAGTGTCTGTAGCAGTACACTTCAAGACTATGGATTGGCTAACCTAACAGTCCCAATACCGGAAATCAGATTCGCGCATGGCGTCGAATCCTTGTTACCAAAACCAGCAAATGCGCAAAGCTCGAGGAATGGCGAGTCTTGGTCCAAAAGCAGCGCAATCCGGTCTCTTGCTATAGTCGCTTTGTCAATAGTAGCCTCATGTGTTTCGCTAAGCCAACGTACCCAATAACTGGCCTCTGGACTGATGCCTGTCTAGGGAGACTTGATTTCCCTCTGCGGATACCTGCTTAAGACGGTCTTCAAATTTGTTGAGAACTGGGGTCCAGCTATCTTTGTTTTGCTGGGACTGTGGCCCGCGGAGGTCCAACTGCGAACGCAGCGGCGGATATGCGGATACGGCGGCCATTGTGCAATACAACAGATAGCAGGCGAGTATGTCCAAGCGGCCAATTTGCAATGTCGTTTGTAAGTATGTATTCTCTTTGACGCTAGGTATAGAATCCGTAGTTCGGAGGACTAGGACAAGGCCGGTCCGGATGTCGGAGAGCCCGCCGGGAAGGGACCGACGCCCCAATCGCGGAGTATGATTTGTATACAATCGATTAGAAATGGTAAACACTGTAATAAATGACAAGGATACAATTCTAAACTGATTATTGATCCTCATCGGCCTCTACCTTATTTTGTATTCGCAATGGCTGCAGCAACAATGAGTCCCAAACTAGCCTTTGTCCAGGGGCCGAATGAACCAGCACTGTGGTCAATAGCTCTTGGACGGCTGATTGATGAGCAGGCAGCACGTTTTTGCGATCATCCAGCAGTGATTGTGCCATGGCAATCGGTGAGCGTGTCCTATCAGCAACTCCAGGAGCGGAGCCGGATCATGGCCAGAGCCATGCTCACTATGGGACTCCGCCATGGCGAGTGTGTTGGAGTCATGGCAGGCAATTGCTTCCAGTATATCGAGGTGTTTCTGGGTGCTGCTCGCATTGGATGCCCAGTCGTTGTGTTGAACAACACATACACACCCAAGGAATTGTGCAACGCGGTTCAGACAAGCGGCAAGTCCCCGCCAAACCGTTACTATTGCACGTTGCTGATTATTCAAAGACTGCAAGATTGTCTTCATTGCCTCCAAGATTGGCTCGCGGAATCTCTCCACTCACATCCAAACGCTGCAAGGAAACGGCTCGGCGAATACCTCCCTCCCTGAACTGAAGCGAGTTGTCTATATTGGAGATGGTGCATTCGAGAATGGAGGTGTTCAGATTCAGTCGTATGCGAATTTTGTCTCGGAAGCAACAAATGGCCCTGTTGACTGTGTGACATTGGAACGCGCCGAGTCCGCCGTGCATCCTGAGGATGTTCTTAACCTGCAGTTTACTTCAGGTGAGGCCCCTACCCATCACCAGGTAAGACCTGCCAGCTGATGAGTCTTGCAGGTACTACAGGGTCTCCAAAAGCCGCAACCCTTACCCATAAGTAGGTGACATTGATCCCTGTACAATGCCATGCTGCTCACAATCGATAGCAACATCGTAAACAACGCTCGTTTTGTTGGGAAGGCGATGCATCTCACCCCACACGACATCGTGTGCTGTCCACCACCATTATTCCACTGCTTCGGCCTAGTTATGGGTTTCCTCGCCTCCTTCTGCCATGGAAGCGAGGTCGTGTTCCCGTCCGACAATTTCGATGCTAGGAGAGTGGTCGATGCAGTCGTCCGTTACGATGCTACCGTCCTCCTCGGCGTACCCACGATGTACGTGGCCGAACTCGAATACATGGCGAAGACAGGACAGAAGCCTCGTCGTCTCCGCACGGGACTAGCATCCGGCTCGGCCGTTTCGATGATGTTGATGAACCAACTGCAAGAGAAGATGGGAGTGAGGAAGCTTCTGATTGCCTATGGCATGACCGAAACGAGTCCGGTGACGTTCATAACGGCAATGGAAGATTCCGATGAGAAGCGTACAACGACAGTTGGTCGGCCTATGCCACACACGGCTGCAAAAATTATTGATCCCCAAGGCAATATTCTGTCTCGTGGGAAGCGAGGCGAGATATGCACCAGCGGATACGCATTGCAGAAGGGTTACTGGAAGAATGAGGCAAAAACTCGAGAAGTGATGAAAATGGATGCCAATGGGACGCTTTGGATGCATACTGGCGACGAGGGGATCATTGATGATGCGGGCTACGCTCACATCACTGGTCGAATCAAAGATATTATCATACGAGGTAAGGCATTTGTCTCTCTCATGGCAGAATGTCGGCTAAGACATCACACTAGGAGGCGAGAATATCTTCCCCCGTGAGATTGAGGAGCGACTGGCGTGTCATCCAGCTATTGATGAAGCCAGTGTCGTCGGAATTACGGACGAGAGATATGGGGAGGTTGTTGGTTGCTTTCTAAAGGGCAATGCAAAAATCCCACGACCTTCAGATGGCGACGTTCGAAGGTTCGTGGAATTACAGCTGGGTCAGCATAAGGCCCCCCAGTACATTTTCTGGCTGGGTCAGCCTGGGGTGGGGGAGGACTTCCCAAAGACTGGCAGTGGAAAACACCAGAAGCACATCATGCGGGAGATGGGCAGTAGGCTAGTGAAGCAGAGGGTAAAAGTACACCTATGATAGCATGTTACATAGATTTTCCAAATGTTGCAATGGGCCTCTCATTCTGCCGTATAGTTCCATAGCGGTCCGTAGAGCCGGGTATGATTGCGGTAGTGCAGATGATCGGTCCGCCGTCGGAAAAGAGCCGAAATAGGGATAGTCTAAACCAATGGAATATATGCTGCATGCATGTCGTATTCATATGTCGTATGGGATGTGTTTGCTCTCCTAATAGAATCATCGACGATGCAGACATCCTCTCCAGCTGTGCGAATTGTCGAAGTCGGGCCCCGCGATGGCCTACAAAACATTGCCGAACGGATTCCGACCGCCACCAAGTTGGAGTTGATACGTCGGCTTCAACAGACAGGCCTCCAGAGCATCGAACTAACGTCTGTTGTGTCGCCCAAGGCCATTCCACAGTTGGCCGACTGTCGTCAGCTTCTTCAGAACCCTGCAATACAGCAGTCACTGCAAAACAGCCGTCTGCGTCTTCCCGTGCTGGTCCCCAATATCAAAGGTTTTGAGATTGCGAAAGAGCATGGGGTCAAAGAGATTGCGGTCTTCATCAGTGCAACAGAAGGTTTTAGCAAAGCCAATATTAACTGCACGGTGGAACAAAGCATCGCCCGCGCCAGAGAAACCGCCTCAAAAGCAGTACATGCCAATATGACGGTCCGAGGGTTAGCTCCATGCAATGGGTTTCGATGATCTTCAAGCTAATATGATTAGTTACGTTTCCTGCATTTTTGCTGACCCATACGATGGCCCTACTCCCGCATCCGCTGTCGTCCGTTGTGTCAGGGCCCTGCTTGATATGGGTTGCTACGAGGTCAGCCTTGGTGACACTTTAGGCGTTGGATCGCCTGCAAATGTGCGACAGCTTCTACACTATCTGGTTGAGAACGGCATCACCTTGGATCGGTTGGCTGGCCACTTTCATGACACATATGGTACCGCTGTAGCCAACGCCTGGGAGGCTTATCAGTGCGGCCTCCGAACATTTGACAGCAGCGTTGGTGGTCTCGGTGGATGTCCTTTTGCTCCCGGTGCCAAGGGAAATGTGGCATCAGAAGACCTGATATATATGTTCCATAACGCAGGAGTCGAGACGGGCATAGATCTACTGAAACTCGTCGAAACAGGAGTGTGGATTTCGGACTGTCTGGCTAGAGTGAACTCCAGCCGTGCAGGAACTGCTTTGGCAGTGAAACACAAGATCAACACTCCTCGCAAAACTTCTGCAGAGCAATCACAGTCTCTGTCATGGACACTCTTTCAAGACACAGAGGGATTACAGCTCTATCGTTCCGGTGCCAATTTGAAAATCGTCTTGAACCGACCGAAGAATGGAAACGCTCTCACGGCCTCGATGCTTTCTGCCCTCACAAAGACAATTACTGAAGCCAGTAAAAACCCATCAATCTCCCGAATTGCGATTACAGGCAATGGAAAGTACTTTTGCACGGGCATGGATCTGGGAAAGGACAGTACCCCGGTTGGTCAAGGCGGCTCCAGCAGTGATTCGCAATTTGACTGTCTCACGAATTTGTTCGAAGCCATTGATCAGTCCCCAAAAGTGACCATCGCATGTCTCAACGGTCCAGCCTTTGGGGGCGGCGTCGGTCTAGCATTTGCCTGTGATATTCGCATGTGCACAAAGCAAACGACAGTAACTCTTAGTGAAGTGAAGCTGGGCATTTGCGCGGCAACCATTTCAAAATACGTGATTCGTGAGTGGGGAGTCCCGTTTGCACGCGAGGCGATGCTTTCTGCGCGCACCATCACGGCAGAGGAACTAAAGTCTCGCGGGGTGCTCAGAGAGATCTCCGAGGATCAAAATCACCTCACTGTCCTGTTGGACCAGTTGCTTTCACGCCTACGGATTGCATCTCCTAATGCGTCTCAAATGTCGAAGGAACTGGTCCGGCTCGCCTGGGCTCACGGTGGAGCAGAGAAGCAAGCCGTGGGGATCCGGGAGCTCTTCACTGCTATGATGAGAGAAGATGCGGATGGGGCTCATGGGGTGAGGGAATTCCAACGGGGGAAGAAGGTTGACTGGGACGCGTATATATTGCAGCAATCCAAGGCCAAGCTGTAGAATGCGTGACCCAGAATGCAATATGTTTGAGTGACATGTCATGATCCATGCTCTCCACCACACTGAGCCCATCACTGGGTCTGAGAGGCATTTTGTGGTCAGACTAGCGATGTTTGTCTTAGGCTGGGGTCTAGTGGCTCATCCACCATATCCCGAGGTTATCCACGGGCTCCACATGGCCCGGAATCCGTCGCAACCCCCGCATTTCTTGCTTGGCCACAGTTTTCTCCTTCTCTTTCTCTCTTTGATCCCTATGCGTAGACGAAATATCCGGTGGGAGTTCTTTGTCATCAATCAAGACCTTTCCGAGATTCGCTCCGGCCGATGAGAGGCTGTCCAACCCCGACACTGGATGCATTGGTGTGTGGCCTGATTGACCTATCGCTTCGTGGACGGGCCTAGCCTACTTTGAAGATCTGTTTCTGCAATGAATAGCTCGATGGACGCGTTGCAGAGTGGCGGTATTAAGCGCATTCGACAAGCATGCGCCAATTGCAGGTACCTATACTTAATCCTCTGGGAAACCAACGTCGCAATAACATGGCCCATTCCAGACGAAAGAAGACGAAATGCTCAGGTGAACGCCCAATCTGTTTTCCTTGCCGCCGTAGTCGAGCGACTTGTGTCTATGAGCCGTATTCTGCCACCGTGGGAGACGTTATCCCAGCGGCGCCGGCTTCAGCAGTCGCTAATAACAATGATAATAATGTCAGCTCCCCTTCTGAATGCTAGGTCCGCACGCTAAAAAAATCGTCAGGCGGCCCTGTTGGAACGGATAAGCTCAATTGAATCTCGTTTGGCAGAATTAAGTGGTCGATCTCTGCATTCTGAAGGGTAATCTCGATCAGTGGCTCCCATGGGCCTCATATCTAATCGTGTCTCTCAGGAATACTTCTCCATTTGACACGAGTCAAGAAGGAGCGAGATCCCCGAGCCATAACGTTGAGGGTCATCGTCGTCCGCCTCTGGTGTCGATTTCGAGCCTTCAACCCGACCATTTGTACGTACTGTCGGCTCGGCCATGGACCTTGACTCATTCAACGCAGTCCACAATTCATACTGACTCGAACCATTCTTAGTTCCCTTCCTCCTCGACCTGTTCTGCGATCGGTAATCGACACATACTTCATCCACGTCCATAATCAGCCATATTCCTACTTCCAGGAGGCATCATTTCGACAGAAATTGGAAAGTAATCTTCTGCCGCGCTGTTTGGTGTTGGCCGTCTTAGCATCGGCGGTCAAGTTCTCCACCCACGAGTACTATGCGGGCAAGGCTCGTGAAGCGACAGAAAAGTATGCGCGGGAGTCATGGATGTCCGTACTGACGGACTACATGGCGGCAGAAGAGAACATGAACATCCATGTCGTCCAGACAGTGAATCTGCTGGCCGTGGTCGACTATACAGGTGCGGTCACAGCCTATTTAGGAATACCGACGGTTCTTGCTAACTCTCCAGCAGCCGGTCGAGTAAGCGCAGGATGGCTGAAAATCGGTCTCGCCGCACGAATATCCCAGGATCTGCACCTCATGAAAGAACCCGATGCGTGGTTGTCATATGCGGAGCAGGAGGAAAGAAGGCGGTCTTTCTGGTCCGCATATCTTGTGGATAAGCTTATATCCTGTGGAAAGTCGCGGCCACTCGCCATCCTCGACGAAGACTGCCATCTTCAACTACCATGTAACGAAGAAACGTTCCAGAAAGGCCAGTGGAAGAAGACGCAGACTCTCGGTGAGCTGCTTAGCTGGAATACGCAGATGGCGGAACGGCCGAGCCCCTTCGCCTTGGCCATCCTGATGGCTTCTATCTTCGGGCGATGTACACGATACGTCCACCAGAGACGTCACGCAGATGAAATCCCTCCATGGGATACAAAATCCGAATTTTCGGCAATCTCATCTTCCTTGTTGTTGCTAGAATCGTATTCCACCCTTGGGAGTCGCCCCATCTCCGAAGTCATTCAAAACGGCGAACAAGGTCCACAGGAAATCGGCCATTTGGTATTTGCACATACGCTTTTTCACTTGTGCCACTGCCTTCTCAACCATCCATTTCTGGTCCGCTTGGGACTGAAACCTTTTGGATCCAAGACACCCACAAGCTTCCCCGTCAAAGCACTCCAAGCCAGCTGGGATCATGCTAAGCAACTATTGGACCTCATTCATGACGCAAGGGAGGCAGGGTGTTTGGTGGAGTCATCGTTTTACTCATATTGCATTGCAGTGGCCGGCGGAATACACTCGCTAGCAGCGTCGTTACTAGTATCGACTGGCAGCCCTAGTTCAGAGACGCGCACCCCGAATTCGTCGTATTACTTCCAGCAGACTCTTGACTGGTTGGATAGACTCGGTCTGTTTTGGGTTCATGCTGGGAACATGGTACGTTGCCTCCAATTGATCATGGTCATGAGGCGTCTAGGTTAACGATAACGTCCAGGCGATCCATTTACGGGAATTCCACACTCAGTCGCACAGGTTCGCTGGTCTGTTGGACACGGCAACTTTGAAGGACGACTTGGACCCTGTTTCTGAGACAGCACTATGGGCAATCATCGATTACGGGACACTCGGGGCAGATCCACGGAAGAAGCCTCTGTTCCTTGAAACGGGCTTTTCAGATTTACCCTCTCCCGGGTCATGGGGGGTTGGAGCTGTACCCGCAAGCCTGTCGGATGCGGATCTCTTCGGCAACCAATGCACGGCCATACGGCTGAATGAAGTAGAATACTTCCTAAACAGTAGTCCAGCGCAGAATTGTCTGCTATGACTATATCAACATGATGCTGCACAAAGCCATTCGCTCGGTGATGTATGCAGTGTGCAGCCTGGGAGACCTACAAAGAATGACGGCATTGATCACGACTAGTGGCTGTCGTAAGCATTTTCGAATGTCGTCATTGTGTCCCTCGATGTTGACTCCGGCGCCTCGGAATATCATGCGTTGAAAATCAATATATTCGTACAAGGTATCATTCTGAGTAACATTTTGCGTCGTGATCACATGACTAACGTCGGAATCAGTTCTTTCGTCCAGCGGCCTGAGCCCTGGGCAGACCAAATTCCCGGAAGGGATCCAATTGCAGCCGATATATTGCGAAATTGTGTCTTTGTGTATACATTTTTCATGCGATCGGTGAAGAATTCGCGATGATCTGGGTCTGTGCTGTCGGCTGCGGCAATAAAACAAACCCACACAAGCGCGTGGG
This sequence comes from Aspergillus aff. floccosus IMV 01167, assembly GCA_001931935.1. Classification (NCBI taxonomy): domain Eukaryota; kingdom Fungi; phylum Ascomycota; class Eurotiomycetes; order Eurotiales; family Aspergillaceae; genus Aspergillus; species Aspergillus aff. floccosus IMV 01167. The sequence continues at coordinate 65,612 of MSJE01000261.1, forward strand.
ATCCGGGCTCGTCTGGGTCGACCTGGCTGACGACCTGCTTCAGGCTTTCCAACAGCTCCCATTGGTCGTGATTGCCCGTCGCTCGACCAAGATATATTTGCGAGGCTTTCATGAACGCCAGTCGCGACAGGGCGAGCACCCGATGATGCTCTGATCCCGGGGGCAGGTCATATATGGTCCAATCAAGGTAGCGCTCGATTGGAAGTTGTAAAGCATGGACTCCTTGTGTCTCCCCCAACATTGGCTGGCCTAGTAATTCGAACCTGCATGATGTTAAATAATCTCTCCCGGACAGGGCATCCTAAACATACATATGAGTCTGTTGCATGAGGAAAGAATTTGCCGCTGTGTGCTCCACCTTGTTGATATTCTGGGCCAGGCACATTAGCGTATGTAATAAGTAGCTGTATTCCGAACTCCCAGTAATCGTCTCCCCGACCAACAGGACAATTAGGGTGGCCCAAGTTGACACGTTGAATACACGGTCCAGCGATGGCTGTAGTGAATCTCGTCGGAGACGCGAAATAACGGCGGCGCGTTCGGACTCCGCGGCAGGCCTCATGGCAGGATATCGACCAGCAATATGTTGAGAGGCGACTGCAGCGATAGCTTGTTGTAGGACTTCATCGTGGCAGGCCATTGGGAGAAGGAGCTCTCGATAACCATTCGAGATGTTATCCAGTATCACCATGACGGGAGCTACCTCATTTGCAACTAACCGGCGATGTGTCAGCCCAATACTCAGAAGACCATAAATTTGAGGTAATAGCTCACAATGAGAAAAGAGCATTCGCGTCCTCGGATTCAGTGGAGCGATCCATTGACCAACTGTCGTGGGCACCAAGGCTTGCTCACTAGTGCCATGCACCTGTCCCTCAACGACTTCCTCAGCGGTTCCTCTGACATCCTTCCCCCTCTTGGCCTTTCGCCGTGTGCGACCACCCTGCTCATTCTTCCATTGGAGCTTATGCGGCCGGGATCGGTCCGAACCCGTGGGTCGGGCTGGGAAAGCCTCGGATGGAGGTAGGTTGGCAACGGGGACGATGCATCCTTTCAACTTGCCTCGTCTAGCGAGCCCGTCTGAGAATCTAAACCGTCCGAGACCGGAGCATTCCAGACCTTTTTTCTGGCACTTCTTGCAAACGGGTTCCGCTCCGTCACAGATAATCCGGCGTTTGGAGCACTGAAAGCAACCTGAGGTGGACGAAAATGAGTCTATCTTCATCGAACACAGGGCTCAACTCACCTCGGGGCTTGGAGCTCATGGAGGGGTTAGGCGTGGTGGATCGAATGTGCGGAGTTGATCCGATGATGTTGGAGGGGGAAAGAAGAGGAAGGTGGCAGACGGATGGAGAAATCGCGGAGACTCGGCTGTTGGTTATCTAATCTTATCGTCCGATAGTTAATAGTTATACAGCACTCTATCACTTTGAATAGCACACCAGTATACAAAACAAACTCATGATATTATTGCGTAATCATATCCTAAAGTTCAGTCTTCTTAGGCTTCTACTTGCAATCTTGGACCGTGGTATCGTTTCCGTGCATGCGCTGCCCAATTTCCCGCTGCAAATATTGCCATCACTGCCAGCACTCCCACCGTATAGTCTGCAATAACAGTCAACAATCTCAAAGAAAGTATTGTAAATAGTGTAAAATGGGGAACTTACTCATGTTACTTCCGGTAACTGGGATCACGGTAGGAAAGTCATAGAAAATTAACACGAGTGTCGCGAAGCCTACGGTAACCGCATTCGCAGTCCATCCCACAACGTTCCCAAGTCTGAATGGAATATTATTGGGCAGCCACTTCTCAGACCGACCTCGGTACATGAGAAGCACTGCCGGGAATGCATACGAGATATGCTGCAGCACAAGGCCACTACCGATGAAGGCATTGAAGGCCGACGACGAGCCCAAGTAGATACACCCGATGATGAACATCGCGGTGAAGTTGAATATGAGTGACCATACAGGGACTTCAAGATATGGATGCATTGCGCCGAGCCACCGACTCCCAAGAAGGGCGTGGTCTCGAGCAAACGACCAAGTGAGACGGGAGGCTGTTTGTTGGGCTCCATTCAAAGCGAAGATTGCGGCGAACAGGAGAAGGACGATGAAGACTGTGGCGGCAGTACCGGATCTCGTTGCCTGATGCCACATCTCGTAAATTGGAACACTGCCCAGAATGAAGTCAGCGCTCGTCCTCAATCCGCGTGCTGGTAAATTTACCCTGTCGGGGATGCAACTACGGCAGCCAAATCACTAGTACAATAGAGCATGGCGATCATGAACCCAAACGTGGTCACAAATCCAATACTCAACGTGCTCATCAGAGCTCTTGGAACCACTATGGCAGCGTCTTTGCATTCCTCTGCAAGATGAATGGCGCCATCAATCCCTGCGTAGGCATAATGAGGGGAAACTAGTCCGGTAAGGAAGGCAACTCCTCCGGAGCTCCATCCGCTGTCATTGAGGAAGGTGGACCATACACTGCACGATGGCTGATAGTGAGGGGCTGAACGAGCAACACAGGTAATGGTGATGAGTAGAAAAGTGCCAAGGGTGATGAAGACTAGTCGTGTATCAGTGCTTCTAGCATTCCAATCAGGCGGAGCTTACGTATACTCACAGGAGACATCATGAATCCATAAGGATCGTTTCAATAGCAGGATGTTGTATATCAACACCAGCCCGTTGATTGCTTGGTAGATCAGGAAGTAATGCCATGGCTGTGGAGTGTAATCCGGATTCCAGAAAACAGCCATCCCCAGAATCAACTGCGCTGGAATGATGGCGATTCCCGTGCAGATGGCAATCCAAGCAAACACATTCGCAGCTCCACAGCAGTAGCTCTTAAATATGGTTAGCCTACGATATACAAGACAGGAAGAGTTGACGTACCAGACCACGACTCCACGCCTTCGGGCTCAATATGCTACACCAATGGTATTGACCTCCTGCCGTCGGATATGCACTTGCCAGTTCGGCCATTGTGAGCGCACACGCCCCCACAAGCACTAACATGGCAATGGGTCCGTAAATCAAAGTAACAGGTCCTCCCTGTGCAATAGCCAAAGCAATGGTTGCCGAGACACCAGCCCAACTGTCGCAGATGACCCAACTGGCAGATATTGTCTCCAGGTAAGTCATCTTTTGAGTGCCTGTCTGCAGCCTTAGCCCTTGAATTGTACCGGCCTGTATCTGTCCCTCATCGTGAGTTGGTTCTAATATTGTTCAGCCTTATCGTGGTGGTCTGGAGTTGGGGGAACGAGAGGACTTACGTCGTTCGATATCTGTCCAAATAATGTATCAGCGTGACCGTTCCAAGGGTCTAGGTAGGAGTAGGCGCGGAGGGATTAACAAACCAGTGGGCTTTTCCATGGCTTCTTTCGACTCCATAGTTGAGAGAATTGAACTTTGTGGTATAGATAGTTGGTCCTACCGAGTGGCTCTACCTACGGTCCATGTACACGTTTAAATAGTACTTGACTCCCACGCCTCCTCCTGCTCCTCCTTCTCCTCATTTCTTAGTAACACTCTGATATCGCTACACATCATGTTAGCAACCTTATTGCGGCGTATCTCAGCGTATCAGTTCTTCAGGAAGTGATAAGAGGATGGCGGGTCTACGCCTGTCCGATATTACCCAAAAGGGTCAAAAATGAGAGAAAGGCGGTCCGATGCCTGCCACCAATCGCCAAGAAGATTTTCATTTCCGGGTCATCTTGCAGGATAACAGACTATCATCATTGGATAGTGTGGATCCTCCTAGTAGACAGATTGATGGTAAAATCTGGGGAATCCTGACTAGATGCACTACTCCCTCCACATATGCCTATGAAGCCAGAAACCACTTGGAGAACAGCGCTATGTATTAAATTGCATACAGGCACTAACATACTCAATGGTATTTACAGATTAGACCTGAATGACGTTTTCGGACCCAACTCCTCCTTCACCGTCATAGCAGCCCGCGTCCCCTCCTCAATTGCACCGTCAATGAAGCTACGCCACCCCACAGCCCAGTCAGAGTTCGCGAAAAGCACATTTCCGTGGCGTGCCCGAAGGGCCTCCAAGGAGGTAGACAAGAGTTGGGGGGGCGAGAAGAACCACGCTCCCTGCGCAAATTCGTCCTTGGACCAGTTGTGGGAGACCTGTGACATGATTAGTTTTTGCCTGATTTATTCAAGAATAGCGTGACATACGAGTCGCTTAATGTCCATGTTTCCGGGTGACAAGTTCTCCACGGCCTTCTTCGTCGCATTTACATCTTCCTCTGGTTGGATATGGTTGAAATTACCACCGAAACAGACAATGTGAGTGTTACCCTGCGGCGTCGTACCGTCGCCAATCGCATAGGCGAGTTTGTTAAACGGATAGGAAATACCTGTCCACGACCGCATATCTTTGCTTGAGATTTCGGCGTGTACCTTCACGCACTGGTTGACGTGGCCGATGTTCATGGCCGCCACGCGCCGGGGATCAAGAGGAGGTTCAAACTTGACAGTGTTGAGAACATTCAACGGGACGGTCGAGATCAGGCGGGGCGCGGTGTATTGACGACCATCGCGTGTGCTCAAGGTGACCTTCTTACCGTCATCGTGTATAGAACTGACGGGACTGTTAAAGGCGTAGGACAGTCTACCGGTAGATAGAGCTTCCTTGAAGAATTTGATGGCAAAGCTGGATTGTCCACCCTTGAATTTGTATGTAATCAGACAGTCCAAACAGCCCTGATAGGTATATCCGCACAGGGCCCACCAGTGAAGAAATTCAAGGAAACTGGTGTTCTGCAACGTTCCACAGCTGCAGAGGAGGATAAAGCCTTCCAGAGCTACTCTTTCGTTGGGGGTGAGGGACATGGAGACTTCATCCAGACGGTCCTGCGCGGACATGTTGTCGTATTTGCGCACTTCTGGGATGTGGAAGGTGTCGTGCGAAAGGGGCATGATCTTGCGACCCATCTGGCCATCCACATTGACGAACTTCGCGAGTGCCTCAGCAAGTAAAGCATCCTAAATCAATTAACATCAATGTATTTACACTGTTGCTTGGATGATACCGACCTCTTCATCGTGGCTCATGATACTTTCGCCCTGGCCGGATCGTAGTTGGAAATGATTCACGCCACGGGAGAAATCAAACGACGATTCGAGTTCGTTTCTCATCTGATAGCGAGAGATTTCTCTCCAAACATGGGGTTGAAACATATGAACCCATGTCCCGCCCATCTCAAAGGGGTACCCCTCGATGTTGGAGGACCAAGAGCGCCCTCCGATACGATCACGGGCCTCGACTAAAAGCACCCGAAGACCTGACCATGCATCAGCACTGTCTCTTAACTATGGCCTACGCTCAGCCTCTCACCTGCCACAGTAGCATCACGCAAAGCGGTAAGTCCAGAATAACCTCCCCCCACCACGATCACATCCCATGACTGATTCGTGGTGACATTGGTTGAGGGGGAGATAACTCCAATGGACGGCACGCCTTGAACGAGGCCAGTTTCGGGAGTCCACTGGAAGCCGTCACGAGAGGTCATGGTGTTTGGGTGTGACTGAATTGTTGATTTGGAAGTCGTCAGGAATCGAAGCCCAAGATGACTTTAGGTTTAGGGATCCTCATTTTATAGGCATGGCTTGGGGGTCGTGTGGTCTGTTTCCAGACGTAACATTATGGGACCGTTCGCGAAGAGGATATGGAATGCAGCTGGACTACTTGAAAAGGGCAAACGGGGGAGATTTTCTCATCAGTGGCTGTTCGTGTGGGAGTGATCGGTCGGATGGTCGGTTTTATGGTGTATCGTTTCCGCCCGGATGGTGAAAATTGCCTGATTAGGGCAATAATGCGAGAAGATATCCGTACAGAACATGTAACACCAGTACCATATCTCAGGCAACAGTTGGTGTTTGAATAAAAATAATCATAGGATAAATTACTTCTACTTGATATCTTGCCATCTCACTTATCTTGTGCTATCAAATCTGTTTATTGATAAATACGTCTGCTTCGCTTCCTTTGAATCGTCGCAACCCTTATCGGGAGACTTTGATGTATGGCCAGAGGTAACACCGCTTTCATGTACATCATGCCTCCTCAGTAAAATGTGGACTTATGTCAGATGGAAATCACTACAGAAGAAAGAATAGAAATTGAAGTTTGGACTGGAAGCGGATGTTGCTATGGATTATGGTACGTACATAGGAAACCACTACCTTCATGCCAAGGGGCATTCAGAAGTATGCTGCTTTCACTCTGACTCTCGTCTTCGAAAATCAATCTTAAAAATGGGTGAGAGACTTCAGTTCAATAGCTGCTCTATTTTACAACACAAAATGTTGTCTTTCTTGTATCTCAATTCGCTCCGTCGCAACACATGGTAGCTCAACTTCATGTGGCCAGCTCATCGTGGATAGCCTCTTATGCGATACTCAAACATTGGTCTAAATACGAAAAAAATTCAAGCAATAAACTAATGCCCGCTTGCCTTTTTCCCAGTCACCTTTTCGACAGCCTCCTTCGCCCTATTTTGTTGTCAGTCCGTACTCATACCCTCAAGGCGTCATATCACATACATATCTCCCAAAGCAACCATGCATACAGTTTGCCAGATTCCCAGTCCTATCCGAGGAGTAGCTCCACGGTATAACCCCCGGATTCCATTTTGCTCATAAATAAACTTGGCAGCCTTACCAATGGTCAAGTTCGCCGGACGCTGAGGATCGTTTTTCATACTCTGAAGCTCCACACGGATCACCTCAATGGGCTGGTTCCACGCCGAAAGCCCACCACCTAGCGACGAAGCTAGAATCTTTTCCCATGAACTCAGTCTCTGTGCATCTTCCTTGCCGGTAACCCGGCGGATGGTGTTCTCCGCCAGTCGCGACAGCCCAAATCGGGAGCCCCAGTTGGTCACCTGGCGAATAGCGACAGCATTGACCCCTTTGTTGATTCCCCGGATTCCTTGAGTACGATATATGGTTGAAAACATTTCGAATGTGCTGGGGGGCTTTGTCCCAGCTGCGGCCATCTTCGACCGAGTTATCTCGGCTGTCTTCATGCATGTACAGAATCCGACGGTGGCGTAAGCCTGCGCAACGCCCCCGATCATGCCCCCGGCGATACCGGCAACAAATGTGGATGCTCCGAGTCTTCGCGCGTTGTACTCGGCTTCAGAGGCAACAAATAGCAAAACTGCGCCTTTGGAAGAAGCTTCGATCCAGGCCCAGGGAATAAGACCCTGATAAACTGCAGGTCCATTAGCCTTGTTTGGCAGTAGGTCAGGCAAGTCTCACAGCCGAAGATCCCTCCGCGGGCCCAGATGCGTTTGATTGCGGCGGGGAATGAGTCTGATCGGTTCGCCGCCATGGTTGTTTTGACGACCTCTAATGGCTGCATATTTGCTTAGCAAGCAATACATTGCATGGAGTTGGCCCGAGCACTTTATACCTGCCCCAAGGACGTGACTCTATACAAATGTCAATATTCTGGGTTCCTCTCTGCTTCGCTATATAATGGTCATACTCAAACATGTTCAATGCTGCTCCAACTGTAGATAATTGGTCAGTGGAAGCTAATCTAGATGAGCAGAATGTACACTTACGCAGTAGGTTTCCGACGTTCACATGTTTTTTCTGGCCTACATCTTTCGCTGCTGTTGATACAGCCATATTGGCGATACTGACACGTTAGTGCAATTGAGATTCAGAATATAGAATACCTGAAAACGATTTTGCTCCGTAGAAGTGTGGTATAAATCTTCGAAATCCTCCGAAGTTCGGATGAACCCGCTCCATATGCTATCAGAGACGGGTAAAGCACGGTCAAGACATCGTCCAATCATGCACTCGGCATACACTGATCTTTCTCTTGAATAATCATCCATGTGTACCAAGGCATTGGTCCTGAAAAAGACATTGGTTAATATCTTAATGTGCTGGCTGGTACCACTGACTCGTTATGAGTTATAGTATCTCTCTAATGTACTGAGGGGCCAGCCTTATATATTTGACCAACAGGTCTTACTCTTATATAACGATCTTGGAGGTATTACTAGGCAGCAAAACGCCAGCCGAAGGACGCCGTAATCGGATAGTGAACAGTAAACCCGGCACTAACATTTCCTACGATAACTACCAAGGACGACCCATTGACCTTTAATCGGCGGTACCTATGTCATTTTCGCATTGAAATTCCACATGTTTCATCCCATTCTACGCAAAATGTCTGTTTTTGTTTCTGGGTCTCTCCGAACTCCCATGGAGCTCTCCTACCCGCCGTTCTATGCCCGGTTGAGATCCGCGGGATGTCATGTTCCGCGGACGCTCCGGACAGTGGTTTCCGTGACTGGGCATGATATAAGGCCGCGAAGGGCGCAGTATGTCAGTCTCAATGTAATTGAATGATCATTGGAGCAGTAGTGGTCACTTGTTGTCGAGAGCGAATGGTCGACTCGCAGCCTGCATGTGGCCTTCGTTGATCCGACTACATACCCAGGGCCAACAAGTCAAACATGGGAATAAATGTATTGCCTGCCCCTTGATCGCTCGACAAACTGCCGTTAATGGTTATGCTTCCGCTTTGCGAACGTGCTAGGCTAGCAGCAAAGAAGTAGGCTGTATAATAGGTCATGTGGTAGAACGGGTTTCGATAGATTGTCAAATACATGAATAGATCCTGAGATTCAACAGACACATTACCGGGACACATTGTTGGTGTCCGGTGCCTGTGTACGAAGTGATGCTTCAGGAGCCAAAATTTTATCGCCTTGTAGTGTCCAACCGTTTTACCAGGAGACTCCCACCATGTCTACTCTGAACGGCTGTATGGCTCCCTTGTTATTATTGTCGCTAGCTTTCATACGACTTCAGACTATACTGACCTGCATGAAGACACAAGGTGAGGGTTGACATCTGCGTCTAATAAGTTGACTTGGAATTCCTTGTCTATATCGATCTTTGCATCCGTTATATCAGTAAGAAATTAGGACTGACGGATATATATACCGATGACTCGATGACTGAAAATCACTGGATCTCTCACTACCGACAGGACATAACCCAACCCATGCCACTTTATTCGCATAATTTATAGCACTTCGAAATGATTCCCCAACGCTTAGCAAGTATATCCATACCAGGGCTGCAATAGATTCGCGGTGGCAAATGTGATGCCCAATAGATCAGACAGAAAGCCACGAACCAATGAGAAGCGGGGTAATGTTAGTCAGAGGGGGATTACCCGATTCGGCCGGGATGCTTACATGAGCCGCCACCGATAAGGAAATCTTCCCAGGTTTCTCCGTGGAGGGCGATCTGATTACCAATTATCATTTCTTCTTCTCCTCATCCTACCCAACCTATCTCTTTCCTTTCTTCCTCCATTGCGTCTCCTCTTCTCTTGTCCCTCTTTTTCATCCCAACGGTGCATCGAAAAGATAGAAAGAGAAAACACCATGACGCCAGTCCCTGTCTCCGTGGACACCACGGCCGATTTCGCTACCCCTCCTCCCAAGACAACTCCCTCCAGCAACACGCGCACCCTCCTTTTGGCACCCCCTTCGATCGCCGCGCATGAAGAGAAACTGCGAGACATCTTTGCGACGTTCGACCGTGCCTCGACTGATCTTCAAATGCTCGACCGCCTGTCGGCCGGTTTCGTCTCCCTCCCCGCCGCCACATACGACCTGGTCCTCGTGCTCACAGACACCGACAGCGCCCGCCGCGCTGAAGCCCTCCAACTCCTTTCCCGCGATGTATACTCCACATTGGTCCCGTCCATGAAAGGAGGGGCCAGGCTCAAGCTTCAGGATGGCACGTTGAACAGCACAGAGGGTTTGGAGGCCGTTCTGGCCGGCTTGGTGGAGAAGGATGGTGCATTCGAGAAACCCGCATATCAGGAGGCTGCTGTCCCTCTACGGCTCGGGGGGAAGAAGAAGAAGAATGCTCCGGCTCTAATGGAGCAACCGCCAGTCGTCACGACCGGGGTGGGTTTCGTGGACGGCAATGATGAGTTCATCGACGAGGATGATCTTCTGTCGGATGAAGACCTGAAGCGTCCAATGCAACAACGTGAGTACATCATCGCCGTTTCCCCTGTATTTTCTCAAATGTACTGACCCGTTCAATGCAGCCGCAAATTGCCAGCCGGAGAAAGCCAAGAAGCGTCGACGCCCTTGTAAGGACTGCACCTGTGGACTAGCCGCGGAGATGGAGGCCGAGGACAAGGCACGCCAGGAAAAGGCCGACAAAGATCTCAATGTGCTCAAGCTCCAGTCCACCGATCTCAGCGATGAGGTCGACTTCACCGTCCAGGGCAAGACGAGCTCTTGCAACAGCTGCTCCCTCGGTGATGCCTTCCGCTGCTCGAGCTGCCCCTACATCGGACTGCCGCCCTTCAAGCCCGGAGAGGAGGTCAAAATCTTGAACAACATGGTGCAGCTTTGAACAAAAGACGTATCTTTTTGATCTATGGCGTATTGTTTGGATTCACGCATTAGGTGCTTTTTTTTTTTTGGTCTGTGCTTAAATAGATTTTGAGCGGGTGGATTTTTAGGTTGGTGCCATTACGATAATGCCAATGGATGAAATGCTAATAATACTAAATACCGATCTCACAATTGCTCCCTGGTACTATCGTGGACGCATAGAACCTGTTGATATTCGGTCCATGCCTAGGTCCAGTATCGGAACCGGGGGTCTCTCTCGCCGTCCACCAACTCGTTCTGAGGTGTATCCTCCGCTCGCAGCTTCTGTCCCATGGCCTTGTCACGCCTCGCATTCTGCCACCAGAAGTAGACACCCAGACCGGCGGAAATGATGATTGCGAGTCCCTGAAACCCGGCCGTTACCCCCAGTGCCTGCAGGTACAAGGGTGCCCATTCATTGCGGAAGAGTTGCGCAGAGATAATACCGCCCATAGCAGAGCATGCCAGCATCACCCCTGTGACCAGTGCCCGGGCATTTTCATCCACCTTGATGTTATTGTGCCAGGCGTGGACTAGACACGAAGGGATATAGGTCCCAGACGAAAGGAAGAACGCGCCTAGAAGTAGTAAGCTAGCTGTGGACGCTCATTATGCAGCATAATACATGCCTGCATAGCAAGCTCCCGTCTGCGTGAGTGGGTCCAGCGCGCTGGTCATGATGTATCCGATCATGGTGAAACTCAGGCCCAGACACAGGAAGGCTCCTCGCTCCTTGTAATGATCGCTCAGCCAAGCCACAAGGAGCGTGATAACACATCCTGTCAGATTCGGAGCGACGAGGTGCAGATTTGTCTGCACAGAATTGTAGCCCTACTTGGCCGATGACTTAGAAATGTCCCGTGGCATTGGCTAGTGACATACCAGTCGGTGAACAATCTGTGGCAGAAATTGGCCTGTTGAGGTCGTGGCAACTCCGTATGAAATGCAAAGGAGCATGAACGGCCACATCGCCGGATCCATGAGGGCTCGCACGCCGGGCATCAGTGCGAACTTGACGTCCACTCTATCAGTTGAGTCTCGCATGAGGCGAACGATGGCGGCGGTATGCTCTTCTGGGGAGAGCCACCAGCAAGTTTGCGGGGTCCTGGGGATGATGAAGCTGATACAATAATTAGTATTTTAACTATACATAAGAGATGGGGGGGATATCTCACAAGGCTTCAAGTGGTCAGTGTGCGCCACATGTGAGTTCATGGGAACGTACCAACAGCGCCAAAGATGAAATTGATCACTCCCTCAATGATGAAGAGGATCTGCCATCCTTTCAGTGTGGAACTATCCAGACCAAACACCCCATATGCTATCAGCCCAGTGAACGCCCCGGCGATGGTAGCTGACCCATAGAAGATAGCAATGCGGAATGCCATCTCGTTGCGTTTATAAAAAAGCGTCATATAGAACACAACGCTGTAGCTCATCAGCAGAGCCCAGAAACCCCACCATCCATTGTACTCGTCCCTACCTGCTAAAGAAACCCGAGTGAGAGCATGCAATAAGCATACGACAGGTCAGGAGACCGGCGTAGTTTCTGACAGCGACCTGGCACAGAGAGATTACTCCAGAGATGAGAATGAGGCTGGGAATGACCAGATGGCCGCCGTATTTTTTCACCATCAGCGTCACGAAAGGCTCAACGACCACAAATGGAATGTTTACGAGGGTCATCATCATGCTGTATTGTTCCCCAACCATGCCCAGATCGCGCTCGATTCCGCCCGTCTTTGCATTTCCGATATTGCCTCCGGTCATGAAGCGGCAGAAGTACCTGGAGATCAGTTACCTGACAAGCGACAGGACGCGATTCTTACATAATAGACAACAAGGGGAGTAGTATTAAATCAACTTTGCGGACATAGGATCGCTCAGCAGCCGGGTCCAGGTAGGCGTTGGTGTCAATAACTCCATGGCCTCTTAATGTCTCGCATGCGGTCTGGTTCGTAGTCTCTTTAGTGCTGAGGTGAAACATATCGATTTGATCAAGTGGAAGGCGTTCTTGAATGAATCAAGAGACAAATTGCAGAAGAAGGGAGAGGGTATGTCTACGCAAGGTATATGCAAGGAGCAAGGGGCGCACTGATTCTATCAACAACTGCTTCCTCTGTGAAAGGCATGTGGAAAATACTAACGTCCACGGTATTCTCCAGTCTCCGGTCTATGAAAGACCCTTGTACTCATGTAGCCACAGTGCCATTACGCCCATGGACTTCCATCCATCTCTCGTGAACATCCTCAACTGGATCGTACCCGAACAGCCATTCGTCAACACCATACCTCCGCCAGACCAGAGGATCTTCACCCGGTTTAAGCCCGCTAGGCAGAGGCCCTCGTTTTCCAGCTTGCCAGTCGCGTTCCACCGCCTCAAAAGCCCGCATCGTGCGATCGCGCTCTTCCTGCTCTATCCCGTCGTCCAAGTGATTCAAGTCTTGTTGAATGGTGCCTCGTTCAACGACAGTCTCCGTCGGCGCTTTCGACAGAGCTCGTACACTTCAAGGGCCTTTTTCTTCTCTTGCGTGGTCTTGAACCGAATCCTGTCTAGACATTCACCGAGAACGGCTGCATCTTCGAATGTGATCCCCGCACCGCTAGCGAGATACGGCAGAGTTGCGTGTGCGGCGTCACCCAGAAGAGCAAAGCATCCACTTGGATGGACCCAGGAGTCGATACTCTTCCGAATGCAAAGCCTCCAGCGGAGGACGGAGGGACACATGGCCAGGAGTTTTCCGATCCTGCATTGTCAGACCCGTCTCCCTCTACCTCATAAAAAAAACATCGTTTGACTCTACCTTGGATCCCAGTCTTTAAACAGACCTTGCATTTCGTCAACGTAGCCTTGCAGGGTCGAAGGCCCGTCCTCGGGCATGTTGTCCGGCACAAGCAGCACCATGTTCAAGAGCGACGCGTCGCGAAGAGGATATGTTACTGCATTGCGCATCAGTTTGACCTCGCATTCTGCATCAGCAGCGAAATCTTACCAACATGCGCACCAGGACCATACCAATAATTTACCGCTTTATTGTCCACAATTGTTCTCAACTCCGAATCCTTTCTAATCTCCGCCGCGTCCAACAGTATCCGATACGCCATATCCCCCGTGCGGTGGGGTAGTTCTTTTCTTCCCAGCAGGATCTCACGACACCGCGAATTGATCCCATCAGCGCCGATGACCAGGTCCGCGACCTGTTCAGGTTGATCTCTAATCACGACGATCGCCGTGCTCGTGACCTCGTCGAAACGCATATCAACCACTTCACATTTCGTATAGACAGTCGCATCAAGCTGAACAGCCCGGTCAAGAAGGACACGGTGTAGATCCGCACGATGGAAATCATTAAATGGCGAGCCGTGCTCCTCCTCCGCAGCCTGGAAATCCATGCTGGAGATGCGATCGCCCTTCCATCCGATGATGTTACATGTCTGCGTTGTGGACGCCTTCTCCCGGAGAAACCCATGCACGTCCCATTTGTGCAGGATGCGGGTGCTATTGGGGAGGCATTGGATGCCTGCACCGACTTCGCCGATCTCACGGGCTGATTCTAGGATGGTCACTTCGTGGCCGGACAGAGTGAGGGCGATTGCTGCGCCGAGGCCTCCTAAGCCGGCTCCGACTATGATTATCTGAGGGTGTCAGATTGGCTGGTAAGGTTGTTGTGGTGGACGGCTTACTTTTAGGGTTGAATTTGCATCGCGCTGTTTGGGGCTTGCGTCCGTTTCTTTCTTGATAGACATGATCCAGCTCTTGATCCAATATTGAGCGATTGGGAGAATGCGGTTGACTTCAGTATTGAACGGGTTATGTCCCTTGACGACAAAGGTGGGGGTTGTTTTAGATGGGGGTTGAACTGAAAATTGGACAGGAATATCACCAAAGATGGGGAGGTTATGAGCAGGAATTGCCAGCATTATTGGTGGAATAAAGTTGATACTATTAGCTGCTACATGTTGTGTATAAACCCCCCGGTAGTCGGGAATCTGCATGCTGTCGCTAGAGTCCCGTGCAGCTGTTTGGGATGGGCAAACTGGATGTTATAGACGTTACACGATATTTAATAATCGCCACTCCACACTAGACTACTATATACATAGATTATAGAGAACATCAAGTCGTTGCAAGGACATCCCCGAACGCCTGATCGAGAATTCGAACACCCTCCTCAATCTCGTCTGCCGTCACAGTAACCGGAGGTGCCAACCGGAACACGCCACCCATACCAGGGAGATTGACCACATTACACGAAAGACCCAATTCCATGGCGCGGTTGGAGACCGCCTGTCCCAGATCCGGCCCCGGGGCCTTAGTCTGCGCATCAGAAATAATCTCAATACCCTGAAGAAGACCGCGACCACGGACGTCTCCGATACACCAGTACTTCTGCTGGAGCTTGAGTAGACCTGCACGTAGCTGGGCCCCTCTCTGGGCGGCATGCTGGCAGAGATTATCGCGCTCCACCACCTCTAGCACTTTATTACCCACGGCGGCTGTCAGTGGATCATTGAGATGCGTAGTGATCAGGAGAAAGCCCGCCTCTCGGCAGCCGCGTTCAATCTCAGCCGTTGTGCTGACCGACGCCAGCGGCAGACCACACCCCAGAGTCTTGGACAGGGCCAGGATATCAGGCACGACGCCTTCCTCTTGAAAGGCGAACATGTCGCCAGTGCGACCGACGCCCGTTTGCGCCTCGTCCACAATCAAAAGCATGCCTCGCTTCTTGCATTCGGCGCTGAGGCGAGGAAGATACCCGACGGGCAGATCCAGAATTCCGCCGGTGGAGAGGATGGGCTCAAGGACGAAGGCGGCCAGAGACCCGACGCTCTGTCGATCGATCATCGACCAGGCAAAGTCCATCTCGGTTTCCCAATCATATGCACCATCCGGCTTACGGAACGGCGAACGATAGGCATATGGGGCGGGAAACGCCAGCTGACCAGGCACCGTGGGCCCTGCATTCTTGCGGCCGGCGGTATAGGTAGCAGCGCCGGCGCCCTGAGTAAGACCGTGGAAGCTGGCGCTGAAGGCGACGATCTCGAATTTGCCAGTGTACAGCTTGGCCATTTTGATAGCGGCTTCGATGGACTCGGAGCCGGTGTTGAGGAAGAAGGATTTCTCCAGCGGGTGGGGCAGGATGCTGGCCAGACGCTCGGCCAGGTCGACGACTGGCGCGGTTATCATGTTGCTGAGGAGATGGTCGAGCTCTGCGACGTGGGTTTTGACCACGGCGACGATGTCGGGGTGAGAGTGGCCTAATAGAGAGCTCATCTGGCCGGATGTGAAGTCAAGGATTTGGCGGTTGTCGGCGGCATAGAGTCGGGTGCCTTTGGCTTTGGTGATGACCACTGGAGAGTATGGGACCCCAGTGGACATCAGGTACTTATCAGCCTTGGTCCAGAAGGTAGAGAGATCGGATGTCATGATGGGAAGTGTGGTAGGATGTTGTATGGTTATGTGGAGGTGGGATATGGGAGGGTGCGGATGTCCAGTCTATATAGGCACAGGAGGACCATCAGAAGATATCAGGCAGTGCACGGATCTCCGACAGCGGAAAACAGGAGGTTCGTACATGATCTTTGTCTATCCTGTTAGCCGAGTTGGTTCTCCGCTGGAATTCTCGTTTCCGCCGGGCATTGTAGCGGAATTCTTGGCAGATCAGGTTGTTGATGTATCCAGATGTATCCAGCAAGACAATGTATACTCCACTTGCAGATGATCTGATTAGATATCTGTAAGCTGTAGAATCATAGAAGTATGCAGTCAATTCAGAAAAGCAGCTCGACCTGGAGCTCAGACATCTACATGCATGTGAGGTTGAGAATAACAATGCAACAAGATCTGCTCGCGTATGCTGGAAGAATACCACCTCACTACAACCAAGACAAGTGAACTCCAGTCACGCTCAAATCAACCTAACCTTTTAGACTCCAGTCGCTCTTCTTCCTCTTCTTGTGCTCACATCTCCTCCCACCACAACATCCATTCCTCGCCTCAAGCCCGCCTCCAAATTCCAGCTCCCAACTACACCCACAACGATACTGACCTGTTCTATCAACGTCAAGATGCGTTGGACTCCCGAGAACATCGAAATAGTGAGATTTCATACCCTCATCTGGCCAAATTCAACTGACGATCCAGCTCTTTCGCACTGTCTGCGAGACCCAGAACCTGACCATCAATGTTGTCAAGGTCGCCAGCAACTGGCGTAAGGCTTGTCTCGCAGTCGTCTTACATGTGAGCCAGTATCTAACATGATATATAGCCGCCACTGAAAGCGAGGAGGAAAAGGGCCCAACCCCCAAAGCCATCAAGGAGTTTCTGGGAAAGTACAAAAAGACAGTGAAGCCCGGAGCCTCTCTCAACATTTCCTTCAGCGCCAAAGAGGCTGCCGAGACCAACAGCGCCGCTGGGACAGGCAGAAAGAGACAGTCCAATGCCAAGGACTCGTCCCCTGCGAAGAAGGCCAAGGTTATACAGGGGGAGAGCGATGATGAAGCCGAGGAGTGATTGTTGTTCACGGAGAATTTGAGATTGGATTTCCAGGGATACAGGAAGACGGAATATGTTATTACTGTCGACAGCAGATTGAGCCTTAGCTGGGAATGGAAAGTCTCTGTTGAAATTGTAAAACGATTCACGTACAAACAGTAACCATGTCTACAGGACCTGTACAGAGGGACATCACATGGCAGAGTCAAAGTCATAACCAGCTTCCTTCTTCACCTTCATCTTGCTGTCCTCATCGACTTCCTTCACGGCCAACTCAATGCCCTCCTTGAGACCGGCCTTCTTTCCCTTTCCTCTCTTGATGGGAGTCTTCGCCTCTCCGGTCGCCTTGCGCTTTTGGGGACTCGCGTTGGGGGAATTCTCCGCACTTGTGGACGCTTCAACCTGTCGACGGAGTTTGTGCAGCTGCAGCTTCACCGCAATGGCGGTACGCTCTAACCACTACTTTAGTAAAGGTTCTCTCCGTTCGGAGCAGGGACACTACCAGAGCCCATGTGCGTTGCAAGCTGGTCATAGTTAAGCTTGATGTTCATCTGCTTCATCTGGGCGATGACCCCGAACAGCAGCTGTGAGAGGTGTGAATTAGACGAATAAATCTGGTAAGATAGGGATCTATTGTGGTACCTTCTCATTTGCGTCTGAATTCCAAGTCATAGGCATTTTGCGGAGAGGAAGAGTGTAATAGCTTTGTAAAAGTTGACGTTTGATTGGGATTGAGAGAGAAGATGGTGGAGTGAGAGAAGAAGATTGACGGGAGAAGGAGAGATGCATCGGAGAGGAAGGGTTTTTATATCCCTCTGTTGTGTTTCTCATTCACCAACCACCGTTAGTGACTGTGCTCCCACCACCGCTGCCTCCCTGATGTGCTGCACATACGCAAACTGCGTATTCAGCTGCTGCAGGAAAACGTTCCTGTACCCGTCGTGACCAAGCAAGCTTCCTGAGAGGAGGAGGCCAGTCTGTTCTGATGCTACAAATCCAGCGCAGTTGGAGTGGATGAGACGCCCAGCAGTCTTTTCCACGAGCTGCTTCACTTGCGTTTCCACAATGCTCTTTGCCACTTTTTCTGTCGAAGACAGATTCAGAACGACCTCCGCCAGACTGGCGATTCGCACTTTAATATTTGTCTCTGGATGACCTACCAGGATCTCCCCAACCAGATCAATCTCTTTCCCGTCAGGAACACTACATCCAAGTCGGTCCAGCACTGCGAGGTGGAACGGCTCCAAAGGAAGAGACCGCAGTCCTAATCGTCTCTCTTCCAGCGCGCCCATCGTGGATTTCAGTGCCTGCAGACCAATGGCATAACCTCCTCCCTCATCGCCAAGAAGATGTCCCCATCCACCAGATCGTGCAACGCGTCGCTGTCGCTGTTGTTGCGCATCCCACTCATATCTCATTGCAACACTCCCAGTCCCAGCAATCACTACTATCGCGGATTGCACCTTCGAATTCTGGATCATTGCACCAGCCAGCAGATCCACGTCATTTGTGATACGGAGGGCTTCTCCAGATACACCAAAGACATCTTGAAGCTTAGGGGTCAAGGTCTCACGGAACCGGTTGCGATCAATGCCCGCTAACCCAATCCACACAGCCTTGAAACAGGTATTTACGGCTGACGGCTGTATGCAGGCCCCTTTCATGGCGTCCTGGGCTGCAGAGAGGAGTGTATTAATCGCCAGTTCAACATCCTGTCCATCGGTCCTGTCACCTCATTGTTAGTTAGATAACCGTGATAGAATCATGGGCCATCTCACAGATTGCAAGCCCCAGCCTTTCCGCGGCCAACAACGTTTCCGGCTTCATCCACAATCACCGCCGCCGACTTGGTGGCGCCACCGTCAATCGATAAGATAAACTGTCGATTTTGAGACTCCTGTATATTCACCTTCGATGCACTATTTCCATCCTCGAGTGCCTTTGCAAGAACCCCCCCTGCGGCATCCAAATTACGTTGGCATTCGTTCACAGACAAGCCAGTCTCGGCGACTAACAAGCTCAATTTGACACTCCGATTGCATTCCGCAAGGAGATCATCCAGCTCAGAATCGTCCATGGAACGACACCGCTCACTGAGCAGTCTGAGAATGTTGCGCGATCGTTGCTTGAGCTTTTCATTTGAAGCAACCAAGTCCACCATCTGATCGACCAGTCAGCACATGCCACGGTTAGGATGTCTAATCTATCTTTAAAGCTTTGGTAAAGAAAGTGGACGTACCAGATTCCCGTATGTCTTGCCAATCCGAATCATCGTTCCCGTACTCAACATATTCAACACCAACTTCGTTGCTGTCCCAGCCTTCAACCGGGTACTCCCCGTCACCACCTCCGGCCCAGGCAGCGGAGAGAGCATAATGTCGACATCCCCCGATCGGCTCATGGCAGACGGCGAAGCGCACGCGACACCGATTGTCAGACATCCGATCCGCTTGGCAAAGGCCATGCAACCCAGAACATAGGGCGTCCGGCCTGATGCTGCAATACCAATCACACTATCAAGCGCAGCATCAAGCTGGAGCGCAGTCAGATCCGCTTCTCCCTGAGACACGCTGTCCTCCGCGCCTTCCTGTGCATGCCGGATGGCTGCGTCGCCACCCGCGATCAGTCCAATAAATTGCGATGGCGGTGCCGCAAAGGTTGGCGGGATCTCGGATGCATCCAATATACCAAGCCTGGAATAGTGCCGTCAACAATGCAGTCTTCTTTCGAAATGATAAGCGTTTGATCTAGACTAACCGTCCGCTGGTGCCAGCGCCGACATACACCACCCGGCCGCCTCGGTGCACCCGGGCAGTGAGGGCATCAATGGCTTCCGCGATTTGCGGGAGAAACGGCGTGACGCTCGCGGCAACTCGATGATCCTCCGCATTGATTACCTTGCATATGTCTATTGTTGGGACCTGATCAATATTGGCCGTTCGTGCATTGACAGCCTCGGTTTGCAGACTGCCCAGCGTATGGAGATCCATTGTCACCGTCTCTGTCCGTTACTCTGTTCCAATGTCGACCTGGATTAGACCGGTTCAGCAATACGTATCTGACAGTGTGCGGAAGTCTATCAGCTTGCTCGGATATCCTGTCAGGCTTCCCAACAATAAGCGCAATAAGCGGAAATTCTCATTTGACCCCGATTCCCGGTCCGGCCTCTGGCATTTACAAGCGAATTAACCGTCAAAGTGCTACGTCGCGTGGGGGTTACGTACTAGTGTAACATCGCATTGTTGTCGCTTGTTAGCGACGCCAATCCGCACGCTTGATACGAGTCCAGTGGAGACTAATATCCCCCACGGTTCCAATCAACAGCGACTCGTCGGCTCCCTCCGACTGGGGGCCCCAGCTATCAAAAGATATTCCAGATAGGGTGAAGATGCCGATGCACTGGCGCCCAGGGGGCGGAGACCAGTCAGCCTACAAGCCGTGGCGCGTTTGCTTGTTGTTGGGGCTTTTCCTTGGTATTTCAAACACCGTTGGGGGGAGCTTTATAGTCTTCCTTCTCCTGTCTTATTGCGCCGTGTGTAGACAGAAAGTACAGGAATTGCCATTTGCCATGGGGAACAAGGCTGTCGATACCAGCCAGGCTGATCCTCCGGTCGGAAATGTCGACCTAGCGAGCGAGGGTCGTCCAACTTCCCTTCTCCAGCGTCTATACACAAATTCTTGGTTCCAGATCGTGCTCATCAGCTTCATCTGCTTTTGCTGCCCTGGAGTTAGTACCTACTGAGTATAATGACATGCATAAAATCTAACGAACGCAGATGTACAATGCCCTGAGTGGCATGGGAGGTTCCGGCCAGGTTGACCCGACTGTCGCAGCGAACGCCAATGTTGCCTTACTATCGGCCACCGCAGCGACGGCATTGTTTGTTGTCGGTCCCATATTCGACCGCGTTGGACCAAGGGTATGTCTTCTGATCGGAGGATGGACGTATCCTCTGTATTCAGGCAGTCTCCTATGCTTCAACCGTATGTCGATCCCCCCAGCACACCCGAATGCCGAGTCTAATCTCTGCAGGAACTGGAAACGGCGCTTTCGTCATCGCCGCTGGCGCAATCCTCGGTATTGGAGCCTCCTTCCTGTGGGTTGCTCAAGGTGCGATCATGACTACATACGCCCCTGAATCCCAGAAAGGACGTGCCATCGCCACCTTCTGGATCATCTTCAACCTCGGCGGAGGCGTTGGGTCACTCGCTAGCTTCGGACTCAACTATCACTCCAAGAGCGGGACGGTGTCTGACGGCACGTACATTGCCCTGTTGATCATCATGGCTTTTGGCTGGTTCCTCGGTCTGTTTATCTGTCCACCGTCCTCGGTTCGTCTGGCGGAGCTACAGCCAACCCCCGAAAGCGAGAAGAACTGGCGCCGTGTCATGACCCAGACCGTACGCACCATCGCCGACTGGCGGGTGCTCTGCATGATCCCCCTTTTCTTCTGCGCCAACGTCTTCTACTCCTACCAGCAGAACATCGTCAACGGAATGGCGTTTAACATCCGCACCCGCTCCCTGAACGGTGCGTTTTACTGGATCGCCCAGATGATCGGCGGACTCATCATGGGCCTAATTCTCGACATCCCCGGGCTGAGTCGGCCTGTCCGCGCCAAGATCGGGTGGGCATTCGTTTTCGTGACGGGCATGGCCATCTGGGGCGGTGGGTATGCCTTCCAGAAATGGCTGGGTGCGCGCATGGCCAGTGGCCACAAGCAAGATATCGACTACACAGACGGCGATATCTCCGTCGGCCCGATCTTCCTTTATATCTTCTACGGGGCGTTTGACGCGTTCTGGCAGTCGTTCTGTTACTGGTTGATGGGAGCGCAGTCGAACTCGCCGGCAATTGCTGCTATTCTGGTGGGTGCGTACAAGACCTTCCAGGCTACGGGTGGTGCGATGGCCTGGCGGATCAATGCGCTGGGTAAGCCAGCTATGACGCAGTTTGCTATGGACTGGGGTCTTTGTATTGGGGCATTGATCATCGCAGTGCCGTCAGTTCTGGCAGTTACCGTCTCCAGTACCACCTCGGAGGATGAGGCTGCTCCAGAGAGCAAGGAGGCATATGGTCGTGAGGTGTGAGCTATGTCGACTTGGATGGTAGTGATAGCGTGAATTCCTATGGAATGTCGCAGCAAAACAACCAGCGTAATATCGAGCCCGGTGGGACATTCAGCGTCATGGTATAAGCTTTTACATTCTTAACACACGCACGTTCATTCCGTGCTTCATTATCCCCACAGTTGATTATAAAGTAGAGCGGAGATCTTGTTGCTTCAAGCCACAGCGCCAATTTCCCCGCATTTTCATCAACTTCTCCGCACCAAGGACGCGAGACCAGCGATCAGTCGTGTATCTAGCTACCTAGACCTTCCTACCACAGCTATCATATCCTTTGCTCCCTTTATCTGACTTATTCTAGTACATTAGCTCACCTTTAAAGCTGCTTCTCTTCTCCTCTAAGCCTAGAATTTTCGTCACTATCAATTTCCATCAACTATTGCCTAGCTTTCACGGGAAGTTCCAATGTCAGTAGAAAACAAACGAACTTATAGACATGTGGAATTAATATAGAGAACCTCAGAAGTATAAGACAGCTTAACTTTATTCCTCGCAGATAAGAGGGAGACTAGTGTTTCGAGATGAAAATTAAGAGTTGCGATTCTGTGATGTATCTCCAGGTATGGCACCACCAGGAATATTTCATGGGAATCTAATAGGCGATTTAATTCTAGAACGTATTCCGGGGATCTAGAATACCTCGAAGGTTCAGACTGCGACAGATAAGGTTATCCAGTTTATCATCATCTGTATCAATGAATCCGATCTATCCGTACCAAGCGCTTCGCCACGGCAACACACCAATGAAATCCGTTACTTATCTCTGTGTTACCCTTAGAGCCTCACGCGGATTAGGCCTCCCATTAGTTCTATGCACTAGAGACGGGTCCCAGCCACAGGTATGTGATCATCCGGAAACAATGGTCGTCATGATGTAAGGGTTGCACGGAATAATCATGGAGCAACTCTGGACATCACAATCTAATTCGGAATGGGGCCTGATGTGTGCGTCTTTAATATGTATTAAATATCTCTTGAAATATTTCTCTTGTTCTTTTTTTTTGTATATATTGTGAGTGAATTCAACATAGCTATCTCTAAGACAGCCTTGATTTACTAGCAATGGCGTACGACGATGTAGAGGGACGTAATGGTTCCTCTGGTACCTTTGCCAATTTGACCAGACTTGTCACCGAACTACGTCAAGATATTTCAAGCCAAGCAGGTCGCACGCTGCCAAATTTGCAGGTCCTTCAGGGCATTGGCTCCACTATTCTTGCGGGGGGTGTCATTGACGACCGAAAGTACCTGGTAAGCCAGATTATTGTAGATGATATTGATTACAATATCTTTAATTGCCAAATAGATTGAGAAGATAATGCAGGTCGCTGCATCCCTGCCAAATAACTCAAGGCTCCGTGACGATATCACCAACGAATTTGTCAAGACATTATGGAACTCTCTGCACCATCCACCCATCTCGGCTCTGGGTGATGAATTCAAGTATCGCACTGCTGATGGTAGTAATAATGTGCAAGGATGCCTTTGATGTTATTTTTTGGACCAGAATAACTAATATTATGCCACAGAACATTATGTTCCCCCATCTCGGGGCGGCTGGAAGCTCATATGCTCGGACTGTGACACCGCAACACCCAAGACTCAGTGTGCTACCGGACCCGTCGGTTATTTTTGATAGTGGGTTTTTTTTTTTTCTTCTTGGTAGACACAATTCCTATGGAATAGGGTATACTAATTAAATATAGCTCTACTCGCACGAGAAGGCCCTGCCAAAGAACATCCCACCAGGGTATCGAGCAATTTGTTCTATCTAGCCACGATTATAATTCATGGTGACTCTCCCTGGTACTGAGGTGATTGTCTGGGATGGAACTAATGACACTTAGATTTGTTTCATACCGATGAAACTGATATGAACAGACTGAAGAATTCATCCTATCTGGATCTAGGACCATTGTATGGTCATAATCAGGAACAGCAGAGGCGAGTACGGACATTCAAGGACGGACGTCTGAAGAATGATACGTTCTCAGAAGCACGACTTCTTGGCCAGCCCCCAGGGGTGTGTGCCTTGATGATTGCCTTCAATCGGTTCCATAACTACGTGGTCAAGGAGATGGCTTTCATCAACGAGGCTGGACGGTTTAGCTTGCCCGCTGGTCTCCCTCCGGATAGTCCCGAGTACTCAACAGCCCTGGCAAAGCTGGACAATGACTTATTTCAGACTGGAAGACTGTGAGTATGTCCGAGTTAAAGCAAAGGACAGGCGAGTTAATTATTCGAACGCTGCCAGTGTTACTTGTGGTCTCTACGTGAATATAATACTTGGCGACTACCTCCGGACTATACTCAACTTGAACGCCAATCCGGCCAAGTCTAATTGGAAACTCGATCCACGCGGCCAAATCAATGTTTTCGACTCCGAAGGTATACCAAGAGGGGTTGGAAACCAAGTCAGTGCCGAATTCAATATGATTTACAGGTGGCATGCGGCCATAAGCAACCAGGATGAAACTTGGGCGAATAACTTTATGAAGGAAGTATTTGGGCAGGACGTGGATCCAAGTAAGATATTATCAACAGGTAACATACGTTTGTTATAGCCTAACGGTACTTGTACTAGGTACTTTATCCGTTGAGGAGTTCCTCCAGGGGTTGTGGAAGTGGAGCACAACCATCGACAACGAGCCTTCGCGATGGACTTGCGGCAATTTGGAACGCCTTCCAGCTGGAGATTTCAAAGGTTCAGACCTGGTGAAGCTTTTACAGGATGGCACAGAACATGTTGCGGGTTTGTTATCAGGTTTCTTGTGTAAACGCTGTTCCGTACTGACGTTATTGCAAGGTGCGTTTGGCGCCCGCAATACCCCACGGGCGTTGAAAGCCGTCGAGATGCTCGGCATCCAACAAGGGCGCGATTGGGGACTAGCGACTCTGAATGAACTCCGGAGTTACTTCAAGCTGAAGCCGTATACCACATTTGGTAAGACATTAGAGCAGGTAATTTCGCAATCGGCTCTTGACTGACGGTACCTTATAGATGCTGTTAACTCTGATCCTGCCATTGCGGAAGCTTGTAGGTCCATAATAAACTTCTGTGATCACTCTGATTGCTAACCCACTTCCCAGTGGAGGCACTGTATGGCCACCCTGACAATATCGAACTCTATGTCGGCGTTCAAGCAGAGGAGGCTAAAGAGCCCCTTTCCCCCGGCTCCGGACTATGTCCGAGCTTCACTATATCCGTGGCGATACTGTCAGATGCTGTTGCTCTGGTCAGGGGCGATCGCTTCTACACAGTAGACTATAGCCCGGTCAATCTAACGAATTTTGGGTTAGTACCAACCATTTGCTAAGGGAGCCTCAGATGAGGGTCAGATCCACAGAGAAATATAACTGAGGTTTCAATAGGTTCAAAGAGTGCAATTCCGACTTTGACGTTGCGAATGGCGGGGCGATGTACAAGCTTCTTATGCGCGCTTTTCCGGGATACTACCCCCCAAACAGTGTCTATGCGCTCTACCCTTTCACCACACCCCAGCAAGTGCAAGAAGTCTTTGAGAGACAGGGCGTTTCGGGAGATCTGG
Organism: Aspergillus aff. floccosus IMV 01167; assembly: GCA_001931935.1. Classification (NCBI taxonomy): domain Eukaryota; kingdom Fungi; phylum Ascomycota; class Eurotiomycetes; order Eurotiales; family Aspergillaceae; genus Aspergillus; species Aspergillus aff. floccosus IMV 01167. The sequence goes on from MSJE01000261.1 coordinate 91,254, forward strand.
ACTATACGAGGCCGCCATTCCGGGCCCCAGTAACTGCAATAACGTCATGGCAAGGGGTGACACAGGTCCTGAGTGACCAAAAGCACTTTCATGTCCCATGTGAGACTCGCTAGCATGTCCCTCGGAGTGATCAATCAGATCTCATACTGACAATATTCAAGGGGGTCCACATACATTCCAGCTCACAAAACACGATTATATGTTGAGCGGAGACTCAGCTGCAGATGCCAACCAAAGATCTTTCGTCAACGAATGCTTGTACACGCCAAAAGATGCTCTTGATGAAGTGCAGCGATTTTATGAAGATATGACCTCGAGGCTTCTTCAGCAACATAGTCGGAAACTAGGGTCCTATTATCAAGTCGATATAGTGCGGGAGTATGTTTCGTGAAAAGTCAAAAAAGCTCCATCTGATGGGTTTGAACTAGCATCGGAAACCTGGTACACGCTCGATTCGCTTCCGAATTCTTCGATATTCCCCTCTGTGCAGAAGCAGGCCCAAAGCCGCGCGACTCCTATACGGCCGCGGAACTGTATGATGCACTTGCAAACCTTTTCGGCTACGTCTTCCTAGATGTGGATGTAATGCAATCACTCAAACACCGTGTTGTTGCATCCAAGCATACAGAAAGGCTCGGCAAAATCATGCAGAAGCGGATCGACCATGTCATCACACATAATTCCAGTCTCAGTCGATACTTACTTGGCTCAACATCCAAGGACAGATTGTTAACTGACTATGGCGCTGAACTGATTCGTCGGCTTTCTGCTAGTGGAAAGTCGGCCGAGGAAGTGACTTGGACTATCATGCCAACCGCTGCAGCCGCATGCGCTACCCAGGCTCAAGGTGTAAGTTGTAACAACGCAAGTAATTAGTAGGAATCTTGCTAAGTACATACGCAGTGGGCCCAACTTATCGACCTCTACCTGTCCGACAAGTATTACGTCCACTGGCCTGACATTCAGAGGCTCGCCAGGTCGGATGATGCAGAATCGTTCGAAAAACTGAAGAAATATGCCCTGGAAGGGTAGGTTCCAATTTTAATCCTGCCCCTCGAGTCTGGCTAGGCGAGACTAGCTGACCTTGACAGATTCCGCCTCTCTGCTCCAGCCTTCGGCGTTCTCCGCGAGGTAGTAGAGGACACGACCATCGACGACCGTGTCAAGCAAGTCAACATGAAAAAAGGCGATACTCTTTTTGTCGATTTTGTTGCCGCCGGTCGCGACACCACCAAGTTCCCAGACCCTGAATCTATTCGACTGGATCGACCGGATAATTCGTACATTCATCATGGATGGGGGCCCCATTCATGTCTCGGCCGACCTGTTGTCACTGTCGCTGCTGCTGCTATGTTGCGCGTCGTTGCTCGCCTGCATAACTTTAGGCGCGCGCCAGGTCCTGTTGGTGAGTTGAAGAACAAAATTGTGGACCCGGGGTTCAAGGTATACTTGCCTGAGGATGGGAGCGAATGGACCCCATTCCCTTGTAGTAAGCTTATTGCGGGTCGCGATTTGATTATATTGATACTTTAGGCTAACCTGTATCTAGATAAGAAGGCTTTATTTGATAGGATTTGAGGGCCTGATGTCCTAGATCGCCTTACCTACCAAGCAGGCGATACCGTGAGCTGTTATCGTAGGGGATTGATTCATTTTGAGATTTAAAAGTCACTTTTCCTGTAATAGGCTATGTGCAATTCATTCCCTGATCCTCTTAGTACGTACTTTGTACATGAACGCTGGCAACTTCGAACAATTCCTTCTCAGGGCAACTCTCCAAATGGAATGTATGATACGTGATATAATACCAGCTTCTCCAATGCGAAAAGCTCTAGGGCCAGTCTCTCGGTTTCTAGCCACCAAATGGCACGGAACAGCCATTAGATGTAAAACTGCCACATCTACTTAGGACAGCATTATTCATCTTTTTTTCAGCAAGCACACTTGCTATAAAGAGAACTAAATGGCGGTTGCAGTCTGTCTCTTGTAACAACTTGATTGTCAAGTTACCCAGGTCCCATTTTGGTGGTACACAACTGTCCTAAGCATACATGACAACTAAACCCCATAATCCTTAACTAATAGAGACTTTTGTAGACACCGGCAGGCTCCATATCAGCTGTACTTCAGCCGGGTAGCACCTACTTCATCAACTTCCATTTCATGTACGTTTCCGACGGATACCGCTGTTCGCAAACAACACCAAGGTCCATAATAGATCGCCCAAGTTCTGGGTCAGAGGCGCGAAAGTCGTAGACATTTGCATTGTGATCCGGTATGAGGCGATCCCGTAGATCAAAGAAAAGTTGATATATAGCAGAAACTTTCCATCTGGAGCCTCTCAGCGCTCTCATAATATCCAGGATAACTGATCCGAAAGGCGCAAACTCAAGTATACGGCCGTAAACGTCTCCATCCCCGATCCGGCCAGGATTCCGAGCTCTCTCGATAATATCGCCGGTCAGATTCTCAATATATTTGTCAATTCCCGGTAGTATATGATATGCGGAGTGCGGTTGGGGATTGTGAGTGTGGATAGCGAGCAGCATCCACCGTAGGGCAAAGTCAGCGAGCACCTCGTTGGGCTCAATGATTTTACTGGCGAATTTGAACTTTGCCAGAAACCATTCGAGTTCGCCGCCGCCAAACTCACGAAGAAATCTGAATCTTTGACGACCAAGATCATAATGCACACCTGGGAGCCACTCCTGTTTTGTAACACCAAAGTCTTCCAAGCCCTGGCGATGCATCTCCTCATTTCGACTCACAAGGCAAGGTTGAAAGACGTACATTCTGTCATGCAGCGATACCGCATGATACACGTTCTCGACAGCGGTGGAAACATTCTGATCATAGAAGGCTGGCCAATCCAGGCCCAAGCCTCCGGTAAAGTTTGGCAGTCCCAAGCTGCCAACAGTGTCAAAGAGACCCATGAATTTAATGGGTGGAACGAATCTTGGAGCAGTCGGTTTGTGTGAGTCCTCGTCACCAATGAGTGGCCAGGACTTGTTCCGTCGGAATATGTGCGACTGAGCAGAGTGCGGTCTGTTAATGGGATAAGGAGAACGGTAGATATTATACACAGCTTCACAAAGCGCATGGGTTCGCTGTTTATCAATATTCCCATTTACCTTCACCGGTTTAACAATTCCACAGTTGTTAATCATGCCGGCAACTGCTCTAACCAGGTAGGCACCTCGGGATAGGCCAAATAACCAGATTTCATGATCTGGATATGTATAATTTTCGACAATGAATTCATAAGCTTCCACGCACTGACGGGCGATGTCTTGCGCTGTAGCACCATTAAAGATGTAACTATATGGTGTAAGTGCTTATCATGAGTATACAAAGTCAAGGAAGCATACTCTAAAAATGAACCCCCAATACCAACTCCCTCAAGGTAGAAGACTCTATCAGGGTTTTGTGGAAATCCCATCATTTCCGCGAGCTTGAGAACATTAGTCTCAGTACCTGTCTCCCGACCACACCAAGTTCCGTCACAAAGGAGAACAAGAGGTTTTGTAGGCTTCATAGATGGTGCTGGGCGCCCTAAAGTTTTTGATAGTCTCGACGTGTCCCTAGCCATAGTGGGTAGTGTTGGATGGGTAGTGTTCCAGTTTGCAATAATAGTACTTCGAGAAGACAAATATTAGTAGGATATGAAACCTCTAGTTGGATCTATTTAGGATTTATATCGATTTTCTTTGTTTGAATTTCGACACTAAATGAATATTTGGTTCCGGTGCATAGTGAGTGGGCCAGAGTAATCCTATCCAGTTCTAGATGAGTCCAAAGCCGAAAACGGAACAAGAAGACAAATAGATCACCGCCACGCTGTTGAGCGCATGACATTATGGTCGAAGGAAACAAAGAATTTGTAACCACGGTCAAACATATGATATGGTCTTGTAAACCATACGTCGTACGTGGTAGGATTTTACGACCTACAGAAAGTAACTTGTTGCAATGGATCCGGCCTGCTTGTCAAAAAAAAAGCAAACCCTTCCAGAATTTTGAAGTCATTTCCAATGATGCTGTGGGGTTCAAGTTTTTCAGTCTCTTTAAAACAGAAAACCTTCAACGACGTAGGTCTTTTGTACATTAGTTCCGTTCTCCTGCATTCACTATTGATCGTGTATAGTAGAGTGGAGATCTTCGCGGCCTGAGGCCTCATCCCCAATTTCCCCGCATTTGTTCTTCTCCACATCAACAACCAGAACTTCATTCTCTTCAACCCATTACAAATAGATGTATCTCCAGCATGGTGTCTAGTGCAAAAGATTCTGTTCAGGCCTGTCGTAGATGCAGAGGTACCTCCCATCAATGCCATTTTTGAGCGCAAGTCTAACACGCTCTACGCGGACAAAAGGACACCATCGCCGATGTGAGTCGCAAACCACTTTGAAGTCTCGCGAGATGACGGCTTATAAGAGCCAGGTACTGGTGGAATCCCTTGTGACTCCTGTAAACGACTCAACGAACAATGTCTCCCGTCCAAATCCCAATATCAGTTTCGGACGACAACAAAACGGAAGCCGACATTCGACTTTTCGCCGAATCAAAAATGGGTCCCTTCAAAGCAGAAAAGTGAGCTCAATGCATTGACTGTTTGGGTCTTACTGACGCATTATTACTAGGCCGGTTCACCTATGTGGACATGACTCCACGACTGAGGCAGACGCATGACGGTTCGGCAGCTTCAAGTGCAGACCAACAGAGTCCAACGTCAGCTACGTTCCGCCGAGTTGTACATGCCAACTCGAATAACACGAGAGGCTCCTTTCATGAAGCGAATAATGCGCCTTTGAGACCTAAGAATGATACACTCCAAACAGATCGTGAGAATCTGGTCTCCGTGCCTCGTACCAAATACACACACGGCCCGTTGTATGGCCTTCCGACGAGCAATTCAGACAGCAGTTATCTCTCATTAGAAGAGGCCTGTTTGATCCGCCATTTTGCAGAAAACTTAGCTCCATGGGTACATGCCCATCTTGACAGTCAAGTGCATCCATTCTAACAGGCGCAGTTTGATATCAGCGACCGGGACCGCCATTTCGCTTTATTTGTCCCAGAGAGAGCCATGTTCTGCCCTGTCCTGCGATATGCGGTATACACAGCATCTGCGGGTCACCTCGCACGACTTTCATGTATTAACAAGGCGCCCAATAACGAAATTATGTTTAACGGGGTCCGACTCCCTACATTGACCGCTGAAACGGCGATCCGCTATCATGATATGTGCATCTCGTGCTTGCTCGAGATATCAAAGGATCCTAACGAGCAGTACAATGAGGATGTACTGACGGCTGCGACAATCCTACGATTCTATGAACATATCGACGGTACGTCATTTCTGCTGTCCTATAGACAACCTGGGCTTACAGCATCATAACAGCGGATATCGGGAACCCCGAATCGTATTTGAACGCCATTCAGTTTATCGTCAATACCCAACAAGACGAGTCGTTCTATGCATATCAAACTATACAAGGCCCACCTCGAGACACCAGCGTTCACGCATTACCTTCTATCTCCTTACGGCATTCCGCTTGTCTCAGTGCTCTACGACAAGAAATATGGAGTGCGTTTCAAAACAAACGTGCATTCTGCCTCCCAGTATCCCCCGCCAATGATTATAGCACCTCCAGTCCAGCTGATGATTTCATCTGGGCGAATCGGATCTTCGTTTGGGTGGCGGATCTCTTAAAGTTCTGCTACGGAAATCAGGGTCCGATCAGCAGCACAGAGAGACAGCATCGTTGGGCAAGACTCAAGGAAGTCGAGCGGAGGTGGGAGAAGCTCAAGCCTCCTGCGTTCAAGCCAATTTCCTTTCAAGCCAGACAGCCTACGCAAGGGAAGTATTTCCCCGAGATATGGCATATGAACACGTGCCAGGTTGCTGCTGCTCAACATGTCGAGCTCGGTCGTTGTTACTGGCTTTTTCTGATCCGTTTAGATCATCACAGGTAGGACCTGAAAGCATGAAGTCAGAATTGCGATCTTGTATACGCCGACTCTGTGGCCTTGCAATATCGAATAGGGGGTCTTGTCCCGCCCTTGTGACGGCCATGGTGGGCATATCCGTGTGTGGCGAGTGCTTTGGCGATCCAGGAGAGCAAGAGGCACTGCTGGGACTGTTGAGACGACTAGAACGGGAGTATGCGTGGCCTACACATGCTACGGTCCAGGCCCTGAGAAGCGCTTGGGGCAAGCAACATCATGCAAATGACGGAAATCGATTTGCGACGGCCAGATAGGAAGTTCGTGTAACCTAGTCAGGAAGGGAATTTTTCGCGTCTCTGAATATCTTCCTTCTGCTGGTCGGATGACTTACATACCAGGCACATTCATTGAAGGCGAACATTGGCAACATTACCTGAATAGGAAAACTTCCCTTTTAAGTAAGTGGAGATTATTGGTACTTTGGTGGCAGAGAGAGACTGACGATAGCTTCATAGCTCGACTGAATGCTCAGGATGAAGATAATTGCATTGACAGAAGTAGAATCTGTCTCCGATGGTAATGCTCCAGAGATCAAACATAAATAAGAACAACTCTCCATCAGACTGTTCATCAAGCTCCAATCTGTATAGCAAGTCCTGAACCACCATACTCATTATGCTAGCTATTCTTCTCTTCAGCGGAACCGTGCTACTGGCGGTGACATACGCCGTGATCCTCCCTCTAATATACTACTTCTACGACCCAAAAGGCCTCAGGAAGTACCCTAACTTCTCTCCTTTGTCGGGCCTGACAGACCTACGCCATGTTTATCTCAGTGCCTGCGGCTATCGATCCAGAGATCTATACAAGGCCCACCAACACGCCCCTATCTTGCGAACCGGACCAAACTCCCTCTCCTTTGGAGACATTCGTGCGGTGCGCGACATCTACGGACACGGAACGAAATGCATCAAAGACCTCAACTACGTGATTCTGGGTGGAACGCACACCCATCTCTTTGGTGTGGTGGAAAAAGGAGAGCATGGCCGGAAGCGCAAGACGCTGTCTGCCGCCTTTGCCATCAAGAACCTGGAGCGATGGGAGTTCAAGGTCTCTCGCAGTACCCAACGTCTCTTGAGCGCTCTCGATGATCATTGCACAACGCCCCTACCACCAGGAGTATCGACACCCGATCCACAAGAACTTACCCTGGACTTTGGCAAATGGGTCAATCTCTTCACCATCGAGGCCATCAATAGTATTGCGCTTTCCGCCGACATGGACCTTCTGGACAAGGGATCAGACGAGGTCACGGCCGAGAAAAAGGACGGCACGCTGTACACTGCACGATATCGCGAAGCGCAGAACCAGACCTCGCTGGGCCAGGCGACCTTCGTCTGGGACTACAAACACTATCCGTGGCTGGCGTGGATGTCCAAGCTCAGCCCCAAGTGGCGCGAGGTGTGGAAGCAAGCAAAGCCATGGGACGATGTCGTCTACCACCAGGCTGCGACAAGACTGCGCCGGTATATGCAGGGCGAAAAGCTGGAGGATTCCTTCTCATCTCTGATGGATGATAAAAGCGGGAACCCAAATAATCTCGAATGGGGCGAGATCGTCGCCGAAGTCAGTGCGATCATCAACGCGGGCGCAGACACCACGGCTATTGCTTTGACGCAGGTGCTGGAGCTCCTCCTCCAACACCCGCAGCATCTTCGTACCCTGCGCGAAGAAGTCGACGGAGTGCTCGATGAGGATGAGGTGGTCGCCCCATACGACAAGGTCAAAGATCTCCCCTTCCTCCGCGCATGTCTAGACGAGGCCCTCCGCATCCTCCCACCCACCTCAGCCGGTTTACCCCGTCGCACCCCTCCCGAAGGCGCGGAGATCATGGGTGAGTGGATTCCGGGGGACACTAGCGTATCCATGACGATCTACGCCTCGCACCGCGACCCGGATATCTTCCCAGACCCAGAAACGTACCGGCCCGACAGATGGCTGGACGCGGACGCACGAAAGCGCATGGAACCGTATTTCATCCCGTTCTCTGCCGGAGCCCGTGGTTGTATTGGCCGCAATATCTCGTATCTCGAGCAGGCGGTTGTTCTGGCGTCGCTGGTGCACCGGTACGAGTTTGTGCTGCCATCGCCCGAGTGGAAGTTGCAGCGCCATGAGGCATTTAACCTGATTGTTGGGGAGATGCCACTAAAGATCTGGCGGAGGAAGATGGTGCATTGAGGGGTGTCGGCGAATGACCGGTTGGTGATTTGACGGGTGTGGGCTTGGCAAGGTTTGGTCTTTGCAGCGGATGAGGAATTGCAGTCGGCTCGAAGACCGTTATCAGAATAGCTGATCATCTAGCTTTCGTGACCCAATGCTATCTGGTTTACTCGGGTTCGGAATGGATAGAGACCGTCAGAAACCGTCTCCTAAGCCGTCTCGTAGGGTGTAGAAAGAATCAATTGCCGTTCGGCGACTCAGCTCTGCCGCGGGGATAGCTTTACCCATAAGAATGACTGACGCAAGTGATGATATTCATGCCGGCATGCTGCATAGAATGACTTCATTTAGAGGACTGAGTCGGGTGGGGAGGATGCTCATTGGCGGCGATGCATCATTACCCGATGGGGAAATTTTCCCTTTGCGACAGGTTGTCCCAATCGGGTAAAAATACAACGCTCGACAAGCCCTAGTTCAATGCCAATCTGCCCCTAATGCTCACGTCCGCCATCTCCAACTCCATGCCCAGCCATTAGCTAGTTCCAGCCATTCCCAGGTAGCCAAGCGTTAGACCGTTTGAGCCAATCACCTGGTTGATATATGATTCCTCTGAAATGCAATCCGTCACGAACCTTCTCCGGCTTTCCAACCAGCTATCCATCTATCCCCGCATATTGCAATCAAGCAGAGATCCAATTGCCGATCTGCTCCGTCCTGAAACATCCGATCAGGTCTTCTGGGGCCCCGCATCACGTCAACGCCTCCGGGCCTTATAAGTACAGAGTAGGGGGCTCGGTATGAAATGACTGGTCGCCAGTGCACCACCTGTGCGAACAATTCGGCATCCAATTCCCCTGGGAGCAACACTCACCGCGATAATGACTACAGATGAGCAGAAATCCGACAAACCAGCTTCTGCCCACAATGAATATGTCGAGGACGGCGCCGTCGCCCTGATGGGCACCGAAGTCAAGTACGATGATGGACGCGTACGAGACCTTCTTAACTCCCCATATGTTCTGGGAGCGGCAATCCTGGCATCGCTAGGTGGCTTTTCCTTTGGCTACGGTACGTCCTCCCCATGTTCCAGTACCACAGACTGGCTCACATCCGCCGTAGACCAAGGTGTGATCTCGATCATCCTTGTCATGTCCCAGTTCCGCGAACAGTTCCCCAAGACGGCCCCCGACAACCCTCATTATGGCTTCAACGTCGGTTTGATGACAGGGATGCTGGAGTTGGGCGCCTTCATCGGCTGTCTCTTCTTCCCGTCCGTGACGGACCGCATCTCGCGGAAATGGGGCCTCACCGTGGCGACGGTAATCTTCGTGCTTGGGGCCATCATCCAGACTGCCGCGTTCAATTACGACACGCTCGTGGCGGGCAGGTTCATCGGCGGAATTGGCGTCGGTACGCTCGCCATGGGCGCACCCTTGTACATCTCCGAAATCGCGCCGCCATTTTGGCGGGGCGCGTTACTCGTCCTGGAATCCATCAGCATCGTGGTCGGGGCCCTGGTCGCCTACTGGATTACCTACGGCACGCGTCACATCCCGTCGGACTGGGCGTTCCGACTGCCTTTTCTTCTCCAGATGCTCCCGGCCTTGCTTGTCGGCTGCGGGATACACTTCTTCCCCTACTCCCCGCGATGGCTGGCCATGCGCGGCCGCAAAGAAGACAGTCTCGCGGCCTTGGCGAAACTCCGTCAACGCCCGGAACACGACGAGCAGGTGCAACTGGAGTGGAAGGGCATCTTGTCGGAGGTGACGTTCCAGCGGGAGATCCTCAAAATGGAGTATCCCGATACGCACCCCTTGCTAATCGGGCTCAAACAATGGGTGTCGCTGTTCCGGCCGAAGTACTTCCGTCGCACGCTTATCGCGCTGGCAATTCCCTTCTTCCAGCAGGTATGTTTCACAAATTCCTTCAACGGGGGAATTCAGGTCTAATCTGTCCAGTTTTCTGGAGTCAACGCATTCGTCTACTACGCGCCAACATTCTTCACGAGTCTAGGCCAAAGCCATGACATGTCGCTTATTCTTTCGGGCATGGTCAACCTGTGCCAGTTGGTGGGTAACATACCTATTCTGATCTACCTCGACCGCGTTGGACGTCGCAAGCTGGCCATTCTCGGGGGTTTCCTCATGGCCGTACCGCATCTCGTTATGGCCGGTTTAGTCGGTCGCTTCAGCAGCAATTGGCCCGCCCATGCTGGGGTCGGGTGGTTCTGCGTAGCTCTCATCTGTAAGTCTTCTCCGTTGCCCACCACCGCTGAGACGGGACTAATGTGTTTGGTTCGCAGACTTCTATGTCCTCGCATACTCCGTCTCATACGGCCCACTGGCATATGTGCTCCCCGCGGAGGTATTTCCCAACTCCAAACGTGCCAAGGGCGTCGGAGCTGCGACGGCAGTGATCTGGCTGTCGAATTTTATCATCGGTGTCGCGGTGCCAGAGATGCTGCTCAAGATAAATTGGGGCACATTTTTGTTCTTTGGGCTGTTCTGCGCGGCGGCAGCAATTTTCGCCTTCCTTTTTGTTCCGGAGACGTCTGGCAAGTCGCTGGAGCAGGTGGCTGAAGTGTTTGGCGATAATATGGTGGGTACCGAAAGGGATTTGCAGATTCGCATTGCGCGGGATATTTGGCGTGCACCGCTGGATGATGCGTCGCGGGCGTTTGAGAAGGAGGTGCCTGTATAGTGTGCATTGCTTGGATGGGATCCTGGCAGACTGTCAACGCGTAGTTTTAGATGGGCGTGTAGATATATAGAATACTGTATCTTATGTACTACTTTCCATTTGGGTCGATAAAGGGGTATGTGTGGGTATTAAGATCTTTGACTTATACCTCACTGAGACCAAAGACTCCTAATGATCAAGTGCTTTTTATCTGTGAAAAGAGAGAGCATGAAGCATTTATGCTTGGCGATATGAACGACGCCATCTGTACAGAGCTTAATATCACGACCAGCCATCACATAAAGAAATATGTCCATAAAATTATACATTCAGTTGTTTACTAGTTGTTTTTTCAGTGTACCAACAATTATTGGTGACATTGGTTATATTGGTTCGACGGGTGTATGAAAGTCAACGTGACATATACCTAGGTAGCACTTCCCAGACAGCTCGATGTCATTCCTAGATTGGTCGACTGCTATGATAGAATGAACAGCGACTCTACGCAGGATAACTAGTGCAGCCTGGCAAGATACACACCGGCATCTCCTTCGGCAAATGCAACATCGTCGCATCTATAGCAAGGAGAACTAAGCAATGATCAAGCGTACGCACGACCCCCTCTCCACCTTGCGGGGAAACACCTCCACGACACTACTACTTATGCTAACCAACTAAACAAGGCGCCGGGCCAATATCGACCGAAGCTTCGCTCTCTCCGACGTGGAGATTCCGGGGCCCCGGATGCAAATGGCAAATGATTCGCCTCGACCGGAATGTGGGGGACAGTGTCTCACCCACACATCACAGCTTCACCTCTTTTGCTGCTGTACAGGGGTCTGTCAATAGTCTTCAGTCAGGCTCATAGAACGCGACCCCTCAGCCTGCTAGCCGATGTTTTGCCGGACCTCAGCAATGCGACATGTCGATCTCCTGGGGTACCATCGGATGACACCATGTTTCTCCCTAGCGCAGCGGCACATTCCTGGGATAAATACCGCCGCAGGACCCAGCGGAGAAGAGTCTGCTAACGCGTCGGGTTTTCACCGAAGATACTGCCATCATGCACACTATTCTCGGGTTGATTGGCCTTCTTGGGGGTATTTCTGTATCGTCTGCCGCCCCCTCTGTCCAGAATATCACGAGCGATGCCTATTTCTATGGCCAGTCCCCTCCGGTGTACCCATCACGTATGTTGCTCTCAATTTGCCGTGGAGAGGATGACTGATGCGTCGTAGCTGAGGGTACGGGCACTGGTTCATGGGCTGTTGCTTATCAAAAGGCAAGGGCCTTCGTGTCGCAGCTAACGCCAGAGGAGAAGGTCAATCTTACGGCGGGTGTCACCGCCGAAACGGGTTGTTCTGGAACGATTTCCGCGATTCCGCGATTAAACTTCCCTGGACTGTGTGTGTCTGATGCTGGGAATGGACTGGTACGCAGCACCGGACACCGTCCACTTGATGAACCCGCTGACTGGTGCAGAGAGGTACGGACTATGTGAATAGCTGGCCTAGCGGTGTCCACGCTGGTGCAAGGTATGTTGGCACTGGGCCCGCTATATGTCTCATGGAATACTGACACTCGATTAGCTGGAATAAAAAGCTGGCACGGCAGCGGGCGTTCCACATGGGTACTGAATTCCTCAAGAAAGGTGTCCATGTCCTGCTTGGTCCCGTGGTAGGTCCCTTGGGACGCGTTGTTGAAGGCGGCCGGAACTGGGAAGGGTTCTCCAACGACCCGTACCTCAGCGGAGCTCTGGTACATGAGACAGTCGAAGGCATTCAGTCTGCTGGCGTGGGCGCCTGCACGAAGGTACGCCCTTCCTTCAAATACTCAAGTCGCCAGGCCTAATCTGCTTTAGCACTACATTGCCAACGAGCAAGAGACCAACCGAAACCCGGAAACAGCGGATGGGGTAGACATTGCTGCCGTTTCGTCCAATATTGACGACAAGACCATGCACGAAATGTATCTCTGGCCTTTCCAGGATGCTGTGCATGCCGGAAGCGTTTCAATGATGTGCTCTTACCAGCGGATTAACAATTCCTACGGATGCCAGAATAGCAAAACGCTCAATGGATTGCTCAAGACCGAGCTGGGATTCCAAGGTACGTCCTCTATGTCTCCTGGACAAATGTCCTTCACTTCTGACAATGCACTGCAGGATACGTCATGACCGATTGGGGCGCCCAGCACGGTGGAATCGCTGCCGCAAACGCTGGTCTAGACATGGTCATGCCAAATTCAAAGCTCTGGGGATCCAACTTGACTGATGCCATTTCAAATGGGACGATGGAAGCGTCCCGTCTGGATGACATGGCGACTAGGTGAGTTACGCAGCCGTTCAATCTAAACAAAAACTCATCGATCAGGATTATTGCGAGCTGGTACCAGGTGAACCAGGACAAGGATTTTCCTGCCCCGGGAGTCGGCATGCCTGCAGATGTGAATGAACCACATCAGGCTGTTATCGGCAGATCTCCTGACTCACGTAGCACACTACTCCAGAGCGCCATTGAGGGCCATGTGTTGGTAAAGAACACTAAGCAAGCTCTCCCTTTGCAATCCCCCAGGCTTCTCTCGATCTTCGGATACGATGCAAAGGCACCCGATAGCCTGAGCGTCAACGCTCCGTTTATGTTTGATAGCCCTCCTGTCCAAAAAAACCACACATTGTTCGTCGGTGGAGGCTCGGGTGCCAACTCCCCAGCTTATATGATTGCTCCGCTGGATGCGCTGCAGCAGCAAGCCTATGAAGACGGCACCTCTCTTCTCTGGGACGTCACCTCTGAGGATCCAGATGTTGACCCTACTACAGACGCATGTCTGGTATTTATCAATGCCTTTGCCACAGAAGGGTTTGATCGACCCAGGCTGGCGCACGAAGAGAGCGACATTCTCATAAATAATGTTGCCGGCAAGTGCAGCAACACAATCGTCGCTATCCACAATGCTGGCATCCGACTGGTTGGAGATTGGATCAGCCACGAGAACGTCACTGCCGTGATGTTCGCGCACCTTCCAGGCCAGGATACCGGAAAAGCTCTGGTGGAGTTGCTCTATGGCCGGGCCAATCCTTCCGGTCGACTTCCATACACGGTAGCCAAGCGCGCCGAAGACTACGGCTCCTTGCTGCACCCATCGCAGCCAGAGGGAAGATACGGACTCTTCCCGCAGTCTGACTTCAACGAGGGCGTATTTATCGACTATCGCGCCTTTGACAAACAAGGGATTGAACCTGAATTCGAATTCGGATTTGGACTGTCATACACCACCTTCGACTACTCTGGTTTGACCGTCAAGAAAATTAAGCAGACCAACGAGCCGTATCCGGCATCCGCCCCGGTTCAAGAGGGGGGCAATCCAAATCTATGGGACGGGCTTGTGACGGTCACCGCTGAAGTCCAGAACAGCGGGTCGGTAGATGGAGATGAAGTCGCCCAGCTATATCTGGGAATACCCGACGCACCCGTGCGCCAACTGCGCGGTTTCGAGAAGGTCGGCATTCCTCCAGGTCAGACGGCGAATGTGGAATTTTCTCTGACCCGGAGGGACCTAAGTGTGTGGGATACCGAAGCGCAGCAATGGAAGTTGCAGTCTGGAGACTACCAGGTGTATGTCGGACGCTCCAGTCGGGACCTGCCGCTGAAGGGACAGTTCTCGATTTAGTGTCGCATGATGTATATAGTTCCAGCAGGTGGATCATAGGTTTGACGGCATCAATTGCACATTCCATACAGGGCCGTTCGATTTGCAATCCGTCCATCTTTTCTGCATGCGGGCTGTAAGACGTATCTTGCATTGGCGCCGTGCCTTCGGTTGAAATTGCCCAATACTCGAGGCTTCTGCATAATCCTGGTCATCATCCAGGTCTTGTTCACTGATTCGTTTCGTTTGGCGTAAGCCATGAGAAACCCCGCTTGCTGAGGGGAGGGGGTTTGCTGGGCAGCAGGACCTGTGTGACAGGCTGGCTGAATGGTCCGGAAGCCCCAGTCCATAGCAAACAAACGAATAGATAGATAGCCATCTCCTCCCCGCTCCAGACTTCCATCCTCATTGTACCCATCGTGTCATCATGAAGTCAGATCTCCGCGAATTCTCCAGCCGCCAGGGAGCCACAGGCCCCAATGTGGACAACTTGGAAGTGGATGTTTTGATCGTCGGCGCTGGGTTCAGCGGGGTATATTGCTTGCATGAGTTGCGCAAACTGGGCCTCAAGGCCGTCATTTACGAGGCTGGAAGTGATTTTGGAGGCACCTGGCGCTGGAACTGCTATCCGGGAGCCCGCGTTGACTCCGAGGTCCCCGAATACCAGTTCTCGATGCCGGAAACATGGGCAAACTGGAACTGGTCGACCAACTACCCGGCGTACGACGAGATTCGGGCCTACTTTGACCACGTTGTCAAGGTCCTGGATGTGCGCAAAGACTGTGCCTTTGGTACTGTCGTCGTGGGAGCCGACTTCAACCCCGACTCGGGCCGATGGCATGTCACCACAGAGGACGGTCGCCAGGCCACGGCTAAGTACTTGATTGCTGCGACGGGCTTTGCCGCAAAGCGATACATCCCAGAGTGGCCGGGGATTGACAAATTCCGTGGTGTCATCCATCACTCCTCCTTTTGGCCCGAGGAAGGCGTTGATGTCCGGGGCAAGCGCTGCGCAGTGATCGGAACCGGAGCCTCGGGGGTCCAAATCACCCAGGCTTGGGGGCCGGTCGCCGCGAACCTGAAAGTCTTTCAACGCACCCCTAACCTGGCGATTCCCATGCGCCGGAGAGACCTGACAACTGAGGAACAGGAGCAGCTCAAGCGCGTGTATCCTGAGCTCTTCAGTCTGCGTGAGAAATCATTCGGCGGATTCTGCTACGACTTCTCAGAGAAAAACACATTTGAGGACAACGAGAAGGAGCAGGAAGAGTTCCTGGAGAATATATGGAAGATTGGTGGTTTCCGGTACTGGGTTGCCTCGTATAAGGACTATCTGTTTGACCCACGCGCGAACCGTGTCGTTTACGATTTCTGGGCCCGCAAAGTGCGGGAGCGGATTGATGATCCTGCTACTCGCGATCTGCTGGCCCCAATCGAGCCACGGCACCCCTGGGGGGTAAAGCGACCCAGCCTGGAAGTCGACTACTACGAGCAGTTCAATCGTCCGACAGTGGAGCTGGTGGATATCAGAGATAACGCGATCGTCGGATTCACAGAAACTGGAATCCACCTCGCGGATGGGACCCATTACGAAGTAGATGTCATCTGCATCGCCACTGGATTCGACGTGTCGACTGGGGCATTGGTGAACATGGGACTGCGCAGTGTGGACGGATCTTATCTCAAGGACGAGTGGGCTTCCACCGTCCTAACTTACCTTGGGCTGACAATCAGTGGGTATCCCAATCTGTTCCACATGTATGGTCCACACGCTCCCACCGCGTTGTGTAACGGCCCAACATGCGTGCAGGTCCAAGGCCGGTGGGTAGTCGATGCCATCAAACAGATGGAGCGACATGGAATCAAGTCCATCAATCCTACAGCAGCTTCTTCTCATGCATGGAAGCACCGAATCAATGATCTCTCCAACCAGACACTGCTGCCGACGACGCGATCCACGTATATGGGGGGCACGCTTCCTGGCAAACCTTTCGAGCAGCTGAATTATACCGCTGGGGTGGCATCTTATCTTCAGGAGATCCGGTCGGTACTACCGGACTTCAAGGGGTTTCAAATAGTGAAGAATGAATAGTATGGGGTATTGGACGACGCGTATGAATGAAGGGATGGTTTGTTTGCAGAAGATCCTAAATGGGATGTAGCCCTAAGCCCTAACAAGCTGATTATCAGATGGGGTGATCAGATTAGATAAGATGCATGCAGGCACGTGGCCGCGATCCTTTCCTGCTGCTTTTCTTTCTCAGATGAATCATCATCCCGCATTCCTCTCCCCGTCATTGGAATCATGCGGGGCCCTCTTTGGCTCTACTTGTATCTCTATGTCCTTGTAGCGGCCGCCAGTGTCATTCCCCAGAACCAGCGCTGTGTCACGGCCGTCTACACAGCGTATGGATACATCAGGTTTTCTGGTGCTCCGGCGAAGGGGGCCTGGAACACCCGCTGCCAGAACCCCTTCGAGGTCACATCCATATACGCCGCATCGGATCGCTATTGCTCTGCATCCGAACGTCAGGCTGGTCTCTCTGAGCTGGAAGCCCTCTGTCGACAGTATGCGGGGGTTGGGCTCATTCCGCGAGAGCGCTTAGCCGAGAATCTGACCGACGAGGCTGTGAGGAACATGCGGGTGGTAGAGTATCTCGAGCTGTCTCGGAGACAACCCATAGCAGCTCCGGTGTTGATTTCGCCCGCATATTATGAGGTCACATTCCGCACCATTGTAAGTTTCCCGCCGGGAGAAGGGAGCGAAGGGCGCTGATCACCACCCTTAGGATTCTTGGCAATTCGAGATTTGGTCGCATTATGCTTATGGGTATGCATTCGGCTCTGGGATTTGGAATACGTCTAATAATTATCAGTTACGCTGGGTATGCTTTCTGGGTAGGTATTATCGCGATTGGGATGCTCCATCGCTTGATACAGCACATTCTTGAGTCACGACCTCAATGGGGTAGCAGGTGTTGCCCCCGCTTCTGCAAATATATATATCGATGTGTTCAAACGCACATACTGGTGCCGTCGCCAATACCATCTCGAGGACGTCAATTCTTTTGGTGGACATTCCCTACACGAGCAGAGGCACTTATCGTTTTGTTGTTCTGGATCCTCAGCATCACCTTCTGTGCCGTGGACTATCGTGTTTTCTCGGGGAACATCTAGTAAGCATCCTCTCTACTACCTCTATCTATTCTAACCTCCATAGCTGGCCCGACACATCCGATCAGATACTTCGTTATGTGGCCGATCGGACGGGGATTTTGTCGTTTGCAAATTTCCCACTGATATGGCTGTTTGCCGGTCGCAACAATGTATTTCTGTGGGCAACGGGCTGGAGCTTCGCAACCTTTAACATCTTCCATCGCCACATCGCCTGGATCGCGACAATTCAGGGTCTGGTCCATACTGCGCTCTATCTGGTCATGTTCATTCAAAGTACATTTCTGTTCAGGTTGTTATTGGAAAATTTTCTGACTATGTCTAGATGGAAATGCCTGGAGAAAATTACAGAAACCATATCTCTTCTGGGGAACTGTGGTATGTCTGACCACCCACTTGATGTCCTTATGAATGCTTATGAAGGAATGACAGGGTATGGTTGCGATGGTCCTTCTCCTTCCTTTGGCAATGGACTTCTTCCGTCGAAGGACATACGAGTGCTTCCTCCTCCTGCACATTGTTCTGTCGGTTGCAACACTGGTCGGATGTTTCTAGTAAGTAGTCTCCAGTTTAGGTAAATCTCTCCAACAGCTAACAAGCTCAGCCATACGATCATCTTCGAGGGTCAGGAGTACTGGTTCTACCTATGGCCTGCCGTCGGGATATGGGGCTTCGATCGATTCCTCCGACTGTTCCGTATTAGCTACTGCAATCTCCACGTAAATATGAATCTAGGGAAAGGGATTCGTTTCACCCAGAGCAGGGCGACCTACGACACAGCTGCGGACGTTATCCGGTTGGAGCTCTACCCAGGCTCCCTGAATCTCTGTCCCACCCCAGGACAATATTATTTCCTGTACCAGCCATTTCGACTTACTGGCTGGGAAAGCCATCCCTTCACTCTGGGGACCTGGACATACGAGAGCGCTGCACCCCCCGCCACACAATCTCTCGCC
Organism: Aspergillus aff. floccosus IMV 01167; assembly: GCA_001931935.1. Lineage (NCBI taxonomy): Eukaryota > Fungi > Ascomycota > Eurotiomycetes > Eurotiales > Aspergillaceae > Aspergillus > Aspergillus aff. floccosus IMV 01167. Next base: position 109,880 of record MSJE01000261.1, read on the forward strand.
GCGAAGGGGGATCCCAATATCGACGTCTCTCAGGTTCCGCTGCTGTCTGATTCCTCGTCTGGGTCGTCGCGGTCCCTTGCAGTACCGTCTGAGGGTGATCCGAAAGTATTGAAACTTGTGTTCTGGATTCGGCCGTTTGATGGGTGGACGAGACACCTCCGACAGCAATGCAAGCGATCGCCAGACCGAAAATTAGAGACGGCCCTACTCCTCGAGGGGCCATATGGAGAGCAGTTCCCGTTGTCGAATTACGAGTCGGTCTTGCTTGTAGTGGGTGGCACCGGCATTGCCGCTGCGGTACCTTACATCCAGGACCACCTTGCACGGTGCGCCGAAAAGTCTGAGACAGCTCAACCCTTGACTCGGGATATCCATTTGATTTGGACCACTCGACAAGAGGCATTCATTCAACATGTGGTGACACAGGATTTAGAACCTGTGCTAGGTCGCAGTGATTTCAGAGCCTCGTTTTACGTTACATCAAGGGCAGAACCGGATAGGGCGAGGGACGAGGGCCTCTTTCGCAATTCGCCCAGCCCACCAAAGATGAACCTCAATATCCTCCAAGGAAGGCCCGATCTACAGTCCCTAATTTTATCGCACGCACAGGAGGCGCACTTGTCTGATTCTTCGGCCGCAGTGATGGTGTGTGGGCCCCCTGCAATGGCGGACGAGGCCCGCTTGGCAGTACATTCGACGATGCTACAGGGTTATACTCGGGTGAGATATATAGAAGAGTCGTTTAGTTGGTGATAGATTATTGCATGTTTGCTTCTAGTCTTTGTTCTATTTATTTCTTGACAGGATTTGATTCGTTGTATATAGTTATGGAGTTGTCGGCATTAGACCTTCTTCTCACGAGATTGGATACATCAGGAGTTACACAAAGCGGTCCTTCAAGAAGATGCGAGAACAGAATGGGTCTCGACTGTTCTCCAGATGGTACCTGCGTAAGCCAGGGGGTGGCACAGGCAGAATTTATGATCGAGTTTCACAGTTTCGGGAACGGCGTCGTTGATATTGCATGTGGCGCGTTCGAACCGCACTCTACCAACCTTATGACATGTACCTTTAGCATATTCGGTAAGACATATTGGGGTCTTCAAAGGATTGGGCCATGTTTTCCTTGCTGCGGGCAAATTCAATGGGCGATGGGAGCAGATAGATCACAATCGAATTTCAGATCGGGTAACTCAAACGCTCTAGATCTTCCAAAGACAACAACAGCCAACAACTCACAGCACAGCGCCCTGTTAACAATGAGATGGAAATCTCAGACATGGTCACCTTTGTGGGGACGCCCGTGCGACATTTCGCGGGGAGAGGCTAACTGCTTCAATGCCGACTGCAGGTTGCAGATCGTCATCAACCGACACTGTTGTGCAAGGGATGTATATCCTCTACGGAAACTCATGCACCTGCGTATGGGGTCGTTGTATCCAAGACATTCTGCCACCACAGGGGCAACCAAGACATCTAGGCGAGCCCTATGTTCTACAACCTGCTGGTCGTCTCTGAGCTTTCTTCGACAAAGGGTCTTATCCAGCCACCGTGGATGTGGTCGTTTTTGGGGTGCATGCAAGGGGCAGATGATGACTGAAAGACACCGTTCAGTAACCCGATTGTTTTCATCTCACTGTCTCAAACCAATTTACATGGGAAGGACACAACCCCAACAAAGGGCGTAATGATCGCAAAATGTATGGGATATATGCCGTCCAGAAAGTTATAAAAGGCCTCGAAACTCCCGGCATATCGAGTCTCATTCCACTCTCATCCACAAGCATCTTCTCTACTGCACTCTTCTCTCCAACTCTCCAACTTCCTCAACACTTTTAATCAGCTCTCTGAGTCTCTCATCCTCCACCATCAAAATGAAGTTCTTCGCCGTTGCCGCTCTCTTCGCCACCGCCGCCGTCGCTGTTCCCAAGTTCCCCGGCCACAACATCGAGGCCGACACCTGCAGCAGCCATGCCATGTGCTGCAAGCAGCAGACTGCCTCTGGCAGCGAGCACTTGACTGAGCACGAGAAGGCAGGTCTCATTGATGTCCTCGGCAACGTTGACCTCGGCGGTCTTCTCGGCCACAAGGGAACCGGTCGTTACTCTGACTGCGAGAGCCGTGAGTGTTCCCATTTACTACATCTATATTCACTCCTAACAGTGCAATAGTCGTCCAGCTCGGTGGCAAGTGCGATACCAACACCGTCTGCTGCCCTACCGGTTCTCAGGTAAGCTACTGTCATCTCTCTTGTTTTCTGTGAATGGTAACTGACCAGTACAGACTGGCCTCGTCAACATCGGCTGCGTTGGTCTCCCCATCAAGCTTCTGTAAGCTGGGACGCCCGCTCACAACAACACATTGTGACGTGCATTTGATTCATTTCTTGAACACCATTTCGCTTCTCGGTCTCTCGACATATTCAAAACGACTTTTGGCTTCACGATAAAACTTTCTTTCTTATGTCCGATGTACGGAGGTACAGCCATTGTGTACTTGTATGGACTGCCGGAGAAACGGGGATAATAATAGAAGCATCCTGCTTCACTCTGTACTGATTAGATCGGGGATTTCTTTTTCTTCCTACCCGATAGCTTAGAAATTTAGACCCTTATTTTCACTAATACACATACACCCATGTAAGCTTTTTGTCTCCTTTTCTTGCTGTTGCAGTCAGTTCTTCGGTATAGCGACTTTGGTCCCAAGTCTCGACAATCTGCTTTCGTCCCCGGTTCTCAAGCATATATAGCCCTCGAATGGCGCAGAATCCCACCATGCCGACCGCGATCAAGATCATGGTGACAATCAGCGGATACCGGTAGCTGGGCGCATACGAAGATTTGAACAGTTGGCCGGCAATCACTCCAGCCAGGTTCGACCATCCGTTAATACCCAAAATAACCGATCGCGCCGCCTACCGACAGTCAGTACATGATGCCCGACCACAATGGGGTAATATTCCTACCTTATTAGGAGTGTTCCCGGCCAACCACACCGCAATCAACGGGCCTCCCGCAAAGACTCCCGCCAGGCACACATGGGCGAATCCATAGCGCAGCTTCGGGTTCGACGACGTCGCCATCACCACGCACCCTATCAGCCCCAGCGCCATCCCAAACACAGTGTGCAGACTGCGCTCCTTGAGAAGATCAGACGAGCGAACGATGATGATCAGGCCCACAGTGCCGACGACAAACGGCGGGACGGCCATGAGCGTCGCTTTGATGCCTTCGTAGCCCATGCCTTCTACTATCATCGGGAGGAACGTAGTGAACGCAGTGACCGGCTAGAGGTGTCAGTATCCTTGACAAGATAGGAAAGGAGACGGCTCACCAGTACGCTCAGAATATTGCACATTACAATGCACAGCTTCTTCCAGTCCTTCAATACATCCTTGATGTCCGTCCACGATATCGTCTGGTCATCATCGTCTATAGCCCCATCGTTTCCGGTCGCAGCATCTCGCTGCATTCGCCGATGCGCATGCTCCCGCTCCTGGGGGTTAAGAAACCACGCCGTCGCGGGAGTAGTCGGTAGAACCCACAACGCAACCAGCGCCAGGAGAACCGTGAGGCCGCCCTCGAAGAGAAAAACGGTCTGCCAGCCCTTCAAGACAGATGATTCTAGATGCAAAAGGCCGTACGCAAGCAGACCCGCAAATGCCCCGGCGACGGAGTACATCCCTGAGAACAGCCCCATACGGAAGCCGAGCGAGAACTTAGGGTAGAACAGCGACATGTAGTAGAAGCAGATGGGCGTGAAGCCGGACTCACCCATGCCCAGGAGTAATCGCAAAGCCAGAAATGTGGCGCTGCTGTTCACACCGATGTGCGCGATACAGATACTCCCCCAGACTATCATCAGGGTTGCGATCCACCATTTTGGGCCGACGAGGCGGCCGATCATGCTTGAGATTGGTTGGAGGGGGACGTATGTCGCAGAGAACTGGGCATATGAGTATCTCGTTGACAGAATGATATTCGGGAGTACGTACCAGGGAAAGCGAGTTGGGAATATCGTCGGGTTTGAGGTTGGCATCTTCAATAAAGGTGCTAGTAGCGACGAAGCCAACGTTGGTCTTGTCGATTCCGAGAAGCTAGCACAGACGGATGATATGAGCAGCGTACAACATATTTGACGGGGAGTCATACGATGAATCCAGCCGCTAGAATAAGAAGTAGGGACAGATCAAGCTTCAAATTTACGCGGCGATCAAGAGCTCGCTCCTCGTCGGTCGTCGCGGTGTAGTACGCGACGGTCGACACGGGCTGGTCTTTGGCATTCTCTACTTCAGACAGCGAAGGCTTGTCTTTTGTTGCTGTCACTGTGTCCATGATTTAGGTCTGATCAAACAGGATGGTGAAGGGTTCATCTCATCCTGGATACAGTACCCATGCTTTATAAAGCAGCGTGCATGCATCCCCGTGTTCCCCACCGCCGATGAATCCTGGGGGTGGGGAACATGTTTGCTTCGGGACAGGCAGAGGGGATCATTACTGTTATGGGAGCTAAGTACCAATTGCTCGTTCGTGATGTATTAGGCATTTTTAGGATTATTTTGATGTCTCTACCCGTAACCTATCGTGAAAGCTCCCATCGCTCAATCCACGTGCTGACAACGTCTTCCATTTCCGTGGCCACGCCCCACTGTAGGGAGAGCCCTCGAAGCAACGTACGCACTGCTGTGAGGTCGTAGATCAAATCTCGCAAGACGTACTTGTCCCGAGGAACCTCCGCAACATCCAAGCTTCCTGCGATGAAGTCGTATGTGTACCGCGCGTCAGCAGACTCAGAGCCCACAGGCGGCTGAGCATCAGCATCCTGAGAAGCCAGCGTTACATCCCAATCGATCCTTGTCGGTACTGCAAGCTTCGGCACCCCCGCGAATGTAAACCCAGTGTATGTCGCAGCCGCCGTAAAGACGACGCCTGGAATATTGATATCGTGCGCTTTCCCGAGTGGCAATTGGGCCGCAATTTCTTGCACCCCTATAGCATGGAGCAGCGCTATCCGGGCCCGAGAGCTGTGCACCCATCGGTCCGGCTGGACAATGCTTTCGTCACGCTGGCTGCCCCCAAATATATTCTGATTCATCCCGAGAACATGACACAGACGTCGAGTGCCCCGGGCAGTGTTGGTGACCATGTCGAGGCAGACTGTGTGCCATTGCAGCAAGGCAGTGAGTCGGTCAGTCGCATTGTGGGGTTGGACCTGGGTTTGTAGTATGTCCTTGCGCAGTTGTCGAAGCACGCAGAGGATGTCGCGTTTGACTGGGAACCCAACCGGGGGAGGATTGGTTCGACTGCCTTCCGACACGAGACAACGCATGCCTTCGAGGATGACCTTGCGGCCGAAAGGGGAGAGACCCTCATTCCAGCGTTCGTTTCCTTGGAAAAGCTTATGGTATATTTCGCAGAAACGCGTTGCTGTAGGCGGATGCCGGTGAATTAGGTCAATCCACGAGTCCACCGCCGCGGCATTGAACGCAGCCTCGTTATTGGGAAGGAGTAGAGGGTTTGCAGCATGTCGTGCAAAAGTCGGATTGCCACTGAACTGCGAGACGACACCGTCGACGATATACAGCCCAAGCAATGTGCGCAGCATGGTCTCTTGCGCTGCCCATCGTCTCCAACCCTGGTACTTTTTCTCCACTGGATCGTCTGGCCGTGGTAGTTCAATTGGATCTAGTGGATCATACATGCCGCAATAGCTTGCCCAGTGTATCCCCAAGCCGTGGAATATTTGACTAGTCGTTCGGAACGTGCGGTTCTACCTAGAGTGAGATGGGTACGCAGCACCCTCATCATGGTAACTGACCTTCGATAGCGCAGCGTATATCTGACTCAAAAGAACCGTCTGCACGAGTTCAACACCACAGCAGCTGTCATATGGCCGTCGAGATGTTATCATTGAGTGCCACGAAGTCGCCACAGCGGTATGTGCCAGGCGCCAGAGGACGTCCGCCTGCGTAGATGATGACCCTTAGTAAAAGGTAAATTAGTCCTCCGCGAAATCGACATACATTGTTCACTGCATCATCTGTTCCCAGAAAGAGCGCTCCCAAAGCGATGGCATTGAGTAATAGAGGGGCGGAACAATCCTGGAATGCTAAGGTAGGACAATGGAATATCGGAAACATTGGGAGAATGTATTCGCAGAACATGTGTAGACTTCCATCAAGAAACCTGGTTGTCAGCCCCGAGAGGCCCACTGGTGCGGTTACCCGACAGACCGTATCATTGAGAAGACCGCTCAGAGACTGAATTGCCTGGCGACCGTTGTCGGCTATGGTACTACTGTCGGTAGGTGATGTTGTGTATGTCAGAGGAGACTCGGTGATTCCTAGTGTCGATGGAGCCAGCGCCAATGGTTGTTGCCAGATGACTGGATCAATGGACATGATATTTTGCAGAAGCTCTTCCGACCCAGACCAAAGCACACTGGATGAAATATCGGCCGGGGCCGAGGGGTTGAGGGGCGTCTCATTGTAGAACGGCAAGGTCTGATCATGAGATTCAAGCTCTGCAGGGACTGATCTCTCTGTAATCACTGGCCATTCGATGATGGATACTGATGCTTCTGGTCCAGGTACTGCACAAGGGCTCCTGGATTGGGGGTTATGATTGCCATGCACTCGGACATGTCGACTCAACACATCCTGTCGGGAAAAGCCTCGTTCGCACACAGGACATACAAAGGGCTTGATCCCGGTATCTTGGAGGCATCAGCTTGGGGACAGGAATCATAGGGAGGCCACACATACGAAATCTTTCATGTCTCTAGGCCTCGTTCAGCACAACCCTCATATGAACAGGGTGGAGACGCACCTGGAGATGTTCACGCTTCGTATAGCGCTTTGGACAGAATTGGCATTGCAGATTTAGCTTCCGTCGAGGGCGAGTCATGACTGGGGACACAGTGGAGGAGAGAAAAAGGAGAAGGCTGGAGTGTCTCCATATTGTGGAGAGGATAAAGTACTCGCGACTCCCCGCATTTTAGTCAAGCTTGTCTCCATCGGGTTCTCCACTGTTCCCCGCTGCCATGATGTCCCTGTTGTAGACTGACCCTTGTCTTCTATATCAATCGTCGACTCCCTTCATGCCAAGCTGATGTTCAACATGGACAGTGCTGATTGTCGCGTCGTACATAATGACCGCCACTACCGAACTAGCGCCTGTGGTTGCAGATGATTTCACTCTGGATCCTGATAATCTCCCGGATAAGATCTATGAGCAGTTCCAACATCTGCGCGCAACATGCCCCGTTGCACATACCTCCCAGAATGGTGGGTTCTGGCTTCTCACACGTTACGAAGACGTGAAAACAGCCGCTTCAGATACCGAGACGTTCATCTCGTCGGTAAAGGCTGTCATTCCCAGCGATCCTCGAGGCACGCGCAGGCCCCCATTGAATACAGATCCACCAGCACATACACCATACCGGACGGCACTGGATCGCACACTCCGGTCAAAGAGACTGAAGCGACTACAACCAATCCTTGAGCAGCATGCAGAACGGGAGTTTGCCCGTCTGTGCCAGAACGGCAGGATAGAAATCTGCGGAGAATTCGGGGCCATTTTTGCCGCTTGGGTTGAGACGACATGGCTCAACCTGTCAGAGGAGACCGCCCCTCTATTGGCTCACACGGCTGCTGCATGGGTTAATGCATGGAGGATGCAGAATGCAAAAGAGACAACTGCGCAGTCGAGCAAACTGTACGACATTGCAAGAGCACTGTTCGCCGACCGAAAACAGTCGCCCCGAGACCCAGAGCAAGACCCTGCATCTTCTCTTCTTCACGAGACAGACGCAAATGGGAATCCGCTAGACGACGAGCTTCTAATGTATGGACACTCCTCCTTCTGGGAAACAGGACTGATTTAATGTAGAGGCGCGTTGCGCCAGGCTCTCGTGGTTGGCATGGTTGCTCCGCCGATCCTTTTCGGCGACATTTGCAACCATTTGTCGCGAGATAAGAAACTCCAAGCTGAGCTTCGCGCCAATCCATCCCTTATTCCGGCCGCCATTGAGGAGTTCGTGCGTTTGTATGTCCCGTATCGTGGGTTTTGCCGAACACCTTCCCGCGATGTCATACTCCACAACCGTGTCATTCATCGTGGCGAGCCTATTACCATGACGTACGCTGCCGCAAACCGGGATCCGATTGTGTTTGAGGACCCAGATACGTTCATCCTCAATCGACCTAATATCACGTCCCATCTTGGCTTTGGGCGTGGCCGCCACCGCTGCGCAGGAATGCCACTGGCTCGAATGTAAGCGCTTCCTTATACCTGTTGCTGGATAAAAGTATAAGCTAATTCAAACGGTGTAGGGCTCTTCAAATTGGCCTTCGAGTCATTCTTCGACAGACCACGGACTTTGAAGTGGATGGTGCGTTGCAGTATGCAGGGATGCCAGAAATGGGCATTACGAGTTGTCCATTACGTATTGTCTGCTGAGCATGCTGATCGGAACAGATTGGAAGAGAGCATGGGATCTGCATATGTTATTCCCACATTTTGGAACTTTATAGACTTGAATACTAAGGATCTGGTTGTTTCTGTCTCGGCAGTCATCATAGATTCGTATGCCGGAACCGCACCCGAGACTCCGAACGCCAAGCCGTTTCGGGACCGTCCCGTCGTTTCCCCGGAATGTCCTCCCCGAAGACTGCACTTGCTTCTTTTCCCTCCTGTCTCCTTTTCATATCCTGCTGTATACCCTGTCAGTATCATGGACAGTTCCGCCTCACCCCAGGAGTCTCGTGCGTCAGATGCGACAGATCGTCCGTCTAAGCGTCGAAAGGTCGCTGTCGCCTGCGACGAGTGCCGCACCCGGAAGGTCCGGTGCGACGGCATCCAACCCGGTATGAACGGAAAGCCCTCCGTGTTGAGCTAGCCGTATGACCCTGGCTGACTCCTTCGCGCAGTATGTGGGCCGTGTACCAAGCGAGCTGACCAAGGAGTGCGGTGTGTGTACACGGGGGAGCCCGAGAAGAAACGTGCCGTGCGCAAGTAAGTGGCCTGAGGAATCCACCCTATCTAGGCCATGGGCTGACCCTTGGAAAAGTTATATCGCGAGTCTAGAGAACCGTATCAAGCATCTAGAGAGCCCGGGTTATCTCCCGGCTAATGTATCATCCGATCCTAGCCATCTGAAATCAGGCCATGCGCAGGTGAGCCAGCTCATATATCCAGCAAGACGAAGCCCTCTGACGATGCTGATCTTCCGTGCCGTAGCGACAAGTCTTATCCTCACCATACGACCCTGTATCTCCGTTGCCGGCTGGTGTGCATACATCGGCTCCATTTACTCCATCCTTCTCAGTTCCATTGAATCATCGCCAGCATGGGAGTAATATCCCTGCCGCTGGTGATCACCCTTCTCCGTCATGTAGTCTGCGTCAAGGGACCCCAGGAAGCAGCAGTACCTGCACTCACCGGGCATCTCGGCCTACAGGGCGCGAGGATGGCGTGAATGCCATGATGGGTGCGGTGGAGGAGGAGCGCCTGACCCAAGGCTTCTTTGGGAGCTCCAGTGCCGCAAGCTTCATGCGTCAGATCAAAACTGCTGTCGAGAAGAGAGTGTCCTCTCCACACCGACGAACGTCAGACTCCATTCTTGGAATTGAGCCCCCTTCCAGCCTCATGTCTACCAGGACACCGAAGCCATCAGGTGTTCCCAACTATGTCTTACCTCCGAGAAAGACGGCAGACAGCCTCATGGAGGTCTACTGGAACTTTGTATTCCCTCTGTATCCTTTGGTGGATAGTACCCTTTTGCGCACAGAGTACGAGAGAATCTGGTCGGGAGAGCCTCTACAATCGGATGAGAACATGCTAATGTGCACATTCAATGTCATTTTTGCCTTGGCCTGCCAGCTGGCAGACTTCATTCCTCCTGAGGAGCGTGAGGCCTCGGCGGATGCCTTCTTTTCTCGTGCGAAGGACCTACTCCATTTCAACCTTTGGAATACTGGGTCGGCGGGCCTTATTCAGTGTCTCCTGCTCATGGCTCAATACCTCCAGAGCACGGACTCTGCCCACCAATGCTGGATTGTCACGGGTCTAGCCATCCGGAATGCCCAGAGTCTTGGTCTACATCTTCCTCAAACGATTGCCGGTCTGCGGAGCCCGCAGGAACAACAGCTTGCCCGTAAGATATGGCATGGCTGCGTGTTAATGGATCGGTATGTTCTGGTGTCTCATGTCCTTATCCGCCTAACGTGACTAGGGTGATTTCCATGACCTTCGGGCGCCCAGCTATGATCTCGAAAGCATCCTGTGGCTCGGTCCCTTTACCAGCTACTATCGACGAAGAATACATTCCGGCTGCTTCGGGAATAGAGGCCACCCAGCCTGCTGATCGGCCTTCCGTCATGGCCTTCTACGCCAAGTCCCTGGAACTATATGAGATCTTGAACGACATCCTCTTGAGCCTCTACAAGCCCGTTCCAGAGGAGAGTCCCGAAGACATATACGATTTTTACTTCAACAAAGAGAGCAGTGAAGGGGAGCACACGATCTTTCAGCTGGACCGGGCCCTGACGAAGTGGACTAAAAGCCTGCCTCCTCACTTGCGCGGGTCTTCGTATGCCGGCGGGTCTGGAGATATAGTATTCTATCGGCAGAGTGTGGTCTTGAGAGCGAGGTGAGTCCGGTCCTCACTTTCAAGAAAGATAACTTCTAATCCACAGCAGATTCCTTCACGTGCGTATGCTCCTGTTCCGACCAATCCTTTCGAAATACTGTACCGCGCGCGACATGGGCGATACCGACCCCCTGATTTCCATCCACGACTCGTTTCCACAACGTGTTGCACTGCAGTGCTCCATCATTTGTGTCAAAGTAGCCCAGGAAGTGGTCGAATTGATCTATACCAACATCCCTGCCGATGGGACCGCCGGTCCTCTGCCCGCGTGGTGGTATAATATTCTTTGTGAGACACCTTCCACCTAACTGGAAACACTCCCTAACCCACGACAGACGTTTACACAGCGGCCACAGTTATAATAGCAGGACGTCTCTGTCCCGCTATTCTCGAGGAAGTCACCGAGTCTGCCCTGACCCGATCCTGGAACTCCGCACTGGAAATTTTGCGCAAATATCAAAGCTACAGCACGTCAGCTCGACGCTGCGTCGCGGCTCTTGAGATCCTGTATGAACGTGTCGTCTCCGAGGGACCCCAACAAAACGAGCAGCAGACCAGTAATCAGCCTGCAGGAGTGGCGCCGAGTAACACGAATGACATGTCCCTCGGCGAGGGCATGAATGCGATTCTCTTGGATGGCTTTGATCTGCCGGATTTCCAGGACATGTCTTGGCTGAACAGCGTTCCAAGCAATCTCTATTGATCGTAGGACTCAGATCTCGCAGGGTCACGAATGAGGGGATTAAGGTATTTCGACCCTGATTATTCTACGAACCAATGTGCAAATGCTAAGAAAATGGAACAGGTATCATCCTTATCTTCTATCACCAAAAAGCCGCTCGCTCAACGGCGACTAGCAACAAACTGAATACCAATGATGGGCACCAGCGCGCACACAGCAATAATAGCACACATGACACCAGCCGCACCCGAAAGCTTCAGGGTCTCAAACATGTGGGGGAAGTAGAAGGGTCCGATCTAATGCAAGTCAGTGACTATTTTATAGCGTTGGACTGCGGTGCACTCACAAATCCCCAGACGTGGCGGTAGACGTTGATGCACACCCCAACGTCAGTCGACTGCTTTTTGTAGCTGTCGACAGCAAACGAGATCAGAATCGTCGTGATGATCTGGTTGCCAAAGCTAGCAATGGCGGCACCCACGCACGGCGTGACGTTCCACGACGTGGCCTTGTCCAGCTGGAACCCCCAGACCAGGAGTCCGGCAATGACGGTTCCAAAACCAATGTACGACAGCCACAGGCGATCCGCCGGCCGGTGAGAGCCTTTCTTTCTGTCGATTGTTCTCAGGAACCAATCGGATATGGGACCGCTCAGTTGCTCTCCGAGGACACAGCCGATAATGATAGCAATGAACTGCAGTCCGATCTGCTGGGCGTCAAAGTGGAACCGTTCGCCAAACACAATGGGCATCTCAACGATGAGCGCAATGTTACCGTAGCAGAACACAATAGAATGGGCAATAGCGGGTATCACCACCCGAGGAAACTTCGAGTAGCACAGCGGCTGGATGAATTCGCGGAATGTAAGCGGACGGGGATCGACCCGGCGAGGAATGACCTTGCTGAAGAACCCGCCGCTGGCTTTCGCCTTGGGTCCCTCGACCACGTACATGGTCTCCTCGCCGATTAGCAGGTACACAATAAATTGTGCAAAGTTCATAATGGCAAAGAGCCAGTAGATCCACTGCCAGCCGATATGCTTGCTCACGAACCCCATGATGAAGGGGCCGCCTGGTGTGCCCAGCGTGAGCATCAGCGTCCACCAGCCGATCTTCTGCGCGCGCTCATGCGGCTCGCACAGTTCTGTGATCACACCGCTGCCGATACCAATGGGAGGGGAGATGCAGATCGCAGCGATGATTCGAGTGGCCATCTGGGCGCCGTACGTAGTGCACCGCGCACCACCAATATTGCAGACCATGGACCCTAGTACAGAGAACATGAAGACGTGGTAGCGGCCGTAGACGGAGGTGATCGGTTTCCAGAAGATGGGGGTCAATCCTAGCAGCAGGATCTGCCAGTGGCGTTAGCATTTAGAAGTTCTAGACTTTCTCTGCTTTGGTCACAATGGCCAACATACCTGAACAGATGTGAAATAACTGGCCTCGGGCACCGTTACGCCATATTCTTCCGCCATGGCTTCGTACGCTGGGATGATACCCGCTGCCATGAACGTCGCAGCCATGGAGTGGAACGCCACCATCAGAATTTGGGCGTTCTTCTTCCATTTCGGCCAGTTGCGAGGATGCTTGGGGTTCTCTGCTACCCATGAATCGATGCTTTCTTGGTTTGGCGGCGACGGAGGGACGTTTTCCAAGTGAACTGAAGTCTCTGAGCCGCTGCCTTTTGCATTCTGCGTGTAAGGCGCTGAATAGACGCCCGAATCAGACCCCATTGTTGCTGTATCGAGACTTCTTGACTCTGAAGAGAGGGTGAAGTGCGAGGGAGGTAATGTAAGGGATGAAAGGTTGCACAAGGCCAATTCAATCGTCTTGCTCGACCTCTCCTCAGCAGTGCGAGAACCTTCTGTCCTTTATGTCTCAAGGCCACGCTCGCTCACACTGTCAATTCCGCTTTAGTGGGTATGGGGGCCCCATGGGGCAGATGGGGCGGATGGGATCAATGGTGCAGCAATGGACCCTCGTTGAGGACCCATCGTGAGATTCGCGGAAGGTTCATTGGACCAACACCAGTCGTTATGAGCTCTTGGCACACTTAAGTGAGAGGAATTGATTCCGGGCGTTTCTTGTGCTTTTGAGGTGGATGCTTGTTTTCATGTCTACCCGAGGTTATACACATAAATGGCAGCAGCCCGGATGGTCCTCCGGCGGGGTGTCGGATGCGCGTCCGGACGACAAGACAGCCAAGAATTTAAGAACAGAATGATCTTCTACTTCCACGACGGACAGTCACAAATACGTCTGGGCTTGTTGACAAGACTGAAGTGTCTGCTTTATCGAGCTGAATGACCGCATCGCCATTCAACGCCCGCAGCAAGCGGCGGGAGGATCACCGAGCCTGACTTCGTGCCTGGGTGTAACAATTTATGTAGTTTATAAAGCGCAACCATCAAGCCAGTGCAGATAATACGTCAGCCAAAGCAATCAGATCAGATTAAAGAGGGCCTACTCCAGTGCTCCCGCATGTTGACAGAGAACTACTAATTCTAGTCACAGTGATGAACATATCTGTTATTCATGATATAGTCCGCCACTCAGGCAGCATGCATGGCCTCTTTGGGGCATTTCTCCGACGGCAAGCTGGTAGTCTTTCCACGGTCATCCGCACTAGCAGCCAAGTATCTCAACAACTGCTCATAAATCTCCTTATTTCTGCTGAAGCATCGGAGCAAATGCAACATCTCAATCACTAGCTTATCGCCATTGAAACACGCAATAAGTATCCTGCCGTGGCACCTACCCATAATGAAAGCAACCTCCCAACCTTCACCCACACCATGAATACCTACGTGCGGTCACGTAGCAGGTGATTATTACTCAAACTAAATGTAGTAAATAATCTCATAAAGCAGAGACGTCAGAATGATAACCACAGAATGAGACCACTTCGTCCCTCCCTTCTGTTTTCCCCTTCTGTTTTCTCTCTTCCACCTTCAACTCCCCACACCCAAAATTCTCCCCCCCCCCCCCCCCCCAAAACCCTCGTTTCCCCACGTCCTGGCTCCCTCAGCATTTTCCTGCCACTATCATTTTTCTCATGTGCATAAGGCGCCGTGGTACTATCCGGAATAGCATTCCTGGAATACGTGCACTCGGCGAGGCACTAAAGGAGTTGACGCTTCCTGCCGCAGACGACGCGGTCCGGAGGGAAAGAGACAGTACCATCGCGTTCTTGTCAAACTTGCTGGGCACCTTCAAAGCATTAAAAGATCCTTTTCTTAGTGATTGTTTACTCAAACAGCTCCAGATCGAGATCCACCAAGGCCTTTCTGGGGAACGGGTGCGCATGGGTCCATTCTTTAGCCCGTGGTCTGCTGAGCGGATCAACGCTCACCTCAATATTATGGAGAAAACGGACACTGGCATTCTCATTCGCTTGACCGAGCAAGCTATTGGCTGTGGTCCTCCCATCCCTGGGCTGATGGACGGTCCTGCAGGACACATTTTCCCGTGTTTGAGGCCTCAGTGTTCAGCTGGTGCAAGGCCATCGTAAGCCTGGCCCGTCACTAGCGAACATTTCGGGCTGGGACACTCGTAGGTACTCCTGCATTACCCCAGGTCGTCTGGCTAGCTGACATTAAAATAGGAGTTGCTCCCTCCCATCTGGCTATCGCCTCCTGTGCACTGATACGCCTCATTTGGAACCTACCGAGTGCTGGTTTCGCCCCAGCAAGAAGTCACCTCACGTCAAAGTTTTGATGAGTAATCTAATTGAAGCGAAGGATGTCCTCAGTCGAGAAGAGGTCTTTGTCATTGCATACATGATGATTCACCGCCTGCAGTCGGACGGCATGGAGAATCATGTTATTGCTCCCGTGCGTTGTCTTCCCTCTACGCGTGGCAGTATGCCGAGCTAACCTTGCTCTATATCCTAGGTCATGTTGCTTTCGATCATGGCTGAGTGCCACGGGAGGATTCTTATCGCGCATTTCGATGGTGCCAAATTGGTGATCCAAATGTTGAAACTGCACTGCTCTTACAGTGGCTACAAAGAGTAGTAGATGCTCATGCTGAGATACTTGGCCGCTGGTGATGGAGATACTACCAGACTGCTGGCCAAGCGGGGCCGCTAGCTGGCGCTCGGGGACGTCAAGCTATCTCGCACTTCCGTGCTGGGCTACTAGTATCGGTTTGTCATTGATCTCCGAGGCCGTGATACTACCGAGTACTACCCAAGACAGAGTTACTTGGAGGCGGGAGCTTGGCTGGCCCCGATAAGGCGAATGTAGGAAGATGACTGGCCATATCGGCAATCAACTTTCCGCCGCCATTCTTGGCACGAGTCAGGTACATATAAACACCGCGGGGAAGCCAAGAAATGAGGGGGAGTTGGAGAGGAGTTGTTTCCGGACGCCGAAGTTGATTGCGGCGCCGGTGGCCGGCGCAAGGGTGTACATAAGGGACGGGATCGCCACTGGGCGTGGCGGTCTGCTCTTCTTCTCTGCTTTGTCTCGCGTGGCAAAAGGGGCTACGGATTAAATTGCTGTTTCAAGATGAGAGCGACTGCTTTCACGGGTCTTTCTCTCGGCCTTGCCTCTCTAGTAAGTGCTGTCAAGTACGGATACAACCATGTCCCTGTTAGACAGGACTCGGAAATAGTTGCTGGTGCTTTCGAGGATGTCGACAATATTGAGCTCCTGTCCCCGGCGTTCATAACACCCGATGTCCGACTTCCTGGATTCCCCAATGGCACTCAAGGACCGTCTTCTCAAGACGATCTCGGTGAGTCTGCTACCATTGAGGGTGGACACGGTACCATTGATACTTACCTCTGATCAGAGACGTTCCTCGAGGAACTCGCCGAACGCAACAACTACATGACCTATGGAACCGCAAACTTCACCTCGGAAGAGGGCCGCTCATTCCCCTACATCCATCTCTCCTCCAGTCAAGGAAGCTCCCCTCACCACCACGATTCTGGTTTGAAAGTGCGCGTGTGGATCCAGGGCGCGGTTCATGGTAACGAGCCCGCTGGCGACGAGGCCACACAAGCCCTCCTGGGCAAGTTCGACGACAACCCGGAGTGGGCTGCCTCGATTCTGGACAAGCTGGAGCTCGTCATCCTCCCGAGATATAACCCTGACGGCGTTTTCTACTTCCAGCGTACCCTCGCGGTCAACCTTGACCCGAACCGCGACCATATCAAGCTGGCCCGTCAGCAGACGCGTGATATAAAACAGCTCATGAATGACTTCAGTCCCCATGTTATCGTCGACATGCACGAGTACACTGCTGCGTCGTTGTTTGGCGAGGGACAGTACGTCCACGGGTCTGACGGCCTTTTCTCGGCCGCGAAGAACCTTAATATCAACGAGGGTATCCGCAAGCTATCCGAGAATCTCTTCGCGAAGAACATTGCGGACGATATGAAAGCGGCTGGTCTGCGCGCAGAACCATACGTCACCGGCTCCTCGGCTTCGGATCCCAACTTCGTCGCGGACTTCGCTGAGGCAGGCACCGACGCCAAGATTGGTCGCAATGCGATGGGCCTCACCCAGGCTGTCGTCTTCCTGCTGGAGATGCGCGGCATTGGCCTCGCTGATCAGGAGTTCCAGCGACGCACCGCCGCCGGCCTGACCATGCTCGGAAGTATCGTCCAGACCGCTGCCGATCATGCGCAGAAGGTTGTCAAGACCGTCGAGGGCGGGATCAAAGAATTTATCGAGTCGGATGACGATATCGTCATCACTGACTACAGCAAAATCAATATCCGCCCCTTTACCATGGTCGACACGACAAATGGCAGCGTGGTCCACCCGCCCGTACGCTTCGCATCTACGACCCCCGCCATCGCCAACCTGACTCGCTCGCGTCCGGAGGCGTACCTGATCCCTGTGGCCTGGACTGAACTCGCCGAGCGCCTTCGCGTGGCTGGTTTAGAAGTCGAGACCCTGGACAAGCCGTTTGAGGGAACCGTCGAGGCGCTCAACATCACTTCGACCGAGTTGGACACCTCTTACTACGAGGGCGTGGTTCGCGTGACAGCGACGACAAAGACCAGTGAGCGCGAGCTCAGCTTGCCCAAGGGGAGCTTCCGTGTGAGCACGAGACAGAAGAATGCGGCGCTGGCGATGGTGGCGCTCGAGCCGGAGAATATTGACTCTTACGTTTCGTTTAATATTGTGCCTGTTGAGACCTCGGATGAGTACCCTATCTTTAGGGTTATGCCTTAGTTATATGGAGTGTCGATGGAGATATACAGTAGAGACTATAAGAAATACGACTCATGGGGTCCCTGAGTATATATATCCTGTGTCCGCTGAATGATTTATGGGATCCTCCGAGTTTCAATCTTAACCGCTTTCCACCACCACCGCCGTACTTATGCGGTTGTATGTTTTTCTTTTTTCCCTTCCCTATGAAAGGACTAGGACTCCATGTTGAGGAGCACGACGGCTGTCTCTTTGGCGCGTGAGTTGTAATTTGGACTGACATGTGAAGACATATATCAGAAGGCAAGAAGGCCATACTCATGCACAACTAGAATGCCTTGGTATTGAATGGATAGACAGAAATATATCTGAAGATAAAGTCTACAGAGATGCGCGTAACTGGATTCCAAATTCTGTAAATAGAGACTTTTCAACCCCTAATCACGTCATACTATAGTCTTGAAAGGGAACACTGGTAAATAACAAGCTGGTATTATACCTGTAATCTTATATTTCAGTGTGATATTATTACATATCTTCGATGCTAGGCCAAGGAGACAGGCATTTCATTGCCGAGGGCAATCACCAACCAAAACGACATAGCCCAAGTTCGCAAGCTTTGTAGAGGGGGAAGGAACCCGAACGGGGACAAGTTCTGCCGGCGGATGAACATAGATACTGATCCCATCTACATAATGGGTCGACCAACGCCCAGACTGCGAGTATCATATTTCAGCAGCGACATCGGCTTGGATAAGATGGTGTCCTTTGACATTACCCAATCGATAACCCAAAAAAAGACACGCTACGGTCGCTACATTGATACAAAACAATGGTCCAAATGTCGCGAGATCATCCTTTCCGACGCTCGTCTTGAATTCTGGGATACTCAAGGCAAGCTGGCAATGGTCGGACAAACCCCTTTATCGTTCCGATCTTGCGAGGAATTTACGAAATTTTTCTCTCGTTTCTTTTCCAAAGCGGAAACCCTTCATATGTTCGGTCCTTGTGACCTGGAACAAACCTCGGCCGATGAGGTCAAGGCAATCTGGAGCATGGAAGATCAGATCCTTCTCAAGTCAACTGCCAATATGGTTGAGATAAGGGGCGGGGGCTACTATCATGAAACATGGAAGCTGAAGGATGGGGAATGGTATTTGCAGTCCCTCGATTTGAAGAGAACATACATCAAAATCAGTCATGTGGCAAGAGTGGTCCATTATCTACAAAAGTGGCTCGGGTTGACCCTTTACTAGAATGGCAACGGCGCCAGGAGTGCCAAACTGTGACAACGATTGACTGGAAGCCCATCCAGGTGAGCGAAAGGGTCTTTGACTGGGAATCTTATGTAGACGGAAGGCTTGTTACGGCGCAACAAGAAGGATATTAGCTATTTCTTGTACAGTAGCAGGCCTAGGCGTTCCCCCCCCGGAGCTCATAGAGAAGATCCAATGAACAATCGAATTCTCTTCTAAGGGGGTCAATTCATGGCTATGCCAGTGTGTATCAACGCGCGAGGATATTATTTAGGAAGCACGCATACCTAGGGTAGTGTAGGATATGCTATGTAGCTTCGCTGCCGTCATATAGATCTGAACCTTTTATCTTGAAGGCTTGAGAGGGCTAATATGATCATACCCTCTTGCTGCTGCTTTTAGTCTTGCGAAAATTGCGAGCGCATTGGTGGCATAATGGGTTATTCAACGAGGTAGGTCGGGAGGAGTACGCGACTCCGGGTGAGGTGATCGGGTTGGACGTGAAGTGTTGTAATGTCGTTACCACTTTGTCTTCCTCTGTTCTATAGGGTGGCCAGGAATTTGCTAGACACCTATTAGGACGACATAGGCGGTGCTGTATATCCATGATTAGCTGTCTTAAAGCTCCGCTGTCTTAAAGCTCCAGGAGATCTGATTCCTTCCCACATGGGGGAAGATCCGGATATAGTAGGGGCTGGCCGCTGACAGGAGCGTTAATCACAACAATACTTGTGTACTTCATTATGTGGACATCGCCCAGGGTCCCCCAACTATCATGTGGACATCAGTCGGGATCTGAATTCATCCGACAGCATCCTTGGCGAGCGGAAGCACTGTAGCAGAATATAACCAAGCCAAATAACCGCCCACCTCTTGATACAACGCAAATTTCTCTTCAGACACAAAGCAATGGCTTCAAAATACGCTCTTATTACCGGCTGCTCTGCAGGAAGCATCGGATACTTCCTTGCGCGCGAATTCGCTTCAAAAGGATATCATGTTTATGCAACTGCCCGCCGAATCTCCAATATGGGCGACCTTGCGACGCACTCGAACAGGGTCACACTCCTTGTCCTTGACATTACATCCACTGAATCTATTGCTGCCCTACATGTAGAAGTGAAGATACAGTGCGGCGGCAAGCTGGACGTCATTTTCCATAATGCCGGGTACCGTAGTCCTGCTATGGCCATTGAAGCTACATATCCGGAGTCAATTCGCATGTTCAGCACCAACGTTGCCGGGGTTATCGAAATGAACCGGGTCTTCACCCACATGGTGATCAGAGCCAAAGGTTGGATAGCCTTTACAAGCAGCCTTTCAGGTCTGATACCTCAGCCATCTCATTCAGTTTACTGCGCGAGTAAGGCAGCATTGGATCTTTATGCGCGCATTCTCAGGATTGAGATGCGCCCGTTTGGCGTCAACGTCTTGGTTATTCACACTGGCGGCATCAAGACCGGAATGGCTGAGCAAAAGGTTGAAATTGATGAGGGTAAGCTAGGCCAATTCTTCGTACCTGAATGGCTGGGGCACTAACATCGGGGATCTCACTACAGAGTCAAATTATAGATACCTCGCTCACAAGGTCAACGAGGCATGGGCAAAGTTGGAGAGTGACTACATGGAGCCGGAAGACTTTGCGACAGAGGTTGTAAGGAAGGCTACCCAGAGTCGTCTGTGGGGACCACCAACCAATATCTGGTGTGGCAAGGGTGCATTTTTGGTTCGAATGCTGGAATTTTGGAACCTCAATTGGACCTATGATAGCTTATTTACCCGGATGTTTGGTTTTGACACGGCTGCACGGGAGCCTTAGGGAACGAGAAATTTTCCACGGCGACCTGATGCTATCAAAATGAAAATTATAGCCCGATTATCCATTTAAGACGAAGTTGCAGGGATTGAGTCGTATGTAATCTGACAAAGCATTAATTAAGTAAGTGTACCGTAAGTGTACGTTTCTCTCCAACCCGAACAGGCAGCCGTTCCTTGTGCGCGAAACAGTGCGTGTATTGAATTCCTGCGATCTGTTACCAAATGTAGAGCATAAGAGGGTTTACGTACTCATATCCATGCCGCCAGCAATTCAGCGAGTTCGACGGACAAGCCCATAGTTGTCTGGAGCGGCACTCGGCCCGCGGATGTAGACAATTGCGTACAGGCAGCGGTTTTACAAACTTTCCTCATTCTTTGGATATGTCACCAATATCTCAGCAGGATATTAATGGAGACTAGTGAAGGCTCATATTCAACACGAAGACTTTCGTGAACATTACTGAAACGGGCATGCTGTTGAATGAAAGGAGCCAATGCCATCCTAGGAAGGTATGCGACGGAGTCGAAAGGACAAATTCAACCAGAAAACAGCCAAGAACGTAAATAGATTTCGCCAGAGGCGAACGGGACTGAATGTCCTACAAATCCTCTGAAAACTTTGGTCAGAATTAGACACAGCAAAACAATGCAGCCATACACCTAGCGGCGAGGCTCACTTCGCTTTTCCTCCGGTACCTCAATTCTATACATTCAAAGCTCAAACACTTCTCAAATTAGATTGTTCAGCTTGATCCAGATACTTCCAATCCGAAATCAGAGTAGCTCAATCTCCATGCAGCGGAGAACGGCGGCGGGGTCCTGGATAAAGTGGCATGAGAGGCTGACTTGCCTCGGCCAGATTCATCCCCCGAAACAATCCAGACTAAGGCGCTCAGTAGTCAACTCATTTGGCATCCGGATGCGCTCGGAGGAATCAACTATCCGGTTTTCCTCCCTGCGCAGAGGGCCTCGGCCGATGTGTCGATCGGAGAATGGCTTTGTGAATACAAGAGGATGCCGCAAATATTCCTACTTCCCCCAATCGCCGTCCAATCAGTACATCTAATTTGAGATCACGCCAATCTAAATTCTGCAATTTTCCAACCGTTGATACTGGAATTCGGTCTGGAGGTGAGGAATCATCTGGTCAAATCCGCGATGCTGAGTCGAATCTTTTACACTGCAACCTGTATAACAAATGAGGAAATAGAGGTTTTGGCATAATATTCACTGGCACATCTGGTCCACCTCCCTATCGCGCGAAGTTGTGCCATTAATGGTGATGATGATGTTGAGGCAACGTCCAGGTTGACCAGGTGTACCTCGGCGATGCACGCGATGTCTGGTTAGGGTCCCGTGGGTTTTGTGTGAAAACAACATTGCCCCGGTTGCTATGACGCAGAAATTTGAGTTTGCCAGCTCCTTCATGTCTAGCACTCCACAGGGAATACACCGAGCTGATACCGACTCGGTGGCCAAGCAATCCATGGATTGTAGTCGTCTAGATTTCATGACGAAGCCTATTGCACCTGGGGGTTTCTGGAAGATGTCTAGTGCAAAGTCTACTGACTTGGCTGGTGGCACAATGAGCACATGTCTCCCCATCGGCAGGGATATAACTAATGCGGTCTACGCCGTAGAAATGCTACAGTAAACATATGTCTAAAAGAGGACAAAAGGCATCTATGGCGGCAATCTCCTCAAAGGTGGAGACCAACGTATTACTGTGTCCACGCGCAGCGCCGATATGGACAGTGTAGTAGGTTAAGCGAACTCGGCCTAGAAAAAAACACAGCATACTGTCGCACAGCCAACAATAAACCTCGTGGCGTAATGGTCAACCAGTAGTTACGATTGACCTGTCATCCAACCGTTTAAGCAAAACGTAATGTGTTATTAGAAGGACTACTACGCCTCGATGCACCGGGTCCTAATACCAGTCGACTACCTTCCAAAATCATAAACTGGTCGACATAGAGAGATGAACGAATGAGTCAATGGATTCATATCAGATGCAGCCATCATGCGGAGAGAGAACCGTTAGGTCAGATCCCGTGAAATACAACCAGTACATTGCGACACGAGTTCAGATATGATTCACCGAGCTCCTCGTCAGGAAGTGTTGGCATGACGCGTATGCTAAAAACATGCATCAGGTTCGCTTTGCAACGATCCAATTTCGCCGACAATGGAGCAGAATGCGCCCGATAAGACAGGCAGCAGTTGTTTTATTAATACAACGCGAGTCTGACTTTGTCACTGTAGTCAATGTTCCCGGCTGCACTCTCAATCCGAGGAATGCAGGTGCCGAAAGCCCTATCCCACACCCGTGTTTGTTTCCCATAGTTATGGCTTTCCCTGTATCCAATCTGATGGTGCAAATCATGATCCTCCACAACTAGTTCTGCGTCAAGGAGCCTCCACAGCCATGCCAGCGGGCCTGGGGCTGCCGCATACATACGGATGCCACTGTGGCCGGAAACCTCCGAGAAGTTGACAGCTTGTTGGCAGGCGAATCACTCATAGAAGCCCAGTGGAAACCCCATGAGCCTCATGCAGAAGAATGTTACCAATGGGATTCCAATGATGTCCATGATGTCCTGCTCGATATCTGCGTACACAGCGAGTAACATGTTTGGGTGCTTGGTTAAATGATGAGTGCAGTGAAACCTCCAGAGCCAGGGGACCTCATGCATGAGACGATGATACCAATAGAACCAGAAGTCGAGGGTAACTCCGTAGAGCCCCACCTCGGGGATGATCCATTTCCAGTTCAACATCGAAGGTTTTTCCTCGACAGTGTAGGTAAGATAGGTGATAGCCAACATGCGGGCAAGTCCACCTAATATGAGAGTCAAGAAATTTTTCTTGACACCCATATCGGGCACACCATCACGTCTATGCTTGTCACCGTCGAGGAAGCCAACAGTATGACCCAGTTCCCTTATAGAGTGTAATGCCTGGGTCATCATCACTTTGTTGGCTTGATAGTAGAAAATAAATGCAATCATAGGCCCGAAGTTGCTCACCGTCACCCGCGCATATAGCTCATAGATGGCCAGCGGCACGACCGTGTAGAAAATGACGAAACGGTTCAATTGCCAATCAGACAGGTAAGGCACTTTTGCGGTCTTTGGGAATGTTGGAATTTCACGGTCCAGATCGATATGGTGCAGGCCGCTCGAATCGAGAAGACTGTGGTAGATGGTCCACTGACTGCGATCATTTCGCCACGTCGACTTCATTGGATCATTTCGATTGAAATGAGTGGCAGACATGGTTGTTGCTCGAGAACAATGCTGTTCCTGTAAAATCGCCCTACCACCAGATTTCTGGGCTTGCTATATAAGCTGTTCATCCTTGATCGCACATTATTATACTTGGTCTTTCACACGAGCTCCTGAATGGATCCTCGGTATACGGTCTAGTCGGTCAGATGGATATAAATCTATCCGGATCCTAACCACCTTGTTCGAACAAGAGTTTCCGCCATCGAGGACCCACTTAGACCCAACTGGACACTTTCTTGGCGTGCCCGAACAGAACCTGGTCTAGCCTCTTTGAGAGGGTCTTGCGAGGACTCGTCGGAAGCCCCTTGTCAAGGCACCTTGTCGAGCATCAGCCATCTCCTCAACGTATAGGGTGGGTTCTCTGGTATGTTAATCACGGAGGGCATCGAGCATGACAGGAGCAGGAGCAGTGGACGACCGGCCGACATGGACAACGGGAGAGCTTGCGCTGCCCAACAATCTTATCTTCCCGCGTATTTTAGTGACGGAGAGTTCACTACATTTCGCTGCCTGGGCAACTTATGATGTTGTCAGCCTTTTTTTGCTGTATACAATACGGACGATCATGTTACGCTGCCAGGAATCGAGGTTCCCGGCCCTTTTGTGATGAGCGGTTTGAATGTTGATGGGCCCTCGACCTCCGTGACGATCATGCTGTTTCTGTACAGTGGACGAAGCCGTTTAGTGCTGACTCCTGTGGAACCATCTCGATATGTACGGTACTGAGCTCAACATTGTCTAAAATCGACTCCCTACAGTATCGTATCTCAGAAAACAGGGCAACCTTTTGAGTGAAGAAAAGTTGAGTATACCCTGAGTTTCCAGTCACATAACTATAAGAAAATATCCAGCTGTGGTGCTGTGTACATGGAGGCAAGCTGAGCGTAATGAAATATCTCGCAACGATGTCCAAGTTTCGAAACCTGGTTGTTTACCTCGATTTTGAACAACTGAAAAGATACCTACATTCCATTTCCCACTGCCTTTCCACCCTTTCTCCTTTCCAGGATCTGTTTACAGACATCATCGACAACCAAACTTCGTAAGATAGCCTCGATGAAGTAAAATTGGCTTCGTAGGCTTCATCCCTTCAGATCCGAAAGAAATAGTCCAGCGCGGGTCTAGTTTTGACTGGTGATGGTGATGATGATGCCCTGAAACGAAGCGACGGGGTGGAAGGGGTTACACCCCTACACCTGCCCGACACCGATGCTGACGCTGCAAGAACAAGAAAGAAAAAAAAAAGCGAGAAACTGCCCCACCAAGCATCTCGCTCACTGGTGCTTGTCTGGACTCTGGACCTGAAGCCAGGACCGAGTGTAGAGAATATCTAACCTGCACAAAAACCAAGCGCTTTGCCGATCCTTACTTTTCGCCGGGCTTATTGGAATGCCCTCCGTACTTTTGACATGAGACTACCATAAGCGAAAGGGTGGGGGCCGAATGGGGCGGAGGTCGGGGTGCACACTTCAGTTCAGTCCATTCAAGTCGACTACCATCCTAGACCCAAGAGGCAACATCAGAGCAGCTCAGAATGTCGACCAGAGAAGCCGCAAAAGAGGCGGTGGAAGGAATTGCTGCAGAGCTTGGGCATGTGGATTCGGCGATCTTGGAACACATTGGGACCGAGTTTCCTGAGTACCAACGCTTGCTTGAGCGGAGTATGCGTGCGAAGGACAAACATATCGGCCATTCAATCAAGACGTTTGTCACTTGCCCAACGGAGTCTCCGGTAACCCAGCGTTTTGTGTGCTAACTTAAGCTATTTAGGCTAGCAAAAAACCTCTATAACAGCAATGCTCGGTTTGTCTTCGAACTTCTGCAAAATGCAGACGATAATCGCTTTACGCTCGCACGGGAACACGACGAATTACCCTTCATTTCGTTTAAGGTCTATCCCGATCGTATCATTGTAGAGTGCAATGAGGATGGATTCAGGATTGAAGATCTGTCGGCTATTTGCTCTGTTGGAGAGAGCACCAAAGCTGCATCTCACGGCTACATTGGGTCAAAGGGCATCGGGTTCAAGTCCGTTTTCATCGCGGCTTGGAGGGTTCATATCCAGTCCGGCAACTTTTCCTTTCATTTTGAGCATAAGATAGGTGATCATGGTCTTGGAATGGTTCTACCAGTGTGGGAGGACCCTGAACATGAATGCCCTGATCGCTTGACCCGAATGACTCTTTATCTTCACACGGAGGGAGACCCGCACACACTTGAGCACCTCCACCAAACCATTTCCCAGCAACTCAGTGATCTCCAGCAAACTTCCTTACTCTTTTTGCGGAACCTCAAGCAGATAGGAATCTTCTTTTACGACGACAATGATGAGGTGAGGCGATCTAAGACTTTTCGTGTTCGCGATGCGCCTGGCCACAGTGTCTTCCTCGAGGTTACTGTCGTGGATGGAGACGGGAATTCTACCACGGTTGAGCAACGCTATCATGTCACTAAACACGCTGCCACCAGGCTACCGACGAGTGACAGTCGCAACGTCCTGGATGCACATGAAAACGATACGGCATTTTCGGAGGCGGAGGTCGTCTTGGCGTTCCCCCTCACAGTAGATTCAAGACCTTTGCTTGAGAAACAGGAAATATTTGCCTTCTTACCGGTCCGTGAGTCAGGGTTCAAAGTGAGACTTCTTCCATTCCGTGCAATAGCCACATTTTGGCACATACATGTACTAACTGGAAGATCAGTTCCTGATACAATCCGACTTTGACACTAGCGCAAATCGGCAAGATATCTCTACGACTTCGAGAAGAAATCTTAGCCTATTACCTCATATTGCCTCAGCATTTGTGAACGCAGTTTTAGAATTCTGCGAAGACCCACAGTTGTGTTACGCATGGCCAAGCTTCCTTCCATCATTAGATGATGATCTGGGCAGCTTCTGGGCTCCTCTGCCTCGTTTGATCAAGGATTTGATTGCCGTAACTCCCGTTTTGAGGTCAAGACACGGCCACAAACTTCATGTGATAGACTCCGTTGTGATTCTTCCAGAGGACTTTATGGATAGCAGTGGGAATCCATTGCTGGACGACTCAAGCTTGGATCCGTTCATATCTGCCGCTTACCCGGCAGCACTAGAAGAGACTCTTGAAGAGTACGGACTCGGGGTGGCGACTTTTGACCTAATTCTCAGAATGGTGCAAAGTGACCTTGAAAGTTCTACCTCTAGAGTTAAGTCGCATGCTGCCAGCGCAGACTTCCACTCCCGCATTTCACAACTTTTGTCGAAAATTCCAGACGAGGACGAAGATGACATGCATACTCTCAATGAGCTTTCTATTCTTCCCCTACGAAATGGTGAATGGGTGTGTGCTAATAGCGGCCCGGTATACTTACCAAAGACTGGTGAAATAGACATCCCGGCTGACGTGGGTTTTCATATTTTGGACCCAGCAGCGGTTGCCAATGAAGATCGCAGAGCTCTTTTCGTACACTTGGGAGCTGTGGAGTTGTCGGTTAGCGCAGTTCGGTCTGCAATACTGGCGAAGTACAGTCCCTTGTATAGCGAGGTTTGCATGGAAGATTCAAGGGCTCATCTGCATTACCTATATCTGACACACGAGCGCCGTCAAATTGAAGATGATCTTTGCGACGTTGGTGTTTACTCCAATCATGGAATTATGGATAACCCACACGAACAAGAGGTCTATCTGCCAAGCAACCATCCATATGGACCAGAGGCTCTCCTAGGGCCAACGGAGTACTCCCAGGGCATGGAATTTTTGCTCTTGCATTCCACATATTTTGAGAACATTCCAGCAAGGCCGCATTCAAACTACCCATCATGGCGAGTATGGCTAACCACTTCACTTGGAATTCGCGAACGACTGAGTCTTGTTTCATCCGATGGTGATTCTCTTTCAGACACCTGGGCCTATGTCGCGGAGTGTCGCCCGGGAAAACTTCTTGGACTGTTGGAGTACCTCTGGAAATATCAAGGATCCGAACTGCACCAAACTGGTAGACTCATCATGGAAATTCAAAGCATGAATGCAACAAGGCTTTGCAACGTGGACCTGCATGATGACTGTCGGCTTGACGAAACATATCTGCCTCTATCCCACCTTCAGACGCTTTATCAACGTTTTATGGAGGAAGATGAACCTTTTCCGTTCCTATACCTTGAAGAAGGACTCTCAGATGAGGAAATCTACTCCAAGTGGATCTTTCTTCACAACGATTTCTCAGTCGGGAAGGACGATGACATGGGTTTCCTTCTTGATGTGCTGTATTGGATCCAGAGCGCCAATCCTGACGAGTCTACACTTACCTCGTATGATCGATTATGGGATTTGTACATTGCAATTGATGCAGAGCATCTTGCTGCCGAGGACAGAGCGGTCGCCAGTGACACCATCATGTAAGCTTCGATGCTTGCGAATCCCCAAAGATGTCTGCTAATCTTCTACCCCAGTGATTTTTTTGAGGACGGTGACTACATTTTCGTTCCAGAACTCCAGGATAATGATCCGTATGATGCAGCATGGGCCGGTCTTGAGCAGTGCCTATGGGACGCACCACCAAACATGATTTCCAAGTATTCTCTCAAATGCGCCTTCGAGCAAATTGTCGAGGAGGATCAACTCGAACATCTCTCACGATTCTTCACGCACACATTGAGCATTCCAGATGCCTCATGGTCAGATCTGACCGAGGAACTGGTAGAGCGGAGCCAAAACCACTGCGTGGACTTCGACCAAATCTACGACATGTACAAGTACCTCTTTGAAATGGAAGGACCCTTCATTGATGATTTGCGGTAAGTATCAACGTCTTCTTTTTGCTTAGTTTGAACTGCATCAAAGAACTGAACTTCCATTTTTAGGCGCGAATTCGAGGATGAAAGCCTGATCTTTGTAACCACAAACGGCGAACCCGGTTGGTACAAAATCTCCGAGTGTTTATGGTCAAGTACTACAGATATACGTGGGAAAGTCACTCTAAATGACCATTATGAGGACCTGAAAGATTTCTTTATTGATACTTTAGGGGTCAACACACTCACCCTTCAGATGGTATATGATGAGCTGTTAGAAACAAGCTCGGAATCAACAGTCGATGAGACAAAAAGTAAGATATGGTCACTTAATGCTCTCCTTCAAACAGAGGGAGATTGTGTTGATCCAGATCTACTACTGGAAAGATCGGTGTTTCCCGTTGTTTACCCGGACGGAACGAAAGGACTCACATCCGCTGCTACTGAGTTCGCGATTCCTGACCGGGAACACCTGGCATCACAATTTAGAGGCAGGATCAAGATGCTTGACTTCAGTCCGGAAGAAGTGCGTCGACTGAGAGGCTTTTTTGAGTGGACAAATCTCACCCATCGCTATTTATCTGCATCCATCAAGGAGTTGACTTCCTTCTCTGGCGAGGCAACGCAAATAATTTCAACACCACACCGGGACTTGAAAAGAAAAGCACATGCAATTCTCCGGTGAGTTCTATAAACTTATAAGCTTGGGTTGCATTTCTCATTTCCCTTCTACATGCCAGAGTCGCGGCCACGTTCAATAGCCCAAGGTATCATGCGAATCCATCAGGCCTTTACGAGTTACTCCGGATGGCCAGGATTGAAGCCACAGATGGAGTTTTCTCGATTCTGAGAATCTCCCAAGACGGCGTAGTGGTGGATGTTGAAGAATTGATCGGCAAATTGCACATCAGTGAAGAGCCATCTGGTCTCGTCGTTTATGTGCCGAAAGACAAAAAGGCCCAAGAGCTTTGCTTCTGTGACCTTTTACCTAAGCACCTGATCGACTGGCTCATGCGGGATCCGGCCACGCAGATTCCTGACAACATCGAAAGCGATGCGGTAACTATAATTTCCATCATACTGAGTATCGACCCTTCCGCTACCGATCTTATTTTGGAACGCCATGGTATTGTCGAGATTGACGTACCGAACGAAGACCCTAGCATTGACGATGATAGCATTAATGATTATATACCACTTCAACGGTCACGAAGCCAGGATCATTCTGCTGCTGAGATTTCACTAGACTCAGCGCATATTATCAACTCGTCTACCCATCAGAATCGCCGACTCTCAGGTGATTCTTCAGAGCAAGTGATTTTTCGACAAAGTCCAATGGTCTACCATGCGCCCACCGCCAATCACAACTATCCACCGCTTACGTACTCGCCACGTAACCATACATCAGAGGACAATATGCAGTACCGTATGCTCCTCAATCAGGTGCTATTGGCCGCGAGAAGAGCCACATTTCCCTCGAGAGGATCGTTCAGCATGAGCGAATTGAATGAAGCACTATCGGGAGAAGAACCCTCCCGTCGATTCGAAGGCTTCGATGGTATTGACGTGAGGAATATGTTCCGCTCAGACAACCAGCTCGAAAGAGACAAGAAGATTGGCGCCGCAGGAGAGCTATATGTACGTTGCATTTCCCTAATCTTCTTTCAGGTAACTATTTCACACGTGACTAATCTTCTCGCAGGTGTTTGAATTACTTACACGGCTGGACCCAGCTCTCACAGACTGGAGTGACCTGAACTGGCAGAGTAAAATTCGTGAATATGTCACGATCCACCCAGACTACGCCAACATGGAACCTTGGTATGAGAGGGAGACCGCAGACATTACATATGACGATACCGAGGGCGATTTCACGGCCCTGCTCATTGATCACGGGTATCTTGACGCTGAAGAATGGAGGGACAAGCGTCCGAAATATTACATGGAAGTCAAAACGACTACAGGGCCTTGCAGGACACCTTTTTACATGAGTAAGCATCAATATGAACGGGTGAGTGTGTTTACAACCATCGGTTATATATACCCATTAACCAAACCCAGATGCGGGCCTTGCACAACAGGAGGGACCATTCAGAGGTATACATGATTCTACGTGTGTTTGATATACGTGGTGATAACATTGGAATGAGTGTGTATCTTGACCCGGAACAGTTCAGGTTGGATGGAGGACTTATATTTACTGGAGAGACTTGGTCAGTCGTTCCCGGCTAGTTGGGGCGCTGTAGGCGAAGACTGCGGGAGACTATTAAAAATAGCTATCCTAGCTGTAACAATGATTTAAGAGTAGGATTAATTAATGCGGCCGATGTTACAAGTGACTAAGTAAATTTTTAGGTCGAAAGAACGTGGTGACAGCGAGAAATTTCGATTTATCTCTGCGTCATTATCTCTGCGTCGGATTTTTTTTTTTTTGTCAGAGTATTGATCAGCATTACCTCCCGCATATGTACGACAAGCTTCTTTATTCAAACTAGGGAATAGGCTCAAGCGTCGGAAGTCGATAAACAACGCCACTAAGAGAGCGACCAGGTTTCCATCAAAAGGGGTATGCAATTATGCGCCAGGATTCGATCTGATATACGCGTGTGCATGTTTTTCTCGAGAGGTGTGATCCTAGATCGAATAACGTGGTTGGATGCTCGCGATTCAATCCGCAATTCATCGACACCTGTGGCATTTAGTGGAGAAAGGGGGCCTTTCATGGCCCGTGGGTTGGTCCCTGAAACTCATCTTGTCCGGGCCGGGCCGATATAGAAAATGTTGGGAGTCTGGACTTAGAACTTCTAGGTGCCGGAGATGGAGAAGGGATTGGTGATTTTTCACCTTGGTTTCAGAATAATAAAAGGCAATTAAAGAGTGCCTTGAAATCTTTATATCTGACAGATAGCAGCACATAATTGACTCAGCCCTAGGTTTCTGTTACATTGCAGCGAAGGATCAATTAGCAATACAAGAAGGTTTTCAGTCATGTACTAGTAGAGAGGATTGTCTTTAGCCGAGAATATATAGCTGGCTTAGTCAGCTATCAAATAGATGTTGAATCAACGGCCAAGACGGACACATAAAAGTAGTATATGTTTTGCTGATCATCATAATAGAAAGTAACTAAATATTTAATTAACTAACTAGTGAGTGACTAAGCTTTTGAACTAAAGGATTCAGGGGATCAACTAACGCATGTCAAATAGTCCAGCCTCTCACAAAACCATTTCAAGACATGCGTCATTGAGAAGGCAATCATCTGTCTGCCAGTATATCTCCAGCATGTATATTCCTTCATTTTCGACATATCTCCTTTCCACCTCGTTCCGATGCTCGAAGTGACCGGTCTTGAGCGCAATAATGTCCCATGTGTATTCTGCTCTCAACGGCGGATTCCTCACTTGTTTCTGGACAAAGAGTCCCGTTTCATTCAAGGTTTCACAATTGGATCCCTAAAGG
Source organism: Aspergillus aff. floccosus IMV 01167 (assembly GCA_001931935.1). Classification (NCBI taxonomy): domain Eukaryota; kingdom Fungi; phylum Ascomycota; class Eurotiomycetes; order Eurotiales; family Aspergillaceae; genus Aspergillus; species Aspergillus aff. floccosus IMV 01167. The sequence goes on from MSJE01000261.1 coordinate 141,981, forward strand.
AGTTGCAGGACAGGAGTTCGACATGCCCCTTCTGCCAATTTATCACCAATATATGTCGAACATATATCAAGGCTGCGTGTGTTGATAGAGACCAGGCCCGGAATGTATCAATCTCTATAGGTCCGGGATATAGTATCGACTGCGTCATTGGCTCGCCCCCAGGCTACCAGGGTACTATGATCAATTCTATCGGCATCTCGTCATGGATTGAAGAAGCACCTATTCTCCGCTCTTCCTTCAGAAGACAGAGAAAGCCAAGGCGTAATCCGTCAGAATAACCAGCAATATTGACTGATTATGTGAATTGGAAGACTATGCGTGGCTGAATAAATTCGGGCGTGCGCGCAGTGGAAGAGGATGATATCTCCAGACGGCCTGAGAATCTTCGAGTCATCGATGTACTCGAAGACCGAGTCGTCGAGGCGCAGAGAGAGTGCGACTATCTGGCTCTCAGCTATGTTTATGGCAATGTGAGAAGTGTCAACATCTCTGCATCGGGGTCCTTCCAAAGAGATATGATGCCAGCTACTATTCGAGATGCTATAATTGCATGTAGTCGGCTTGGGTTTAGATACATCTGGATCGACCAACTCTGCATCAACAGGGATGATGCAAACGGGCTGCTATAGCAGATCAACCAAATGGACCGGATTTATGAATTTGCCACCTGCACATTAGTTGCACTGGATGGTGCTGATTCTCATTATGGCTTGCCAGGGGTATCTAAGCCACGGGTTTGGAAGCAAACGATTTTAAAAATGGGGAAGCTTGGGCTCATGGACAAGGCACCTGCGCTGTCCGAGTGCATAAGAGGTTCAAAATGGTCTAAACGGGGTTGGACTCTGCAGGAAAGCCTATACTCGTCCCAGAGTCTAATTTTGACCAACTTCGGAGTTTACCACGTCAGCAAGAAGACGGGATGCACGAGGGCTGAATCAGAAGCAGCTCCGACTGTTTACGACTTCACGGTTATGGACAACAACTTCTGGCAAATTCTGGAGCAGTATACACCGAGAGATCTGACTTACCAGTCCGACATCCTCCATGCATTTACTGCCGTGCTACGAGCGACCCACGGTGATCGCACTTATTATGGGCTTCCTCTGGAGTGTATCGATCAGGCAGTGTCTTGGATTGACGACACAGACACCACAACTCGGTTATCTCTCCCTCAAAAGCGAGACGGGTTCCCATCGTGGTCATGGACTTCGCCCGCTGGTCCCATGCGACACTTGTTAGTTGGAGCAGGCCTTGCATTGTGGGCCATTCCAGGAGATCCGACAACTGCAGATGTTGCCATATGCAAACCTGCCGAGGGTATGCGAGACACAGACGGCATCTTGTGGTCAAGGGACCATGCATACAAAGCAACTGAGGCATGGCTGGCAGGATGTATCAGAAAGCCAATTTCCACGCGGAAATGGCTCTGTGTTCCTAAGCCTCCTACACCGAGACTGCCGTCATCATGTTGGAGTTTTCGAATTCTCCTTCAGTCAATGTCTCATTCTCTACGAGTCAAGGCCATCGCCAGGAGATGGCCAACATACGCTGCATTCTGGAACGACGCATTTGGTCAGCAAGATCCACGCGTCATCTTCAGTAGAGACGATCGCAAGCTGGCGACGGCCGCACCTGGCAGGATCCTAGTTCATGGCCAAATTGCTCAATTCCGTCTATGCTCCCCTTCGATGGCCAATCGTAACATGCAAACCCACGGGAGGTGTATTAGGTCGAGGAATGGAGCATTTGTGGGCTACATACTATCGGTTATGCTACATTCCTTGGATCCTTCGATTGAGAGGTTGGTAAATACAGTGATTAACGAATTCACAGACGACATGCCCGACTCAGCGTATTTCAGATCGTTGGATCAATTGCGGCAAGGTGTGTATTTGAATGTAATGCTGATTGAAAGGGTCCCAGGGACTAGTATAGCACGGCGGGTTGGGATAGGACACGTCTTTCTTGAAAGTTGGGTTGATGAGGATCCTCAATTTCAGCCTGTCGTTCCTGAATGAGTGCTGACAGTGTGTAAAACAAGGATGAGGACACTTTATCTGGGTTAGAGGGGACTGTCGAGCCTGGATCATGTACGTATCATTTCTCCGAGTCCCGTCCATGTCATAGATAGGAGTTCACCAGCCCCAGAAATGAGGCGAGCTGAACTCGAAGGCATGTAACAAACCAACGAACCAACGATCTAAAAGGACTTTCTATAGAACCACTGAATAGATATTGCCGACAGAAAACAATCGTCTTATAAATTGTTGCAGAGTGGCGGTCATGGCTTGCTGTACACTGGTTATCGCGTCAGCACTTCCTCTATACTAATGTATTTCACATACCAAGGTGCAAAGCAGGAGGACCCAAAGGTCATAAGACAGTGCTTTATAAATGTACGCGAAGCTATTCAGGAACATGATATTTATGAGGATGCTCTCTGGAACATTGACGAAACTAGCTTTCCAATTAATTTCCGCTCGAACTCTTAGGCCATTACTGAAGTAAAGAGAAGTGAAAGTCTTTGCAGAGTTATTCAGGGGAATTGCGGATGGGTCACAATTATTGTGTGAGCTCAAAAGGGGCTTCTATCCCCCCATGGATTATCTCGAAAGCAGGCTCTCAACAAGCTGTCTGGCATCAAAAATCAGCTCTTTTTAATAAGGTCTATTCTATTGCTCGAAGTCAGAATGGCTAGGCGACAGATGAATCAAGCCTGCTGTGGCTAGAAAAGACGTTTGAGCCATACTCTAAGCTCTATTCAAGTGGTGCAAAGAGATTGCCTATTCTTCATGGTCATTCTAGGTATCTGAGTGCACAATTACATATTTTCTGCAAGGAAACCCCAATTATCTGTCTCCGCATTTCTCCAGGTACATCTCATTTTCTAGAACTACTAGATGTTGGCAATTTTGCGCCTCTTAAACTCGCTTACCGGAAGTTAGTTGTGGGGATGACGGAGGCTGGCAATAACCACATTGCCAAGGAAGACATTCTGCACCTATATCTACCTGCGCGTGAGCAAGTTTTAATCGGCGGAAGATATGCACTGGCTTTGCTGGCGCTGATCTTTATCCACTTGACAAAGGCCGAGTTCTTGAGAAGATTACGTTTCAACTTCGTACACCAACCCGATCATAAGCTCCGCTGCCTACAACAAAGCCATCAAAAGAGAAAGCATTCCAGCTCACATATTTAACATTTTTGATGGAGCTGCGCAGATGGCAATAGGTACAGACCTCCTTCGACAAGATTTTCGTGTTCTACCGGCTGATAACGAGCGCAAAAGAGATGAATAAAAAAGAGATGAATAAAAAAAGAGATGAAGAGAATTAATTATACTTAAATAAGTATTTTTTTGTTTTGGTATATGATACTTGTTCGTACTAGGTAAAATTCGAAAATATGAGGCGTCTCTGAATAGGCCAAGTGACGCTAGTCAAATTTGGAACGTCTAAGCTTGCACAGTATCTTCTGTAGGGCTGCCTTGTCAAATACACATATCTAGAAGTGCTTGCGACACCGTCTCATTTTTGACCTTACATCCCCCACCCGAATTAGGAACGCAACCTTCCTCGAGAGACCGAGCGAGAGCCTCCATCTTCTCTTCACTGGTGGCATACTGCATCAACAGCTTGTATGCACTCTCGCAAGACAGACCGCCTTCTGCACGGTCAACCTTGTCCTCGGTCTCTAATCCTGCTAAGATCGTCGAGACGTCGGAACTTGGATTCGCAGCGAGACGCGTGAGAAGCTTACAAGGGGCTGGTGGCGGTGGGGATGCTCCCTCCTGCGAGCTTCTTGGTACATTCGGTGCCAGCCTTGCGTCGTAACAGCTATTCTCTTGTCTGCCGTCCGAGGTTGATTTACTCCATCCAGGCGAAGAGAACATATCAGGGAATTGACTGTCCTCAGTAGTGGATGATGAGTGGTCGGCTGATTTGGGGATAGAATCGCTCAGTGGACAACTGCTGGATTGGCAAACCGTGTTGCACGGCAGTGAGCATTGCAGCTGTGATGACGGTGCGCTTGACAGGTCTTGTTTGCATTTGTTGCAAATGATTTCACCAATCGCAAATTCATGACTGTGCCGAATATCCTTTGCATCATCGGGGGATCTCCTCAGAGTTATCCAATCATTGACAGATGAGCGATCAATGCCGACCGCCAGCAATAGCTCTCGTAGGTAAATATTCTCTTCTGCGACCTTCCTAGCCGCAGATTGTATCTCGATAGTCGCCCGGACACCTTCTTGTTCAAATTTTCTCAGTCTGCGTTCCAGATCGGCCGTGTATTCCTTCTGGCGTGCTCTGTTGCGACGTTTATTCTCTCTCAAGCGCAAGGTGCGCTCCGTATTCTAGGTTTTGGCTTAGTGCGGCCATGCAATGACTCGAGAACACCTACCTTATCGCATGACATCGTTCCTAGAGGTCTGGAAGTATTCATCAGATGGGGGCCCTTTCGCAGTGACTTGAGGTGAGCAGGAATGGTTTGAGCAGAGAAATGTGGGAGTTATCTGGGGGACGGACACGCCAGCGTTGATTTGGGCTACGCTAAAATGGTGTTGCAATCAACAAAGCCAATAAAGTCTGAGATTCCAGACCCACTACGAACTTTAATGCCCGCAACGGGCCAATGCGAAATAGCAGAGGAGTGACCAATCATTGTCCAGCTGTCCGTCTCCTTCCCCTCCTCCAATCATGTTTGATGTGTCCGTCCCTCCCCCCAAAACACCCACAAGGGAAGTATACAACATAAAAGGCTGATGCTCACCAGGCAATAGAACCAGAGGCGGCGTTCTGGTTCTTAATCTTCACACCTTCTAGTCACTATGGCCACCGTCGTCGAGTCGTCACGCAGCTTGACATCGGTCCCAAGGAACAATACCAACAGCGGGAGTTCCAGCGGCCCTAAAAACGACCTCGAAGCACAACAGACTACAGCTTGCTCGGAAGAAACGAGTCAATCTTCGAGTTTGCGAGTTATCAGCGGTGACAGCAGTCTACAGGACAACTCCAATGTGCCCCGTCTCTCTCTGCCGCGGTTATTCTGGTTCTTCTTCTACAACTTTGGACTATTTGCCTGGGGGGGGGGGGGGCCCTGTTGCGCAGATCTCCTTAATCAAGGAGCACTTGGTGCTTAAAGAAAAATGGATCACACTCCCGCGCTTCCAACGCGTCTTTGCTGTCTACCAGATCCTGCCAGGCCCGGAGGCAGCAGAGCTATGCATGTTCTTCGGGTGTCTCTCAGCTGGTCGCTTGGGTGGGATTGTCGCCGGACTCGCTTTTATTTTGCCCGGATTTCTTCTTATGCTTCTTGCATCTTATCTTTATTCTCTAGCAGGGTTAGAGAATATTTACTTCAACGCTTCCTTCCGGGCTATTCAACCGATAGTCTCCGCGATGTTAAGCAACTTTCTCGACCCAAAAACATTACTTGCTGACAACGAGTAGATCCTTCGAGCCACACACAAGATCGCAGAGCACTCTGTGGTCGACCACAGCACCCATAAACAAATCCATATCTCGTCATTGCTGGCCTCTGTACGGCGCTGAACAGTGCTCTTCGCATCAATATGTAAGTCTTCTCTCTTGTCCACCGTTCACCATTCCGGACTTTACAGTAACACGCAAAACGAACACAGCTTTATTTCCCTTGGTGTCTACGGTGTGATATATAGCTTTATATCCCGCGGCAGACGAATCATCGCCCTATGCCTCTTCATCCTCCAGTACGTCGTATACACGATCTACGTGGTGTTCCGAGGTGTCCCATCACCGGTTTCCCTCGCGCTCGGAATAGCCAAGGCTCCCTCCCTTCCCAATTTATTTGCACTTGGACTGGTAGCCGGCAGCCTCTCTTTTGGTGGTGCATACACCGCTATACCTTTCATCCAGGTCGAAGCCGTTCTGAAGGGTGGGTGGCTTCCCCCACGCGTTTTCCTGGATGGCATCGCCATTGGGAATATTCTCCCCGCTCCGCTTGTGATCTTTGCGACTTTTGTTGGTTTTCAGGGCGAGTTGGCAGATGGCAACCTTGGGATAGCTTTTGCCGGCGCGGTGGTTATTACTATTGGTATGTTCTTCCTCTGCTTTCTCTTTACTATTGCTGGACATGACCTGCTGGAGAAACTTGTACGCAATGAGGTAAGTCATTCATCGCTTTCTTGAAGACTCCTCATGGCCTTATGATGTATTTACTGATCCCCGCAGTTCCTTGCGGCCTTCTTTGACGGACTTTGCGGTGCTGTCATCGGCGTGATTGCCATTATAGCGCTGCAAACGTTACACTCGAGCCTTGAAGTCTCCGGCTCAATGGCAGCAGCTGCTGCTTTGACGCAAAACGTCATAAACGCAGAGAGCGCCTCCGCGTCTGTCCTATATGTCGTTGCACTGGCTGTCCTCTACAAATTCACCAACAAGTATACACCATTGCTTCTTGTTGCTGTGGGTGCTATTGCAGGACAGTTTTTGTTTGTTGGAGAGGCAGGCTAGTATGGTGGACAAGGCCAATGATTGAGAAACTTTCCCGTTCATCAACTTCATCAACCCTACCTTAGACGGACCACAGCTCCAGAGCACCAATGGATATGCGCAGACCGAGTTAGCCTATCTACGTAATCCAATGAAGATCGTGCTCAGAGGATAAAAATCCAGAATCAGGTTGCAACTGCAAGCTGTGAGTTCTATTCAGTTCTGTGTATTACCCCATCGTATATTGCGGACTGGAGCTCGAGACACTTAAGAGAGATATTTTGAAGTGAATCTTGGGTTAGGCAGATCACCTCTGAAGATAGGCCAAAGTTAGCCACTCTGGCCAGAGGTGTCTCGCTGCTCGTAGGAGTGCTATTATCTTCCCTTTGCTGTATCTTTACATAGAGTTCATCGTTTAATGTTATCGCTAGTCAGGACAATGTCAATCATCTAATTCTTCGGTACTCAGACCTGCGTGTCAAAAATGGCCCCTGGCGTTTTCTTCTCTTGCCTCAACCAAGTGAATACACCACTCGTGAACGCTCGTAAGCAGAAAGGGTAGGGTATCTATGGAAGGTTTTGCCAGTCTATAAAGTTATATATCTATAATATCTAAATAAAATAATTTATATTTCTATAGGATGCTTAGATATGTTAGGATAACTAGCTAATCAGTATAATTTAGTAAACATATGATTTTAACATAGTATCCAAAATAACCTCTAGAACCACTGAATGAATCCTGTCGGCGAAAAAAGGGAAAACCGCAATATAGAATGTTGCGGAGTGGCGGTGTTGGCTTGCCGTAGATGTGCAGGAACAAGGACCGAAGTCAAAACAAACTCTCGACTGTCGAGGAAGCGAGATTGGCTTTACGATAGTGTCTTGGTCCTCTTTCCATCCCCGCAGCAGGCTTGGGAGTCCAGACATGGCTTGCCGGGTGAATGCTGGCCGAGCTAATTTTCCGTCCATACAGCATTCTTCCCCGCGTTTATCCCCCGTTTATCCAGTTTATCCCCGGGCTACTGGCCGTTCCTGAACCTCCGCAACGGACCAACATTTGACGTCCATCCTGCCAGCCAAAATGCTGACTGTGATAGGGTGGATAATTGCCTTGGTCGGTGCTCCATCCTGGGGCGAAAAGCTTGGTCATTCTGCTTCGGGGTATTGGATTACCCACGGGATGTTTTCCCGGATTAATTGAGCCGGGGTATAAGGTCCGCTCGACCGCCACAAAATATGCACCAGGCTCAACGCGCATAGAGATCCAACATGCGACTGAGCGTCTCTCTGGGTGTGGTGTCCTTATGGTCCGCCATTGGCGCCACTGCGCTCAATGTCTCGCAGACAGACAGCGCCATTACTCTCGCCAATGACCGACTGAAGGCGATCTTCTCAAATGCAGGAAAAGTGGTCGATCTCTATCTTGACGGCCAGGATCTCCTGGGTCCGGCTTCTGGCTCCACCGGTGTCGGTCCATATCTGGACTGCTACTGCACCCCGAAGGGATTCTATACTGCCGGCTCTACCAGCCCGCGCATCGAGGTAGTGCAGGGGACTGATTCGAGGGGCACACAGTACGCAGGAGTCATCTTAAACGACACGTATACGCCCACCGGCCAGCAGTTCCAGCAGTACTGGTTCCTCCGCGGTGGAGAGACTGGTCTCCACATGTTCAGTCGACTGGCTTACTATAACGAAACGACCCCGTTCCTGCGCAATCTACAGGAGTTCCGCACGCTCTTCCGGCCGAACACGGATCTCTGGACGCACTTGAGTTCCAGCGAATTGCAGACGGCGCCTCTACCCAGCGACGAGGCTGTCGACAAGCAGATTGTAGTGCAGGATGCCACATGGCGTTTCAACAACACCCCCGACGATGGCTACTATACTCAATTCTCGGAGTATTTCACCAAGTACACGTTCTCCAACGGTAGGCTGGCCTTTCAGGGTTTTCTCAGGCTATGCTAACGGTGCTAGCGTGGCGCGACAACAATGTCCACGGGCTCTACGCTGATGGGTCGAACTCTAATGGCACCACATACGGAGCCTGGCTTGTGATGAATACCAAGGTAACTTCCATCAGATACCAGATACTTCGTGCGTGCTGACAGGACTGTTAGGATACATACTACGGTGTACGTCCACTGTTCCCGCTATGATACCATCACCTGTACTAACCCACACAGGGCCCGCTGCATTCCGATCTGACCGTAGACGGGATTGTATACAACTACATCGTGTCCAACCATCACGGCGAGGGAACACCGAACATCACGAACGGATTCGACCGCACGTTCGGCCCGCAGTTCTACCTCTTCAACGGCGGAAAAGGCTCCTCCAGCCTGGATGAGCTGCGATCCGAGGCCGAATCGCTCGCGAATCCGTCGTGGAATGTCGAGTTCTACGACTCCATCGCCAAACATGTCATCGGATATGTGCCCTCCAGTAAACGAGGCAGCGTCCAGGGTCAAATCAAGCTTCCCAGCGGTGCCACACGTCCGATCGCCATTCTCACTGTGGACGGCCAGTACTTCCAGGACAACTCGGTGGACCCGCACTCCTACCAATACTGGGTGGATATGGATGCGAATGGAAAGTTCCAGTTGGACCACGTCATCGAGGGAAAGTATCGACTGACGGTCTATGCGGATGGGATTTTTGGCGACTACGTTCGCGATGGGGTTCAAGTCCGCGGGAGCAAGACCACTCGGATCAACGATAGCTGGCAACCCGAATCGGCTGGTGTCGAGGTCTGGCGGTTGGGTACTCCGGACAAATCCTCGGGAGAGTTCCTCCACGGCGTCGCGCGCGACCCGACGCATCCGTTGCATCCTCCTGAGTACCTGATCTACTGGGGCGCCTACGACTGGCAACAGGACTTCCCCAACGGAGTCAACTACACCGTTGGAAGCAGCGATCCCGCCACGGACTTTAACACCGTGCATTGGTCAGTGTTCGGTCCAACCCCGGACAACCCGGATGTCGAATACGACACCACCCACGACTGGACCATCAATTTCTCGCTGACGAAAAAGCAACTGCAGAAGCGCAAGACTGCAACTCTCACCATCCAGCTGGCGGGAGCCAAAACCGCCTCCGGTAACACGGACGTCTACAAGCCGGACGAGCCGTACAGCAACCTGGCACTGGAGAGCTATATCAACCAGCAGGAGAAGCCCTTGACCATGCTGATCGGGTTTAACCAGTCGAGCAGTTGCATTGTGCGGTCTGCTGTCAGTTGCTATCAGGTCCGGTCCCGCATGACATTCCCTGCGGACTGGCTCCGGGTGGGATCAAACACGCTGACTTTGCATCTGCCGCGGAATGCGACGGACGTGGAGGATGCCATTCTGCCTGGGACGGTGTATGTACAGTATGACGCGTTGCGGTTGGAGCTGTCTTAGGCTATTCTAGGCTGTCTGGGGGTGACAGATTAGTGATCGCACGGTTGAAGCTCGGTTATGGGAGTTTCAGGGGTCTCCTCGCTGCCCAGACTGAGTAGCCGAGGCTATACATACATGCCCATGCGTGTGATTGTATACATTGCTCACATAGAACCACCAAACGGCAGTTACGCCTATTGTATATGTAGTCTGAATGAGAGCCATCATTCTAATGTTCATATCGTAGAGAATTGTAAGGAAAGCTCTGTGTGATCACAAATCGCAGAGGTGGATTACCGCATTAGGAAATGCCTCGGCATTTGCAGAATCGATAATCGGCAGGCGGTGATTGGCCCGACCGCCAGCGTATATAGATGCGATCGGCACGTTTATTCCCCGCATATTCATATTCACATTTCATCCCTTCAGGCCCTTCCTCTCTTTCTCTCTACCTCAACCCACACCTTCACCATGGCCAAAACATTTTCGCGCGCTGAGGTAGCGCAGCACAACACCGAGGATTCCCTCTGGTGCATCATCGACCACCGCGTCTACGACCTCACTGACTTCCTCGACGCCCATCCCGGCGGCAGCGTCGTTCTCGCGCAAGTCGCTGGCCAGGATGCCACCGAGGCCTTCTACAACCTGCATCGCCAGGAAGTGCTCGACAAGTACCGTGACGAGCTCTGCGTGGGTACCATCGCCGGCGAAACCCCCGAAGTCATCAGCCCCGAACCCGGCAGTCTGAGCCCCGTGCCCTACGCCGAGCCGCTGTGGCTGCGTCCGCAGTTCAAGAACCCTTACTACAGCGACAGCCATCGGCGGCTGCAGCGTGCCATGCGCGAGTTCACCGACCTCTATGTCAAGCCCGAGGCGCAAGAGAAGGAGAAGGATGGCACATACATCAGCCAGGAGCTGATCGATCGCATGGCCGAGACGAATCTGCTCGCTATGCGCCTCGGGCCGGGGAAGCATCTGCACGGGCGCAAGTTGATGGGCGGGGTCGTCGATGGAAAGGAGTTTGACTATTTCCATGATTTGATCGTGTCGCAGGAGCTGGTGCGGGCGAATGCGCGAGGTGTGTCTTCGTGGCTTTTGACGGCGATGTGTGCGGTGGATTATTGACTTTTATTCGTGCAGGCTTCTCCGATGGAAACATGGCCGGTATGGCCATCAGTTTGACTGCCGTCCAGCAGTGGCTGCACAACGTCCCCCTCCGGGAGAAGGTCACGAAGGAGGTCCTCTCGGGCCAGAAGAAGATGTGTCTTGCCATCACCGAGGCTTTTGCCGGTAGCGATGTTGCTGGTCTCCGCACGACGGCGCAGAAGACCCCGGATGGGAAGCACTACATCGTCAACGGTACCAAGTATGTCTTCGCCTGGATCCTATTGCTATCATGCGACCAACCCTCTACAGGAAGTGGATTACCAACGGCATGTTCGCCGACTATTTCGTCACCGGCTGCCGCACGGAGAAGGGATTCAGCGTGCTTCTGATCCCGCGCGGCGAGGGTGTCGAAACCAAGCAGATCAAGACCTCGTACTCGACTACCGCGGCCACAGCGTTCGTGCAGTTCGAGAACGTCAAGGTGCCAGTCGAGAATCTCCTTGGCGAGGAACACAAGGGCTTCATCGTGATCATGAGCAACTTCAACCACGAACGGTTCATGATGGCCTGCGGCGTCATCCGCATGTCCATGACGATCGTCGAGGAGTGTCTGAAGTGGTGCAACCAGCGCATTGTCTTTGGCAAGAAGCTGATCGAACAGCCCGTCATGCGGCAGAAGTACGTTCCACACGCCCTATAACCTTGGCGACCTGTGCTAACAATCGACTAGGCTCGCCCGCATGATCTCCCTATGTGAGGCCAACCAGGCTTGGCTCGAGTCCATCGCCTACCAGATGTGCAACATGACCTACGCCCAGCAGTCCGCCAACCTGGGCGGTCCCATCGGTCTGCTCAAGTCGACTGCTACTCGCGCGGCGCAGGAGATCGCCGACCAGGCGACCAACATCTTCGGCGGTCGTGGTATTACCCAGACCGGCATGGGCAAGGTGATTGAGATGTTCCATCGCACGTACAAATTCGACGCCATCCTGGGCGGGACCGAGGAGATTCTGGCCGATCTGGGAGTCCGGCAGGCGATGAAGAAGTTCCCCAAGGCTATGCTGTAGATCTTGTCTATTGTATCCATAATTGTGAAGAATACAACTCAGTTTATCATCAAATGATTTTCGTAGAGCCCCACTCGTCGGCGAGAATCCTTCATCAAAGACCTAGCAGGTACATGGCGTACCCTGGTTCAATCAATCGCTTTGGACAACAGGATGTACTAAAATCATGTCATAAAGGTCAGATCTGTCCACCTCACAGTTTGGCGCTTATGTTGACATGAATAGACTTGATGCTGGAATACGCCTCCAGTCCAGCTTCACCCAATTCGCGGCCAATTCCACTCTGCTTGACACCCCCGAACGGAGTCCGTGAGTCACTGTTGTTGCTGCTGTTGATCCATACCGTCCCGCTCTCCATCTTTCGGGCCAACCGATGGCTCCGTTCGAGGTTTTGTGTGAAGATTGCACACCCCAGGCCGTATGGGGAGTTATTGGCCTTTCTAACAGCCTCCTCCTCCGTCTCGAAGGCCGAAATAACAACAACAGGTCCGAAAATCTCCTCTCGCGAGATTGTCATCTCCTCTGTAACGTCGGCGAAGATTGTCGGGAGTATGAAGAAGCCCGGTGTTTCACGATTTAATGGTGCTCCACCTAGCACAAGACGAGCACCTTGCTTGACGCCAGAACTGATGTACGATAATACTCTGTCGTATTGGGATTTCGAGATCTGTGGCCCTTGGAATATCTCCTCGCAAAAAGGATCCCCGACGGTGCTTGTCTTTTCCGTATGTCTTTTAAAAGCGGCAATGAATCGTTCATAGACACCTTTCTGGACTATGATCCGACTGGTACCGGAGCAAATCTGGCCCTGATTGCTCATGATCCCCACATGGGCCCATTTCACTGCTTGGTCCAGATCGGCATTGTCAAACACAAGCAACGGCGATTTACCCCCAGTCTCGAGCGTGATGTTCTTGATGTTGGATGCGGCCATTGCCATGATCTTCTGCCCCGTGGCCGTGCTCCCGGTAAAGGCAATCTTATCAATCCCCGAGTGGCTCGCGATCGCCGTTCCTGTCTCCTGCCCGAGGCCATTCAGAACATTGACGACGGCCGGAGGAAACCCGGCCTTCTCGATCAAGTCGGCAAAGTACAGAATGCTGAGCGGGGTAAGCTCGGACGGTTTCAGGACCACCGTGTTTCCGCACTGCAAATGAATCAGAATCGCGCACCGCAAGTTTCACAGCTGGTTGCTTACAGCCAATGCCGGCCCAAGTTTCCAAGCAGCCATCATCAGGGGATAATTCCAGGGGATGATCTGCCCACACACACCCACGGGCTCGCGCACGGTATACGCGAATTTGGTTGTGCCACTGTCAATCACTTGGCCGTGCAGTTTGTCGGCGAAACCTGCATAATATCGCAGACAGCTCACCACTTCCGGTAGATCATCGTTCAATGAGACCGAATACGGCTTGCCACTGTCCCATGTCTCGAGGGTCGCCAGGTCTTCGATGTTTTCTTGGACGAGATCGCTTAGCTTGCGTATCAGCTCGCCTCTTGCGGAGGGGTGCATGCCCGCCCACGCGGGTCGCAGGAGAGCAGCTCGAGCGGCGTCTACGGCGATGTCGACATCCTCGGCCGTGGCGGCTTGCACCGATGCGATTTCGGACTCGTCTCTGCATGATTCAAGGTCAATGGCGCTGGATGCGATACCATCGGAGATCGATGAACTCACGCCGGGTTGATACTTGTGATTGTCTTCTTTTGCGTCGCGTGGACCCATTCATTGTTAATGAAGAGCCCAGTGGGTAAATCTATATTGCGGCCGTTGGGCGCCGCCAGCTGTACTGTCAACGACATTGCGAGCTTCGTTTATATTCTATGACCAGGACAATCAAACACCTTTCCATCGGGGACCTTCCTTTCGCAAGCCCGCGCTTTATAATCTACAGAAGTTGGGATTATATATGGGGCTCACTAGCAATATTTCATCATATCCGATTAATAATATGGGGACTCTTCGGCAAGGCACCCGATGTATGAATTGCCTAGTATAGACCACCACTGGTTAACATCAGCGAAATACAGTGACTTCATCATATTCACTTCAGTTCTGCTTATCGTACCCGTTGGGGGCCCCAGTCCATAGAGGCCGCTACTCTTGTCTCACATGCCATTGATCCCCAACTCTAAAGCCCGTAGGCCAAGGGTCAGTGGGATCCAACACCATCTGCTTGAAGGAATTGATCCACGCACTGCCTTTGACCGTCGGCAGGATAGCGTCAAAGTCTCCGATTTTCTGCACCCCGCGAATGTGGCACTCAAACGTACTCCCAATGATACTGTGATGGTGGAATTTCTCGCCCACTGCGAGCTTACCACGAGCGTGGAGCACCGCCATCCGCGCACAGCTCCCGGTGCCACACGGGCACCGGTCAAACCGGCCGGGCGAGACTACAACGGTATTGACCGCCTCCATGGTGTCGCGCTGAAGCGGCTCTGTAAATTCAAGTATGCTGACGCCTCGGATGCGGGGGTTTTCCGGATGAACAGGGATGAAGGAGGCGTGTTGGAGGGCGTGTTTGATGCGCTCTCCGTATTCGATCAGCTTCGGCCCGTTGTGGTTGTTGATTCGAACGCCCAGTGAGGTTGCATCGACAATTCCGTAGATCATGCCGCCCCATGCAATGTCCACCGACACGGTCCCAAGCCCGGGCACCTCGACCTTGTAATCCAGTGTGAAAACGAACGAAGGAACGTTGTCAAACGCAACCGCTTTGCACTTTCCACCCGAACAGTCGGCGATGACAGACACCGGTCCTGCTGGAGTGTCCAAGACCATCTTGGTGACAGGCTCCGTCATGGGCACCATACCCGTCTCCAGCAGCACTGTCGCAGTGGCAATCGTGTTACCCCCAGACATGGGTGGGTACTCATCGCTCTCCATGATCAGAAACCCGGCGTCCGCCGTCGGGTTGCACGGAGGCAGAACGAGGTTGAGGCACATTGCGGGTCGGGCCCGGGGCTCTTGCAGAAGCAGCTGGCGGATATGGTCTTCTTTGTCACGAAAGTGAACGAGCTTCTCGTACATAGTGCTGCATCCCGAAGGGTCCAAGACGCCCCCGACTATCACGTCGCATACCTCGCCAGCGCAGTGGCAGCCAACGACGTTAATGGAGCGTGTGATTTTCATTTTCTGGGCGAGTGAGAGACTCAGGGCAAGAAGATAGGTTGGATATAAGAGTCATGAGCGCTATTTATCAGTTTTTTTTCCAGCACTCACGGGAGCATCACCTGTCGAGGTACTTCGTAATGCCGCGCCACGTCGCCGGCAGTATAGCCGATTATACCGTACTCCCCTTCTGGCGCTGGAC
This sequence comes from Aspergillus aff. floccosus IMV 01167, assembly GCA_001931935.1. Lineage (NCBI taxonomy): Eukaryota > Fungi > Ascomycota > Eurotiomycetes > Eurotiales > Aspergillaceae > Aspergillus > Aspergillus aff. floccosus IMV 01167. Next base: position 157,331 of record MSJE01000261.1, read on the forward strand.
GCATAGTCTCTAATTTGTGAGGGAAACGTGTAGCCCTGTGCATCATGAACTATCAGGCAGTACAGAGCATGTTGCCCTCATGAGTGAGGGCGGGAGAGTGGGCATGCCTCTCGGGAGGCTAAGCGAAATCCCAGTATACGTCGGCAACGTTGCCGACGATGATGGATCGATTCCTGTGTATAAGAGGTTCGCTCGACAGGCAGTGGCCATCCTTGGGGCTTCCCACCGTGTTATTTCTACTGCTTTATGTAGACATTTTCTTAGCAATTCCATCGTGGGAGTCAAGGCACATTGACGGATCTGATAGCCGGCATAGCGTGACATTGTGGATTTCGAACCTTTCTACACCGCGAATTACCACGTACGTGAATAGGGCTGTCTAAAAAGTCGTGCTTAGGATGGATAGTCCATATAGATATCTATGTCATTCTGCTACCGCTATATCGATAATAGAAGTCATACATCATAGATGTCCTGCCATATCGGGTATGATGAAAGAAGTGCCGATATGTGGGGTTGGAAATGTGCTCCCCGCTCGTTTGAGGAAGATCCCCGATAAGCCTTTCATCTTTCCCAAAAATCTTAGCCATCTCAATGATTTGTCCTTCCCGACAAGCTGTAGTTCGAATTCAATGAACAGAATTTCAATGGCACGCGTTGGGCAAGCCAGGAAAAGATCCGCGAACGTGTGAGTGGCATGTGGAGACACCTGCTTTTATCGCTAATCTCATGAACAGATGTGTACGATGCCGGAGACAAAAAATCAAGTGCTCTGGAGCGCAACCATGCGGTAGCTGCAGCAAGCGTGCACTTCCATGCATGTTCAATGATATGGACCAGAAGGTCTTGGTAACACGGAGGTTAGCTACGTCAGGTCTGTCGATGATCAATCCGCTGACATCTGCGAGCTAGGTACATCGCAGGCCTGCAGCAGAAGGCAGCGTTAGTAGACAGACATACAAGTGATCAGCACAGGCGTTCCAGTCTGGACCCCGAAAACGGTATATGTTGCTTCTCTCATTCCTGCTCCGTCTACCTGGCTTAAACTGACTGTTTGTAGGTCCAGCCAGTCCTGAATATTCGCCTGAAACTCTGCCAAATCAGACCCATACTCCTCGGAAACCCGACAGTCCTGAATCTGAATCTGGGCTGGTAAACCCATTAGCGTCTGGACCGCCTGCCTTCATGTCGCCGGGTAATGGGAGAATGTGTAAGTTGACGTCAGCACACCGGAGCACGCATATCTGAGAGAAGCGTAGATTACTTAGGAACATCTTCAAATTGGTCGTTCACTCGACGCGTGCTCAGCTTGACCCACCAGCATGTACACAAGGTTCCCCTACCAACGGAGGCATTGGTCTTCGAGGGCACCGCTTATGAATTGGACTGGGATGGGTCGAGAATCGATCCGATCTTAGAGGGCCCGGTCATCCCAACACTCGACTATGCTCTTTACCTCGTCAACACAGTCAAGTTTCGTTGTGGGCAATTATACCACATATTCGACGACAGCGATTTCATGGAATCGCTGCACGCTTTCTACTCCGAGAATGGGCCAACAAGAACAAGAAGCCTGTGGTACATTCATTTCCTCCTCATTTTGGCACTTGGCAGAACCTTTATTCAGACGAAAAGCCACGAAAAAAAGCCCCCTGGAATCAGCTATTTTGTCAAAGCTCTGCACATACTGCCAGATCACAACCGCCTCCACGCCTCGCCGATGACGGCGACAGAGATTCTATGCTGTATTGCTATATTTTATCAAGCGCTTGATTGCCGCAGTCCGGCTCATAACTATGTATGATTTTCCAAGGAATGCGGTAATTCATCCCTTTCGGCTAATTGAGGGCTAGGTCGGTCAAGCCATGCGACTGGCCATGGCGCATGGCATGCACACTTGTATGCCAGTCACGGAATTGGGGCACGATGTTGTCGAGAGGTGCCGGAAAATCTGGTGGACAGTCTATATTCTGGACAGATATATGACCTCCGTCCAGGGGCTTCCCCAATCTATGGATGATCGCTTCATTCAAACCAATTTGCCTTCTTTTGAGGGCTCACCGGACGGATTCAGAAGTTTAGGCATGCACGTCAGATTATGCCGGAGCATGGCTGATATCAACAGCAGTAAGGACCTTTACTCTTACCATTTGTGCTGCTTACCCAAAATCCAACAGCCGTGTATGCCATCGATGGCCGGATCAACCGAACATTTCTATTGAGTACCAAAGCCGCATTAGCCAACATGGCCGGACAGGCTGATGAGCTTTACAAAGCGTTTCCTCTGCATCTGGAGGGGCCTGATAACGGCATGTCCCGAACATCTGCATTTTTGCACCTCTTTTACCAGCAGGTGAATCTATCCCTTCCCGCAAAGTCCCCCCATTCGCAAACGCCAATGACTCACAAGCTCACTCGCCCTAGTGTGTGATTGTGGCTACTAGACCGCTACTCTTCTGTTTCCTCAAAATACGCCTCGAGTCTCCGGAAACCTGTGTTCAGTTTCTCCACAGGTCCCAGAATGTCTGGAACTTAATAAAGGCGTGCATCGAATCTGCACAGCACAGCAGCAGAATCCTGCATGACCTCAAGACCCAGGGGCTTTTGGGTAAATTCCTTGTCTTGCTTAACACTCGGTTATCTTATAGTTCTAACCCAAACAACTAGAGACCTTCCTTACATTTGACCTGGAGTCGATTTTTATATCCACAGTGGTCCTACTGATGGGACCGGCGATCGACCTTCGATTTGAAGACGACAATCCATGGTGGCTTGGAAGAGCGTACGCCATATTCCAGGAGATGGTGGAAGCTGGAAACCAGATAGCACGGTTCCGCTGGTCTGAGCTCCAACAGCTGGAAGGGACTCTGCATGCTATCTTGCATAACCAGGCCGGGCTATCTGACGCAAATGCGATTTCCCAGTACTCTGACGCAACACCTCAGCTGCCTCCCCCATTAATGAGCGGGTTTGCAACTTCTGTTGACCAGGGATCTTGTACTGGTCGGCCTTTGCTGGACGAGGCTACTTCGGCTGCAGAGTCTGCCTTTGGACACTTGATGACATCTGCCGAGATGATGGCTATGGCGGGCTCCATTGATTTGTATGACGCAGAATGGGTCTCTACTGCAATGGACAACCATGACATTTGGTAGTTTGCCTGAGTGTATCTGAACTGTTATCTGCTTGTTTATTCGAATACCTCATCGCAAGAAGGCTTTGAACAGCATGTTTGAGCGTCGGCCCCCATCCTTCTTCAATTATTATAAGACTCTTATCGTTCACAAACAGTGCTGCTTCTTTTGGTAAAGTGCCAAAACAGTATTGCCCGCTGTCAAGTCGGTGAGGCTCACGCCAATGCTTTTGTAGACCACAAAACCCTGGGAGATAAAGCGATTTGTCTGCTGAACTAGCTGCTGGTGCAGAGGTTCGATCTTGCCGCTCCGTAACGCAATGATTTGGCCAAGCTCAACCAGATCCCTAGCAGTAACTTGGCTCTGAACAATCTCGCCTGCATTCTCGAGAGCATAATGCTGGTCATCGACCAGCACCACTCCCTTGGCCTCGCTACTAGAAGGATTATACCCGCCGTCAGAGGCTATAGCATAGTGTAGCAATGCAGGATCCAACTCAACCATGTCAGGCTGCCAGGAGCCAACAGCCGAAACAAATGGTTGGCGTCCGAGACTGTTCTGCTCAGTTAAATAGCTAACAGGAAACAAAGGCTTCCGAGAAGGAGTGGTACAGAAGATGCAGTCAGCATCGCGTAGGCGGTTCTTGACCTGTTCCTGATAATCCGAAGTGGTGGTGTTGATGGCGTGAAAAGAGCACTCTGATTTCCAGCGCACTTCATTCTCTCGACAGACTGTTTCTATGAGATTATCGATCCGCTCTTTCGAAGAATTCACAAATGTGATGGTCTTAACCTCAGACCCCCTCAGCGCCAGTATCAGACGCGTATGCCACAAGGCTTGGATTCCACTGCCAAAGATAACGATATTGTCGACATACGTCCTCCAGGAGAAGGGCACCATAGCGTTCATAGACGTCCGGTAGCCTGTTACTTCCTCGGCGCTCAGCACACCGGTAGGATTACCTTGTCCATCCGTGAGGATCAGGACGCCGTGCAGAGGGTCTTTCTTGCCGTCCGGCCTGGGTGGAGCCTCGACAATGATCTTGACGCCGACACTCAAATCCGAAGTAAAAGGCCGAAAGAGTGTCCGTTGACCGTTGGGCCGGGTGACAGCGCTAGGGTCGGGTTGATAGCGGCGCTCCCCGGCGGCAGAGAAGTCCGCCAAGGTTTGTTCAATAGCATCACGGAAGGAGATTGTCTCGGCTTTTGTAAGGTTTAGCAATAAGTGACGAATGGTCGTGCTGTCGAGGAATTGCGTATTGTTCATGTCGAATGTCTGAGTGTATATATGGATGTCGTCTGTAAAGCGGCAGTGTGAGAAGAGATACAGTGAGCACAGTGGTCGATAAGATGACTGCAACGATAGAATCAAGCATCACCTGAACACGACTACAGCGAGAGTTCTTAAAATGCCGCTTGAGGGCTTTCTTCGGGAGGATAGCCGTCGTGCCTTTAGACATAGCATTGCCTCCACCATATCTTGTCGGTTAGCTTGCCGAGTTGCGATCCACATCCGAACTCCGGCACTAGAGTAATACACAACATTTGCAGCGGTCCTACTAGCCCTGACAAGTTCGGTTGCGCTCTGTAGCCCAACGCCGAAATCGGTCAAGCTTCCGGGTTGTTGTCTAGAGCAGAATATCACTCCTCAACCTGGCGGATAGAAAATAACAAAAGCTACTTACTCGGATTCAGTGATCTCACTTCCACAATCCCACCGTTGGCCGATGTCGCGTACGAGAAATTCCTGGCTTGGGTTACCAACCCAGAAGAAGCCAGGAAGCTGCTGCATATTGTCGTTGCGGCAGCACAGCTTTGACTCTAGCAGCAATGGACCTCATGTTGATACTTCAACAGATCTGTAAATGCTACAAGGGCTGAAATAGCTGACAAGCAGACCGCATGCATCAAGATTTTAGAGATAAGGAACTCGAGAGCACGCTCTGAGAGGCATTATCGGAGTTGAGTCTGATGTTGACATGTATCTGGCTGTAGACTCAGGTAGACAGATGAGATAATGGGATGGAAAAAAGAGTGATAGCTAAAGTACGCCTTATGATGGATTTTACTGCCCTGAAGACAATAATACCATCCATGTCAGCTACTCAGCGTCTCTAACCGCAAATCTAAACCTATCCTTCCGATCCAAATACACCACCTTGTCCTTCAGACCCGCCTTCTCGACTTCTCTCTTAAAATCCTCTAAAGGACTCGCAAACACCTCATAATCATCATAATGAATTGGAATTGTAAGCTCCGGCTGTATCAGCCGAATCAACTGCACCCCCTGCTCCGCGTCCATGGTGACCAACAGCGCTAGGGGCGCCAGCGCAGGCGACGGGACCATCGTGCCGCCCAGATGGGCTAGCATAAGATCGATGGATTTGTCCTCGTACCGGTGGGGTATTTCCTTGAGTTCGTCGACCAGCAGCGTGTCGCCCGAGATGTACATTCTGTAACCGCAGACAAAGTCTGCGTTTGAGTCGGGCTGTGTGCCGAGCTCAAGCATCCAGCCGTTTGTTGGGGGGATCTAACCCAACCTGTCAGTTCGGATATTATCCAGGGGTATGGAAGGTGATGAGGCTAACAGCATTGGCTAGCGAGTTCAGGCTTTCCGCGATGGAATTGCTGGGTACGTGCTTCCCGGGCATGCCGGTGACACGGAGTTGGCGGCGTGGACCAGCAGAGCCAGTAATATCGACGATTGCTGTCTCGAACGGGTTCAGTGCCGAGACATGAGTGAAGGAGTCAGCGCCTTTGTTGGCAAGGTGCGAGTGGGCATGCGGCGTGGTGATGATGGGCAGGTCGCGGCGGAGGGAGGCTTCCACTTTCTGGTCGAAGTGGTCCCTGTCTCTGTTAGGTTGCTCATCTTTTATGGAGGCGTCCTCGGGAAAAGATAAGCGCACCCATGATAGTGAGAGAGTAGAACCAAGTCAATGCGCGGAAGACCGTGCAGATCAACAGCCGGATTAGTTCGTCGTGCGCTCGACACACCGGGACCTAGGTGGACATGGTCACCGGCGTGGAGGAAGTTGGGCTAATCGACACCGTCAATTCAATCTGTTCTTCTCTTAGTTGAGGCGAGGTATACTGACATCCGTCATGATCCGGATACCGGCCCATTCTCTATTTCGGTTATCCTTGCGGACCACTACCAGAGGATAGTAGTTACATACATGATCACTGTCGCTGTCCCAACAAAAAAAAGCGATGCATTTTCACCGCCGGATTTGAAGGGATGCACCTTGACTTCCTTGGCAGGTGGGAGCTCATCTGGCACTGCGACTCCGCTGGGAGGTCGCGCGTTGCGGGTTGGTTATTTGCTGGATCTAGGACGATGCGCTGCATGGTGATGGCACTCAATTGGGGTTCTGTCAGTACGGAGTGATAGATTGATAAATGAGGGAGCAGTTGTGGCTATCACGGATGGATATCAGAGATCACGGCGTCAAGATGACGTCAATCGTTAAATGTACAATAATTTTTCCAAAGTTCCAAGGCTCGTGATATATTCATTCAAGAGACTAGAAACATCAAAGAATACTAGTGTAGAAAGCCAACGTGCACATTGCATGAGTGTGTTGTTCGCTTCGGTACAGAAGGTACCAGCCATCCATAGGGAGCGGATGGCCCACAGCAAATATCCGGGAATACCACAACACCATGCAGACAGAGGTGGCTATATATGTGGTAAGAGGATAATCATTCAGCACCAGCTTGAGCTGCACTCTCAGTTTTGCATTAACCAGATATTGGGCATTCTTAGGACGTTCTCATTGAGCAGAATCTGCGAATTGGCCCACCAGACGAATGTTCTGGAATACCCACTTATTTTTTGAAGACGGTCGACAGATATACTGATATGTCTGAGCCAGATAGCTATGTAAATGGCCGTTCGGATCGAGTTATGAATATGACGACTTTGAACGTGATGCTGCGACATGGTCCACTATACATAGGGCAAGTGGCAGGATATCCTTGACTTCTTGGATGACATAGCGATGCCTCTGCAATATTCTATTATTGATCAAGGATGCTTCGTAGGGAAACAGTCTGAGTATTGGTAGTAACCGGCGCATTATACTCCAACATCCTGCGATAGTAGCAATCCTCCTCCTAAGACAGCCGGAAGTCCTTCTGTGTTCTGATACCATACTTCACATGATTGACTTACAATATTATACACCGGAGAACAAACACTTCTCCTTTTTTCGAAGCCTTTTTCCTTGTTTCCCCTTCAGGTATAACAGGAGTCCTTTACATACATCTGACCGTTGTCCGCTAGAACTCTACACCCTTGAACCCTAGACAGTCAGGCGACTTGTTTATGATCGTATCCATGACGACAACGTTCGTTTGCTAAAGACAACAGCAAGCTTGTGATGCTCAAACCGTAAACACATCGACTAATGCCGCACCAAGGACGCCACCTTCTTCAACAGCTTCGATGACGCCGACTTCTTTCTCTGCCGTTTAGGTCGCATGTGCTTGATTTCCCGAATCTGCCACAACACCGCCAGCAAACTGGCAACAATCGTCGCCTCTTGTACATGATTCCCTCCCTCCTGAAGCAGAAGGATGCCTTCGCTGTAATCCGTCGGTAGCCACACGACGATTCCCACATGGTCGTAGATCGCGAGGACCTGCTGGGCGGCTGGGTCACTCAAGCCCAGGGGCTCTTCAGAAGCAGGCCCTAGATCGACCAACGTGTAGCGAAACAGATTGTTTGGCGCCGGGTGGACCTGCCACTGCACCAGTCTCTCTGCTTTATACGGCCCTGCCGGCAGCCGGAAAGTGAAGAACGGGTGCGGAATGAGGTATTCCCCTCTGATGCTCGGGCTGAGCGGGTAAGATACTGACATGGCGATAGTTCGGTCACCACTGTCGTCGAATGGATTCGTAGAGGCAGCGACCAGTGCGCATTCACCCTCCGGGGGTGAAGGAATGAGACTGTCAACTCCCTGTTAACTGAAGCAACGACAAAGCACTTGACTGGCTTACACTTTGACCGAAGCCCCGTGGTCATACGACATGGTCCGTCGCTGCACGTTCAACTGGTAATTGTTCTGGAGATCAGACACCGTGTTCATATCAACCAGATAGTCTACCGCTACATCCATGCCGTCTCCGCGGGGTTTCGCAATTTGACTCAGTTGCATTGAGTAGAGGTTGCTGCCGAACTCGCTGCCTTTGACGGCCGTCTCGTATTGGTCTGCCACATCGTACAGCGGTAGGTGCGCAGTTCCCGAATGGTGGCGCGGTATATACAGGGCCCTTGTGAGCTCTTGCGTTGGTTTGTAAGGGCGAACACTCAACACCGAGCCCCGCGATGACTTTGGGTGCGGGGTTTCCCCAAGCACGGCAATGCAAGGATGCGCCTGCGGCACAGATGTTATCTGCTGTGATACGAACATCGGCGGCAGCGAGTGCAATCTGAATCCTTTCACGTTGTCGGGGGTATGGTTCCTGAAATGCGGTGATAAGCGTGTCCCTTTCTCCGATCAACTAACCGAGGTCAAAGCACACCATCGTGCCAAGAAGATTCGATAACGAATGGGAAATGGCTTACCCCGTACTGTTCCAGACAACCAATTTAAGGTACTTGTATGCGCGTGGTTCCTGGAGACACTCTGGTCCAATCATACGGGCTACTTCTCGGTTAATTCTGGCTGATAAAGACAATCTAACCGGGATAAGTTAGGGTACATGCGGTGGGTACACATCCCCAATGGGGTAATTAGCCCAATCTGGTAGGCCTATGAGACGAAGTACACCGAACAACACCCCGCCACCATGAAGCTGACGGGTATAAAAGAACTGGAGTTCTCTTGAGGATCACAGCAAGTCCATCGTCTCACCCTCACCCTCCACCATACCATCCCCGTCATCCACCATGACTTCATCCAAAGAATGGCAGAAGATGATCCATGGAGAGCTCTACTGGGCGTGGGATGAAGACCTCCAAGCCAATCGAGACAGATGTAGGGCAGCATGTCAGCGATTCAACGAGGCTGGTCAAGTGCCCCGACGACGCAGGGTGGAACTATGGAGAGAGTGAGTGGAACCCCACGATTTGCCTCAGGACGAAGCCAGCATTTAATGGATTTTGGCTATCTGTCAGCATTGTGTGCGATACGCGCCCTCTACCACCGGTGCACCCAGACCCTAAAGAGGACGAGAAACTTTTCAACGACACCGATCCCGTCGTGGAACCTCCGATCTCGGTTGATCACGGCATCAATTTCAAGGTCGGGAAGGGGTCTTTTCTGAATTTCAACCTTCTAGTCCTTGACACTTGCTTGGTCACCATTGGAGAAAGAGTCCTTTTTGGACCGAATGTATGCATCTACGGCGCCACGCACCCGCTGGATCCCGCCGTCCGACGAGGTTTAGAGGGACCTGAGGCGGGGAAAGAAGTCCATATAGAAGATGATGTGTGGATTGGAGGGAGCGCCATTATATTGGCAGGTGTTAGAGTCGGACGAGGAAGTACGGTTGGAGCTGGTTCCGTTGTGACCAAGGTATGAGAGAGATGGGTATCATGATTAGAACTCGGCTAACCCGGCTAGGATGTTCCGCCGTTCCACTTTGTCGCTGGAAACCCTGCTCGGGTGATTCGTCGGATCGAGACCAGTATGGACCCGGAGCAACAGCAGTCAGGGGCCCCCAACGACGCATGAGCTGTTCGGCCTCCAACCTTCAATGAGACATTACCACAGAACACTTGCCAGGTGTTTGTCGGATGCTTTTATCATACATATACAGCATTATATCCTTCCAGCAATAAGCAGATTGATTTCATATTATAAGGTAGTCATGCTGCCGTGCCAGCTCTGGGCTATGCGTCTGATACGTATAAGTCAACTGTATGTGCGTGCCGGGGGGGACACTCACGAATTTTGTCCACCAAATATTTCCATCGTCATCTGGAGCCTGCGCAGCACGAGCACTCCATACCTTTTGCAACAAATCTCCGGGAACAGGATTCCGAACTTCCGACCTCCTCATGATCTCGTAGATTCGTGTGAGCACGTAATACTGAGAGTGCGCGGCGAGAGCGTCGGCTCCTGCCATAAAAAGAGGAAAAATAAGGAGTTCCAACAAGGGACAATCTTTATCAATGCCAGCGGTAGTATCCAGTATCTTTGTCACGCAGTCCTGGATTTCCGTAGTCTTTGCTGGACGTAGGGGATCTAGCAGTCGAAGTATATGCAGTATACATGCGTATTGGAAAGCTTCTGCGACGGACTCCCAACGAGGATCAGAACTCGGATATATCCTCTCCTTCCGGTTCCAGGAGTATAGCTTATGTTTGGCCAGAAGCAGGGAGATCTGATATTCATCCCACGACAACCAGCCTAGGCTGTGTTCCTTGGACTTTTCCAGGACGTTTCCTATTATTAGGAAGACTTCCCGAGGACAGCCATTGACCATTTCGAAAGTCTGATCGCTCACACAGGCCACCATTTCGCGGATGTCTTGGGAAAAGCATAAGCGTTCTGAGCCCGCGAAGGCGCGAATGATATCTAACCTGTGTGTTGTAAGCCATCTGCGTTTATTGATATGATTTGACACCACCCACCATGCCAGGTTACCGAGGAAGAATACTGCCCGGCGACGATGACCACTCAGCCCTTCTGTGATCAGCAATCGCTTACAGACAGACATAGCTCCTGTGATATGAATTCCGTGAGTCGACACTCCGGTCTCGAAGATCTACACGAGGTCAACCGAGTAAACAGGAACATTAGATGAAAGCACTCACGTCGTGGAGCAGGAGGATCTGGATAATAGCGAGAACGGCGTCTTGCTCATCTTCAGGCAGAGTCACATTCTGGCTTTTTCGGATCTCTTCGCTGAGTGCACGAATCGCTTTCATGCGGTATTCCACTGCCGTCTCTTCATGCAGGACTTTGTTGCCAGTCAATTGGCCCAAATGAGAAGCAGATAGCCCGAGTACGGCATATAGAAGACCTATCTGCTTCTTTGCCAGTGGGATGATATATGACCGATATGGGTTCTGGAGATCGTCCCCGATTTCAGAGATCTGGTGAGGACAAACGAATGTATCATCTGGAATGCGGAAGTCTGTGTTAGTAAATCATCTCTTTTGTTATCTCAACACGCGAGTATTCATACAATGTGACAAGAGAGACTGCGTTTCGGTCAGACTCAGCAACCTGACGATTTCGTCTGATGTCTCTCCTGAAGACTCGACCGAGTTTCCAGGAATGGACGGGGTCTCGATGGGCTCTTGCGCGCTGTCTGTCTGACGGTTTCTATCGTCTTTATCAGTATCTGGCGTTAATAATTCGGTTGGTCCCTGTGATTCAGCGTGACTCGGCCCAGAGCTAGCGGCGAAACCTCTTCCCCGGATAGGAGCGCGTGCACCCTTCCATTTACCCCGACTAGCAATGCCGCAAAATCTGAACTGTTCGGGGTACCCCCCACATTCCAGACCCTTCGTGATACAGCGGTTGCACTTTGGGCGGCCGCGATCACATTTCCGACATTTTTCCCGACATGTCAAGCAAGCAGGGCCTCCTAGGATAGTTAGGTGTGACGCAGTTCACAACCTTGGAGCATTATTGGAGAAAGATACGTACTTCCATCCCGTGGCATTTCACCCCAAGTTCCCTCTGGAGCCTCGCAGTAGGCAGTCAGGTCCAGGAATCTGGGGGCATGCGTCATCAATGGGTTGCCTAGAACATGATCGACAGAGAGTTAGGTTAAGTTATGACATACTGCAGAACAAGTTCCATCTAGACCCTTGAGAGGTCGACACACCGGTCGTATTACCTGACCTGCTTGGGCATCAACGTGGTCGAGATAGTGACGATGATGCGATTGCTGGCTGATTTGCCCAATGAGGCAGATTGCGGGGCGTTTTGCTGTCGGGCCTGAGACTACAGAATCTGACTCAGCCGATAAACGACTACTGATAAGCCGGAGAACCTTAAAGGCGGCTATCATCATCGCCCCCACATCCATCCCGACAGCTCTCCCATTGCTTCCAGGAACATCCTCTGTTCATCACCCCATTCAAACTGCGAACATGGTCGGAAACGTCGACGCTCTCAGCTCCGATAATGTGTTGTCACTCGCCGCCAGCGCTCTGCGACGCGATGATAACACAGATGTTAGTTTGAAGACGCCCTATGAAGCTGTCGCTCTCATCGGCGATGCATGTATGGTCGCCGTGGGCTTCAGACTGGTCGGACTTGGAGAAGAGCATACCATTGGTTTGTTCCATCAGTTTTCATCGAGTGCAGTTACTGACGGTAGTGCCACTATTAGCAAGCTCCGAAAGCCTCTCTCTGCCCTCCGAATGGAATTCGAGCGACACCTACTCCTTCCGCTATGCGCACTCACAATCTTCCATGCAATACCTGCTGAAAGTCAGCCGCCTAGGCAACAATGCCGTTATCTTTGCACTGGCTCTGGGCGATGACCGCACCACATCGTTCGACCTCCCCGTCAAAGATTTCGTCTCCGGGTCCTCCCTCCCCCTATCCTCCACGACGGATGTGACCAACGCTCTTAGAGATGTTTTCATATCGACGTCCCGATTGAATGACTTGATCGCGCTGTTCAAGATCAACGTGATCCAGAGGCTAGCCCCCGGACTGTATAAAGAAGGGTATGAGGACAGCGGTAGATCCACACGCGAAGAACAACCGCAAGCGCAAAGACCCCAGCGCGATCCCTTGCGAGACGATACTCTTCCCCGCCCCGCACGCCCCTACCCCTTCGATGATCCCTTGGCTGCAGCACCCCGTCGACCCGGACCCACGGTCGACTTTCCTCCGCCGGGCTTTGAGGATGAGTTTGAGATCCAACGACCTCCCAGACCGTTTCCTCCCGGCATGGGTGGTCGGGCCCCACTGAATATTGGAGAGCGAGACCTGTACCCGGCGGGCCTGGGGCCGCATGACCCCATACACGGTGGCATCGGGCCTGGTCTCGGCGGTACGGGCGGGGGCGGGATGCATCCCACTTTCGATGATCCCTTGTTTGGCGGACGCGGAGGCAGACAAGGGTATGATCCGCAGAATCCCCCCGGGTCTCGATATGATCCTGTCGGGCCGGGAAGCGGACCCCCGTTTGGCAGAGGAGGCTTTGGTGGGAGCGGCGCGGGCGGTGGTTTTGGTGGATTTGGGGGAGACATAATCTGAGGAGACATAACTGAGCACTGGTATATTTACGATCGGAATGACATATTTTTGACACGACGCTACGCCAGAATGAATCTGTTGTTTTGAGCCCCAGGGTGGTTCAGTGAACATATTAGGTACTTTGATGTGCAACAATGTACTGTCACGCGTTGTTCAATTGTCCAAAAGTCTGATTCGACGAACGAAGGCTTATTGCCATGTGGGGTTTAGACCATCAAAATAGTAGTTACATGAGAGAGTGCCTTGTAGTCAGTCCTGTTAATATATACCTACCTTACCTAGGGCAGTGGATATGACCTTAAGGCCCTTGGATCCTAAGGCCGCAAGATCTATGACTCGAGGGTACCTAATGATATCATCCGACAGTCTTGCCCGGAAGGACTGTCCAACATGCCATCAACACAACACATGAATCCATACCCAATGGGTATCTTACATGATGTTATATTAACGTAATAGATAGTGTCGTATATGTGTTGACCAGGTTCTGGTGGCAAAAATCAATATCCAGGTAGATATAGCAGAGATATATATCGACTGCGCCACATACGGTCTTAGTCCAGCTCCCAGATCGACTGTGCATTGTGGGTTTGAATCTCCTTGAAACTAGGCAACTCCTCTGTCTAAAATCCATCTCAATGATCATAAAACTAAAGAAGCCAATTCATTCTAGAAAATTTATAGACGTTGTAGATGCTGATAGTAGACGGGTGGCTTGTTTTGCAGTGGCGCACGGTCCACCCGCTGACAAGCTAACAAACCTGCACCGCCAGCAAATCTCCCCTTCCGCACCCACCACCACCACTACCACCACTTCCTCTCCCCAGCATCCACCATCAGCCCTTTCTTTCTCTCCCCCTCCTCCCCTCCCCCCATCTTATCACTTCTTCTCCCATCATATCACTCTCGTTGGCCCCCTCCATTCGGGCGTCCACTTCTTCCTAGACCTGGTCTTCTCGGTTCCTCGCGTCAATTTCGCTTTCTCAGCTCCTCTGTTTGTGCGGGTTCCCTCTCTCCCCCGAAAAAAGACCTCCCCTCACGAGACCATCCATCCCCGGTTTTGTCCCCTCGCCTTGACGCCTGGCCGCACTACCCCCCAATCCCACCGCTGTTCTCCGTCTGTGTGATCTCTCGCAATGGATAACAACATGGAAATCGATACGGCGCGGTCGCCGGAGCCCCACCACTTGTCGCCCACCACCGACCCGGGGTCTATACCGACACTCGACGGATGGATTGAGAATCTGATGAACTGCAAGCAACTCGCAGAGGAGGATGTGCGGCGGCTATGTGACCGGGTGTGTGGGCCTTGAGAGTCGTCTGCGTCGTCGCGAAGCCGATACTAATTCATCCCTGGGGTCTACAGGCGAGAGAGGTGTTGCAAGATGAGTCGAACGTTCAGCCAGTCGTATGTGTTTCGCCCGGTCGCCCTTTGTCCTCGACAATTCGGACGATATCAAACACCGCGTTGGATTTCCTCATACTAACTACTCCCGTCGATGTAGAAATGCCCAGTGACCGTCTGCGGTGATATCCACGGCCAGTTCCATGACCTAATGGAGCTTTTCCGGATCGGTGGTCCCAACCCCGACACGAACTACCTGTTCATGGGTATTTCCCCTCCCCCTTAGCCAATTTGACCTGTCCTCCCATCTAATTAATCTCTAGGTGACTATGTCGACCGTGGATACTACTCCGTAGAGACCGTCACACTCCTCGTTTGCCTTAAAATTCGCTACCCCCAGCGTATCACCATTCTTCGTGGCAACCACGAGTCCCGCCAGATCACCCAAGTCTACGGGTTCTACGACGAGTGTCTGCGCAAGTACGGCAACGCCAACGTCTGGAAATATTTCACCGACCTTTTTGACTATCTTCCCCTCACCGCCCTCATCGAGAACCAAATCTTCTGCCTTCACGGCGGTCTGAGTCCCTCGATCGACACCCTCGACAACATTCGCTCCCTCGATCGGATCCAGGAAGTTCCGCACGAGGGTCCCATGTGCGATCTGTTGTGGAGTGACCCCGACGACCGATGCGGCTGGGGTATCTCCCCCCGTGGTGCTGGATACACATTCGGGCAGGATATCTCGGAAGCATTTAATCACAACAACGGCTTGACTCTGGTGGCACGAGCACATCAGCTTGTAATGGAGGGATATAATTGGTCGCAGGATCGCAACGTGGTTACCATCTTCTCCGGTACGATACCCTAGTTGATTCTATTTCGACCCCGCTAACAGTATCCAGCTCCGAACTACTGCTACCGGTGCGGTAACCAGGCTGCCATTATGGAGATTGACGAGCATCTGAAGTATACATTGTATGTGATTTCCGGCCGCAAATCATTGGAGTCTTACTGACCAGCCCAGCTTACAATTCGACCCCTGTCCCCGCGCCGGCGAACCCATGGTCTCGAGACGTACACCCGATTATTTCCTGTGATCTGATCGCGATAGATTCTTTCCTTTCTTCTCACCTCTGGCAAGTTGAGGTTTCCGGGCCCTTCGACAGGGCTCCCGCATACAGCCAGGCCGTCCGTCTAAATAATTGTATGTCCGTATTGCTGGCTGCGTTGATACCATCATGAAAATAAAAGACTTCCGCAAGAATACCTGTCTGGCTATTGTGTACTTGGATTTGGGACTAGAACTCGTCCTGGCTGGGCGATTGGCGGCTATTAATTGATGTTGATTCTTATGAGCTGGCAGCACGTAGATGCGTTCGAGCCCTCCAATCCTATGATATGGGTATCTATTCGTGTATATATGGTAATATTGTCATATCATGCCGTATGTATGCCAAGGATGGGTATTCACGCTGCCGGAAGCTAGGCAACGCGAATGCCATACTTCTCGTACGGGAAATTCTCCAGTGTAGGGATCAGGTCCGCCCAGCCATCGTTGAGAGCGCCAGGCGTACCAGCTCCCTTCATCCGCCCCGCGATAATCTCATCCGCCTCTTTCTCCGCCTCCGACTTCTCCTCCTCCTTATGTTGACCAGTCAACCCTGCCAACACCTCCGCCTCACGCCCCTTGTACGCCTCCAACAGCCCAGGATGCGGACACCAGACAACGCGCATTCCAGCCCTCCGCCCCGCCTCCACCCCCGGCACCGCATCCTCAAACACAAGACACTCCTCGGGCTTGATCTCCGCTTCGCCCCGCTGCCGTAGGCTCGCATTGATCGTCTCCAGCGCCAGCAGATAGATATCGGGCAGGGGCTTGCCGCGGCCCTTGCCGATGCGCGGGTCGTCGCCGAGCACACGCTGCGACTCCGGGAACAGCGAGAACAGATCCTGCAGGTGATCCGTCTTCAGGGAGTAGTTCTTACTGTGTGAGGAGGTCGCCAGCGCGATGTGCACAGGGTGCTCGGTGGACTGCGTCGCGACGAGGTCGGAGAGGAGTCTGCGGACGCCTGGGAGAGGCTGCGACTCCGGGAAGTATTTGCTCTGTAGGGCGGCTTGTTTCGCGGCGTATTCTTCGGGCGTGATGGGGAGGTGGGCCCAGTCGTGGAAGATTTTGCTTGCCTTGCGAGTGTCTAGAGTTAGCATAGAGGTGTCTGATGGTGGGGGAAGGAGGGGGTTACCTCCGGCTGGGGACGGCCCTGCAGCTGCGCTTTGATGGACCACGGCAGCGTGGGCTTGCCGTGTTCCTGCAGAATGGCGTTGGTGATGGCGGTGTACTTGTCCTCGGAGTCGATTAGGAGGCCATCCATGTCGAAGAGACAGGCCCGCACGCGGGGCAGACTGGAGGGTTAGCTTGGTAATTGCGCTGGAAGAGAGGAAATTGAGGACGAACTCTTGTGCAGAGGGAGACATCTTCTAGTGGACGGAGGATTTATGAGATATTGACTGAGATGCGGCGTGGTGGAAAAGAAGAGCAGGAGGCAGGTAGATACAGAGTGAGTTGATCGACTACTCCGCACTGTTTGTTGGTGCCTGAGGCTGCTATGGTGGGATGCGGCGGTCGGGAATCGAGACTCCGCCTGCATACCTAGCTACCTGCCTCTCCTAGTCCCAGACTCTCACCCCAACACCGTTGAAATGACGAACGATACGTCAAAAGACGTACGGCATGACACTACCGTTCCAAGCGACACCGAAGAAGAGGACGTCTTCCATGATGCCCGGTTCCCCCCCGACGAAGAAAGCGTCAGTGATCAACACAGCTCCCAACACATACAGCAAGACCCCAGTTAACGACATACAGCGTCTCGTCGAGGAATCCCACTCCATAAAAGCGGAAGCGAACAAGCTCTACTCGGCCGCCTCCTATGACCAAGCGATCTCGTGCTACGACCGCGCCCTAGCCTCATGTCCCAACTACCTCGACTACGAAGTCGCCGTCCTGCGGAGCAACATGGCCGCCTGCTACCTGAAACTAGAAGACTGGAAAGCCGCCGTGGACGCCGCAACCGCCTCCCTGGACCGATTGGACAAGATGCTCCCGCCGACCCCGACGGAGCCGAACGAGTCCACGACGAAGAAGCCCGACGCGGAGACCACCGACGCCGTGGTAGAGATCACCGGCGACGACGACGCAGCAGAACAAGAGGAGTTAACACGGCTGAAAAGGGAAGACGAGAGGAAGGCGGACATCCTGCGTATCCGGGCTAAGGCGCTCATGCGGCGTGCGCGCGCGAAGTTCCTGCTCGGCGGGTGGGGGAATCTGCAAGGCGCCGAGGAGGACTACAAGGTTCTTGCGGCGATGGAGAACCTGCCGCCTGATGAGAGGCGGATTGTGCAAAAGGCTCTTCGGGAGCTTCCTGCGCGCATCGGTCAGGCGCGGGAGAAGGAGATGGCGGAGATGATGGGGAAATTGAAAGATGTGAGTGATGCGGCCCAGGTTTCGTCTCTATTGAACCGATCTAACGGGTGGACAGCTGGGAAATGGCATTCTGAAACCATTTGGACTGTCTACAGAAAACTTCAAGTTCACGCAGGATCCGAAGACTGGTGGATATAGCATGAATTTCCAGTCGTAACAACCAGAGTTGCGTGTGCATTGTATATCCAGGGCCCTTTATCAATACGCATTCTATGTTGTAGCAATCGACACTTGATCAAAGGAATATGTGAATCAGTCCGTGGCTGAATGGGGGAGTTGTTGATCTCGGAATAACCCCCAAGGGGATGAACAGTCCCCCCGGCCGTTTATAAACCTAGCATCCCCCACATCCGACTGTGTACATCTACGCTTGGACATATCAAACGAACATGACGACAATTCTCCAAACGAAGCAGCTTGGCCAGATCCGTGGCAAGATCGTCGACGGCGTCACCCATTATTTAGGGATCAAGTATGCCACTCTTAGAGACCGCCTTGCAGATGCCGAGCTGGTGGAGAGACGTGAGGGCGAGGTCCTGGACGCAACAAAAGACGGGTAAGCATGCATGTGCTGCAGTATTTCGCCTCTCTAGGAGGACTGTTTCTATTCAGTAAGCCAACAATGCATTCTAGACCAACCACTGTATCCCCGCTGTTCGGATGCGACTTGGAGCTTAGTGCTATCCAGCATACTCTCCCCAAGAAAGACCTCCCGCAGTCTGATTTGGACTGCCTCAATTTGAATATCTCCGTCCCCCAAGGCACAACGGCATCCTCGAAGCTCCCGGTGTTCCTCTTCATCCATGGAGGTGGATTGATAATTGGAGCCAACTCGTGGCCTCAGTTCGATAACACCAGGTTTGTCCAGCTCTCAATGGAGAAGAGCCTACCCATTGTAGCAGTGTCTATCAAGTAAGCAGCGTGTTTCCTGTTGACATTGCTCTTCACTAAATCTTCCAAGTTACCGTCTCGGAGCATTCGGATTCCTGACTTCAGAAGAACTCCGCCAGGCTGGATACAAAGCCAACAACGGTCTTCGCGATCAACGAGTGGCCATGGAATGGGTACAGAAACACATCGGAGAATTCGGTGGTGATCCAGAAAATGTTACCCTGGCTGGAATGAGTGCTGGCGCAGGTGCGTATCTCAAGAGGTCAATTCAGCTGAAGCTAATTAACCCAAAGCGTCCGTGACGTATCATCTCAACTCCGAAAGAGCACTATTCAACCGCGCCATGGTGATGAGTGGCTCGTACTTCCTTGTCCCAAGTCTCCCGTATGAGGTTCATGAGCAGAGTTACCAGCAAGCCATCTCCGCGTTGGGATTGACCGAGGCCTCGGCCGATGAGAGGATTCGAGCTCTTTTAGAGACTCCCGGGCAGGATCTGATTGGGAAACTTCCTCCAACTATCCTGACTACCCCTGCAATTGATGGGGACATGGTATCGTCAATAGGTTCATTCACAGATACGGCCGACCGGAACTCCAGCGTTCCCAAGGGGAAGATGTGGTGCAAAGACTTGATGATTGGCGATGCACAGATGGATGTAAGGCCCAAAGTGCTCCGTTGTCCGTCTGAAGACTAATTGATCTTCTATAGGCCAGTATCATGGCCATCCTGATGCCAAATGCGAAGGCTGGATGCGCAAAGAAGTTCATCACAGCAATGAACACGGCTCTGCCATCCCATCCCATCATAGCACAGGAGATCCTGAAGAAATACGGCCTGACAGAAGCTACCGATGAAGATAAGGCATTCGCGGCCATCCTCGACTACATAAACGACGTCTGCTTTTTTGCCCCGGTGTTGACCTTTGCGCAAGGCTGGAGAGGCAAAGCTTATGTGTACTACTTCAACGAGGGCAACCCGTGGGACGGTCCCTGGAAGGACCGGGCTAGCCACATCCTCGACCTCGCATATCTCTTCCAGAATTTCCGAGAGTTCCTGACGCCCGCCCAACAGGCCGTCGCTACGGCCTTTGCCGAAGATTTCTTCAAGTTCTGCCATGGTACCGCACCTTGGCCTGTTGTTTCAGGGGGCGATGTGGAAACGGGCTTCAAAGCAAGAGTATATGGCCCTAGCTCTGACAACCTCTGTGTGGACGAGACGAGCCAGCCCTACGGAGGAGACACTCAGCGGAGACAGATTCTATTCGATTATCGCGACCAGGTCTCATTCGATGACCTCGCCCGCGTGTTTGCTATTTTCAGAAGTATGTAGTGGACGCAGAATGGCTCCGTCAATCAATATGAAGGGTATATGATATGACAGAATACCTGGTCATGTTTGGACAGTAGTGCGGTGTCGGCCTGAAACAATACATTATTAGCACCTCTATATGCTTTGGTACTTTTTGCTGGTATAGTGATATTTTCGTTCCGCATGTTCCCTTCAATTCACCCAGGTCTTTTCTTCGGGGTATCTGTCCCAGCCGCTGGCATTCTCAACTGTAGATTGAACCCAGCCAGAAATACAAGATGATCAACTCGCGAACTCCGACACCCCACAGGTGACGGATGATAAGCGTCATGAGTGTCGACTATCCCGACGCAAGAGCCCCATTGGTCCTGATCAGACGGAAAAACCTTCAACACGAATGAGGACTTTCTCAATGAATTCCTTGAATATGGGCTTGGAAAATGTCCATCGTGTATTTGCGTCGCTAATGAAGCGGCCAACGATAATGGTAAACTTTGCAAACAAGGCAAATCAATCCCACTCAGGAAGCTTGTTTGTCCATTAAAAAAGGAGCACGTAGATACTATGAAGCGCCTCGGATCAAAACCTTATTCATCCCGAGGGTCTCCAGATCTGGGTGGTCGCGAGTGCGTTCCACCTGTCCTGCGAAAGGATACTTTCGCACTGTAGGCCTCCAGCCTCGTTGACCGCATTGTTGACGCATACTTTTCCATGGGTTCAATGCTTCCATGGATAGCAATTCAAGCTCATTGAGCAGCGAAGTGACCGACTAAATCGTCTCACGGAGTAATACCCCAGATCCCTTAGGCACTGTACTGTTCCCAGAAGACATCTGCCATAACTCCAACATACTAACAAAGGTGTATGGAAAGAGCAGAGCGCCACCCATTATACAACAATGAGAGAGAAACGGCGCCCGAGGAATTGGCTGGTTCAACCACATATCATGCAGCCAGTTAACGCACCGAGATTAGAAACAACCTGCGTGACAGTAACCGCGCCCGCGTACTGTGCCCTCAACATAGTAGAGGAGAGATCATGTGACCAATGTGACAATCAAGACGAACATTAGATAGAGAGAAAGCTAAACCAAGAAAATGTATTGATGAATCTTGGGAGCCCTCTGCTGATTATCTCAGGCTACCATCATCCTTCAATCCGATACATTGCCTCATCAACACCAGAGAGGAGAATTTCGGCCTAAACCTGGCAGGTGTACTGGCTTTGACCTTGCAGGGCTTCCGGAACGCCGATATATGCATCTCAACTGCGTCTGTGGTGTTCAGGTATCTGTGGAACGAGTCAGTCGAGTGGAGGATACACTTATGGCGGTTTTGGACTACTCAAAATGATGTAGAAAGTGACAAGGGCAACGTTTTGCTCCATAACATGGCAGCTGGTAGAATGAAAAGTGCTGAAACGTGTACAACGCTGCCACGGTGCCCAAACCTGATTTGTAAATTACCCTAATCCGACTGTATGTGGCAATAGAATGCTGACACATGACGGCTATCCCTTAATCCGTCAAGTATTCTCGACTATATGTTTCTCTTTCATACAGTGTCAGACTGACGCAAGGTTAAGCAAGAATAACATGTTGAGTATTTCAAAGTAAGTTTTTCTCAGATCTCCAGGATCAGGTCCGCTAAGGAAATCCTTCTACCGGCCCATGGACTGCACTGACAGGCCGCGTAAGCGGGGCACAGGATCACTAGGTGCAGGAGGAAAGGTCTTAGATTATAGATGGCTAGAATTCCCTGTGAAGTTTACCTGGTGATTTTGTTTTGTGTTTGAACCAGACGGTTTATTATAATTGGCTTGTATGTGAATTGTGGGATCTTTGGGAACTTGACAATCACCTCATGCCCGTTGTCTAGGGCAAGCGCCTTTCTCAACCAAATACTCAACCACCGCCTTATGGCAGTTCGCTGTGGCCCATGACAGTGGCGTTTGACAAGCGCCGTCCGTTGACTCCAAGTCAGCGCCCTTTTCAACTAAATACTTGACTAGCGCCTTACGGCCGGTCCTTGCAGCCCATGACAGCGGCGTTCGACCATAGTCGTCTGCTGACTCCAAGTCAGCGCCCTTTTCAACTAAATACTTAACCACCGCCTCATGGCCCTTGTCTGAAGCCCATAATAACGGCGTTCGTCCATGCTTGGTCTTTGTCTCTAAGCCAGCGCCCTTCTCAACCAAATACTCAACCACCCCCTTATGGCCGTTCGCTGCGGCCCATGACACCGGCGTTCGACCAAAGTCGTCCTTCAGATCCAAGTCAGCGCGCGGTGGTGCTTGATCATCCGTGTTATTTGTATTAATTTCGAATGCTTGCTGAAGGAGAGCCTTAACCGCCTCCTCAACCCCAAAGTATGCCACCAAGTGCAGCCCTGTCATGTGCGTTCTCGCTGAAAACAGCTCCCAACCTTTATATATTAAGGCCTGACTTGATGCCTCTACCTTCAACGTGCAACGTAGAAAGGTTATAGCTTCCGGGCATAAAGTCAAAGCCACCCGAGCATGATGGCCCCAGTTGGTTGCAGAGTAATAGTAGAGCTGGTTTAACAGCAGTCACTCCTCATATTCGTCATGGGATTGACAAGGCCCGCTCTCAAACGAATGAAATGAGAGATAAGAAACGCAGATTCTCGCGATATCAGTTTCTGCATCTGGAAACCAACGTGTCTGTGTTTGTCGGAAATACTCCTGCGTTGTATAATGAACCAATCGGATAATTTCGCTTTCTTCATCGACTGTAACCAGTCCAGCACAAACAGAGACCATGTCCTCAACTTGTGGAAGGTTGTATTCATCAAGTCCGGGCTCACCGGCTTTCACAGCAAGTGCGTGCTGCAGTTCTGACGTACTAAGCGGACTCTTTGCGCAGACAATCCACGATAGGACGTCCATTGCAAGCTGTCGAGAATCTTTGTCATGCCCTTCAATTCGCTGCATGGCATCCTCGTACGCATGAATATATGCTTCAGACCCTTTTGAAAGGCTTTTTATGGTCTCCAGGATTTTTTTGACTGTTTTCTTTGCTTTTACTGAGTCGAAGTGAAGTTGGGCTAGGAGAAACCTGATTCATAATCAGCTTACTCAGTCTGCAATAACACCGGTAGTCACTTACATTTCATCTACAGCTTTTGTGATGCCTGTTTGAATCTCTTCACTGATCGAGGCCAAAAGCTTCGATTCCGATTGTACTATCCGAGCCTTCAGATATTGTTGCACATCTTGATCACTTGCACGGACTTCTAAAGTAATGCTGCCACTAAACCTTTCCTTAATTTGTGGAATGAATCTTGAAGTGGCGAAGATGTTCACACCGCATGTTGCCTGGAAGTGGAAGATCTCTGTTAGGAACCTTGTTCGGCAATCATCAGATACTTGACATTCATCAAGCGCATCAACGAGAATGAAGACTCTCGAATGTATGCCCGCCACGGCCCGAAGAGCCTTCGAGATTTCGTCGAATGATGGTCGCGTCCGTTGATCTTTATGTCTGTCATAAAGAGTGCTAACACTTTTCGGTAGGGAAGGCTGCCCTTGGCTTAGCTGCTTTCGTAGACTGGTAAGTAAGTCTTCGACTTTCTGCTCATTTTGCCGGCGGAAGTTGCAGTATATGTATGCAATTCCAAGAGACTGATGGAACGGAAACCGTACAGTGAGGTCGTCAATGACTATTGCCGTCAGGATCGTTTTTCCTGCTCCGGGAATGCCTGGACAGAATAACGTCTGGTTTCCTGAGCTTAGCCAAGTCTGGTACTCCGCAGAATCTAAGAACCATTGGCCAGTTCCCGCTTGTCGCCTTTTCAGAAAGTCACTATGCTGAGGACCGTAGTCGATCGATGTAAGCCAATTAAGGACTTCGAGGTCTTCTTCTCTGTTCAACTTGGATCTAATTGTTTTCACATTGGTGTCGGTTCTCCGCATAGTATCAAGAACTATATATCTCGTTAAGACATTGACATAAATTCGACAGACAGTCTCAGGGATAGCTAACCCTCGCGTAGGATATCCTTCACTGGCCGCTCCCCGTCAACATCACTTGGCTGAACATATTGAAGGAGTTCCTTTGCATATGCTGCAGCTACAGCAGCAGCATATTTGTGCCAACTGTCATTCTTTTGTGAGTCGGCATAATCACAAATTCCCCGGATAACAAGGCATGGGAAATCATTCATGATCCCTGCCGCCTCCATTTCAACGCACAACACGTTCCCGCCAAGACTCTCATCAAGGCTGTCGCGAAACCCAGCATCCTTAATCACCTGGTTACCGGATGCGATCAAACCATAGTGCACGCGCGTATTCCCATGCCTGCTCCGAGTCTTAACCGACTCAACCTGTACCGTGCTTGTAACCTGTTCCGCCTCACGATCCATGGGAGCAATCACCCACCAACCTAGGACACACGCGACCAAAGCCAAGAAGTTCTCCAGAATTATAGAAAATATGGCTTGCCATCTGCTCCGAGGGTGATGAAGACTCTCTTGGTTGAAAAGTGGGTCCTTGAGGGACTCAGACCAAGTGTATTTTGACGCTAGGCGGGGATATTTCTCTCCCAAATCATCGAGATGATCATGTATATTAGAGCCATGCATCTCATGCTGGGTCTCCAATTTTGCCAGTGCTGTCAGCAGCGCGCTCGAGGGATTATTAAGCGCCCCAGTCCGTTTGAAGTTACCACCCTCTTCTGCCTTGCCTATATCCCACTGGACCACCCCAGGGTACTGGTCAACAGGCGAACTGACCACGACATCCCCCAGTCTAACCTTGGGTGGAATACCACCACCAATACCAACCATGAGGCCGACTTTGATAGACGGAAAAGTGCTAATCATGCGAGCCACGACCGTCGCGGCTGAATTAGTGCCGTACTTGCCTTTCGGCAGGCAAGCTATGACGATGTTGTGGATGATGTTGCCTCTCTCGATAGAACCCAAAGTATACGTATTATGGTCATTGGGTGGTTTTGGTAGATCTGGATGTATCCGATCTAGCATTGCCGTTGCTGCAGTCTGCTCCTTTGACAGCGAGCAGACCCAACCCACAGTGTACTTACTGTGCGTCAGCTCCATTGAACGAGGCTTGCAGTCCACACTGCTATTAATTGTTTCGCGGGACGCAGGTGCTTTGTTCTTGACGATCGCTTCGTTTACCCCTGACATTTTTTGATTGTTCTGGATTTTGCAGGTTCGCGCGACTCGGTAAACGACTCCTCTGCCGACAGATACGCGTTTATGCTAGATCTCTTGCGACGAGAATCCAGACATAGAGGTTTGATCGGATTGGCAATGCCATATTTAGTCGGTTGTGTTCGAGATTAGGCTTGGTGGCTAGCCTTGACTGCTCAGAAAGAAATCAAGCGCATAGCATCCACCGACGAGCGAGAAATTCGAACTCGCCCTAGGAAACGGTATGTACTGCGAGAGCGGATGGGAAGGGAAAGGGGAAAGGGAAGGGCCGTGTTCGTATGGGATGTAATGGCTTAGATAAATATCGTCCTTCAAGACATGAATGATAGAAACAGCGGACGCTTCGTTCCATCCTGTGGACGGGACTCTTTAAAAACGAAGTTGGGTCTCCTGCTCGCCAAGAGATGATACACGCGAGGCTGAGTATCCATCCAATCATAGATGCTACAAACGTACCCCTCAGCTGCAACATGTTGTGAGCTGAGTGACAGACTGACCGAGACGTGCAGACTTAGACCCCCTAATGCACCAATCATAAACCCGGAAGTCCTGTGGAGCCTTGCCAGCTCAAACTGGTTGTATGGAAAGACAAACAAGAGGGCAGGCATGTTTAGCTGTTTGACTGCCGTTTCGACCTATCCCATACGGGATGATCGGCCACACGCGCCGCCTCGCGCCGCCTCTCATTTGAAGCAGGTAGCTGAGGTTCACCTATCCCAAAGTTGTGGAAAAGCCAGAGAGCAATACCCAAGCCACAGATAGTCCAACAATTCATCCTTCATGCAATGACTGCTCCTCTTAGAAGTATGCTACATAAGCGAGCTTTGTTGACACATCGATCGCTGAGAAGCTTCTAGGAGCGATCTGTGTGCAATCCATGAGACGTTAGATAGTAGGAACGAACCCGTTTCAGAGCTTGACCGGCAGCACAGTGATATGGGGATCACTCGCCAGACGGAGATATTCAGTGATAACGCATATTCCTGCATTCTTCATGTCTAACAGGATGAATCTGTCTCTTGAATGTGTGATATTACAAGAATCTGAATTCCACTGTCGCTCTCAGTGCTAGTTTGCCGTGAACTCTCTTATCGGATCTCCATCTCCTCCTAATATGTTATACATACAGCCAATGACCAATAAAAGAACTGCGTTCCCTGATGGGCATGACCCGGATTGCCACTGGCCTTTCTCACCACTTGCCTCTACGTTTTTGGCGTACCAACGTATCTTCAAGTAGGCATTTCGAGTTTCCTTCTGACTCTGATGTTGCAAGATGTGTTCTGACCGGTTAATTGGCAGTTTATTGAACCAACACACATGTCCTTCTACCGGCGCTTGGTTTGGGGACTTCAACGCTTTTTCCGCCGTCTCCTTAGACGCCCTTTGCCCTGCCAGTATGAGATCCAGCAAGTCCCCTGGCACCTTGGCCTAGAGTACCTTGTCCTGGAATACGTCGAAGGGACGACGGGCCATATGCCTTCCTCTTCTTGGTCTACCCTCCGCCATGACTCCACCCGTAGAGCAAATCTGTTTCAGGATCTGTCAAAGATAATGCTTTCATTGGCCAGCATGCCATTCTCCCGTATCTCACCACTTACGACAGACAACGAAGGATTCGTGCACGCCACTAACCGACCTCTCACTCTCCGACTCCATCAAATGGAGAACGAAGGAATCCCCACCGATATTCCCAGAAACCTGACATATTGCACATGGGAAGACTACGTGCTGGACTTGTTACGATGTCACGATAACAAAATAAGACACAAAGCAAACGCGATTTCCGATGAGTCTGATGGGCGTGTCCAAATGGCAGCCTTAGCTGCCATGCGCGCAATTCACCCTCATTACTTGCGAAGAGATCTTAGACAGGGCCCGTTTGTTTTGGCTCTCACAGGTCTTCATCAGAGTAATTTTTTCGTGGATGACGAATGGCATATCCGTTGCCTGATCGACTTGGAGTGGGCCTGTTCACTCCCAGCAGACATGCTACAACTTCCGTGGTGACTGGATGATCGCGGAATCGACGAGATGCCTAGAGGAGAGTATCTGGATTCGTACGGTAAATCACACGACAAATTCATACAGATATTCGAGACACAGGAGAACCACTTCATATCAGATGGGAAAAGCCCCTGCAGTTCCCTATGCCGAAACCTTGCGAAACAACTGGGAAAATGGAAATTTCTGGTTTTCGGGGCTTTGGATAACCCGAGACCCTTGCATCCCCTGTTTCTCGATCATGTCCAGCGCCGATTCGACCCAACGCAGGACTTGAAGTTGGACGAAATAGTGTCACGCTTCTGGAGCGTGGACGCTCTTGAAGTAATAGAACGCAAACTGAAAGATAAAGAGGACTATGATGCTAGACTGCGGGATCTATTTGAGGGAGATTGGTCGTATCGAAGAGTAATACACCTCGATCAGTAGTTCGACTTGGGGTCATTAGGCACTAAATGTTGATCCGGACATTAAAGTAAGCCCCTCCGCTGGCATGGTCTGCGAGTCCACCTATGTTCTGTTGGCTGACCTATCGGCTCAGATATAAGGAGATCCCAAGCTACTTACGTTATATGGAATATTCTGCCATTTCGCTTGTTCCACATGGGTCCCATGCGGAATGGTTGTGCATGACATTGTTCAACATTACTATTACGAAATGCTGGATCCTGCTCGGATTCCACGGGTTCCGATGTCAGCCAACCATGACATATCAGCTCAGTAGGTAGGGATTCTTTCTCTTCCCCATCCCCATTCCACCAAGAGTTGTTACAGACCCTGGGCTGACGTGACAATGTTGAGGTGGAAGGGTTCTGGCCAAGAGTCAGCTCCTCTATTTCTCCAGGCACGATCGGCTTCTGCGTTCATCATCTTTGTCGCAAGTTTTGCAGTGTTCACAGTATGTCAATACTCTGGCTCCCAAACTCCCTCTATTAGTTTTCTCCAAACTAATGTTTTCTAGGATCTATTCCTTTATGGATTGGTACGGGTTTTGCTCCTGGAAAAAGAATAGTCCTGACTTCAAGCTTAGATTGTCCCTGTCGTACCCACCGCTCTTCGCGAGCGCGTTGGCGTTCCAGAGGACGATGGTATGCCCCACAGTAGAAACCCAAGATAACTATTCTCTCTGACTGAATCGACCGAATAGTACAGCGATGGGTATCGATCCTGATGGCCCTGTTCGGCGCAACACAAGTAGCCGCCTCGCGTAAGTAGCCTGGGCGTACACCTACCTGAGAACCATGTGTGGCTAAATTCGCCTAGCTGTTGCTGGCTATCTCGCGGACCGCATTGAGTCGCGGTGGTGGCCCTTGATGGCCGGCCTGGTCATGCTCGCCGTCTCGACCGCGCTTCTCTGTGTCGGGACGACGCTTGGACTCTGGGTCGCTGGTCGTTTGTTCCAAGGCGCTTCCGGGGCCATCGTATGGTCTGTAGGGTGCGCACTGATTGTGGACACCGTGGAGCCCGAGCGGATTGGCCAAGCATTGGGTTATGTCGCGCTTGGAATGACCTTGGGAGTGATGGCTGGTCCGCTCCTGGGAGGAGTCATATATGAGCACGGCGGATATTATGCTGTGTTTGGATTGGCTTTTGCGCTCGTCGGTCTGGACATATGCTTTCGTCTGATCATGATCGAGAAGAAGTATGCTGCCAGATGGCTTCCTCCTTCCCAAGCCAATCTCTCTTCGACGCAGGAGGATCAGGCCCCGCAGAATTCATTTCCGGAACCATCACAACGAGAGACTCAATCACGAGCGTCATACGGAGAAAAGATCCCAGACCAACCAACACAGGATGCAGTATCCGCTCAGAAGCGGAGGCCCGCCCTGCTCACCTTACTGTCTTCTGCTCGTTTGATAGTGGCGTTGTGGGCATACTTCATCATGTCGATGATCATCAGCTCCTTCGACACCGTGCTGCCGCTGTTCGTACACGACACATTCGGCTGGCAACAGACCGCGCAAGGCCTGATCTTCATTGCTATCGCAGTCCCGAACTTTCTGGAACCAGTGACGGGGTACATAAACGACAAATATGAAAAGTCGCGTCGGTTTCTCGCGGCGGGGGCTCTCCTAAGCAGCGTACCCGCAATCGTCTGCCTTCGGTTCGTCACAGAAAATACAATCGCGCAAAAAGTGCTTCTGTGTGCATTGCTTGCTGTGGTCGGCGTCTGTCTGGCCACCTTTATTCCGCCGGTCCTTGCGGAGGTGAGCTATATCGTCCAGAAGAAAGAGCAGGAGAATCCCAACGTTTTTGGCTCCAGAGGCGCCACGGCGCTGGCCTATGGAGTCATGAATGGCGCATATGCCACGGGGCTATTGGTTGCGCCGTTTCTAGCAGGCTTCATCCGGGACAGCGTAGGATGGGATACGATGACCTGGGCGCTAGCGTTGTTCCCTGGCGTATCTAGTATTCCGGTGTTGTTGGTGCTGGGGGGTTTTCCTTTTAGCCCAGAACGAACCATCTGTTGACCTTGTCTGCCTGATGACCACATAAGTGTACAATAATATAGACTTACGGCCTAATTGAAAACCACTCCATTCCGCTGCCTATAATGATAGGGGCTAGTGCTGGCGCCACCTCCTCGGGGAAACCCCCTTCACCATTATCATCATCGAAATGCACCCGGCATGTTCAGCCAGACCACAGACGGAATTACAGAAGACCAGATAGCAAAGAACCCTCGTGATCACCCGTATTATGGTACATCCGGTCTTCCAGCCGAGCGTCGACCGTCCTGATTCTTGCCTGGTGGACCTCCCCGCAAGCCCCACTGATAGGAGGAGGAGGACGGTTAGAGCACTTGCCGATGTGACAATGGCCACCGATCGAGTGGTAAGGAGCAGCCTGAGAGCTCTGCCTCTGGCATTTGTTTTTGTGTAAATTCAAACCCTTCATATCATACACTATAGGAAACATGTCAGCTCAAGTCCAGCATGATGGCCTCAGCGCCACGTTCAACGGCACTCAGAAGACAGCAGATGGAGTAGAGATTGATCAATTCCTCGGGATCAAATATGCTGACATCCCTGCGCGGTTTGAGAGGGCGCAGCCTGTAACGGGGTTTGGGGGCAGAGTCGTGGATGCCTCGAACTATGGGTACGTGGTCGTCGGAGCCATCTTGCTGTCTCGAATACTTATCGTATAACAGACCGAGATGTCCTCAAGCTGACGTTGATGTCCGTCACCTGCTGCGGATTCCCGAGGATTTCGAGCTCTCCAATGAGCCTGAGGATGAATTTGAATGCCTCAACCTGGAGATTACTCGGCCGTCAGGCGCGTCCATCAAAGGACCTCTTCCGGTGCTGGTCTGGATTCATGGTACGGGTATCCCATGGGGAATACGAGCATATATCTAACGGCTAGTATAGGCGGCTCTCAGATTGTCACCTTTTGTTCTGCAGCATCTAAAATTTGCGGTAAGAACCTCATCGTCTCGTTCTTCGTCAAAGACAAAACTAAGTGCTCTCAGATCCTACTAAGATCGTGGCCGATTCCGTCAAGGCGGGTCAGCCGATCATCTTTGTTTCCATCAACTATCGTCTGAACATCTTCAGCTTTGGAGATGGCAAAGAAAAGAACCTCGCGCTGAAAGACCAGCGGCTAGGTATTGACTGGGTGCGCAAGAATATTGCGGCCTTTGGAGGGGACCCGGTAAGCCAGGCAGAGCATACTAAGAATGATCTCGCATCTAACAAGCTATAGTCCAACATTACCCTTTCTGGTGAAAGCGCTGGGGCAATCTATGTCCATGCTCATCTTATTACTGGCCCTCCTGTCAAGAGAGCTGTCCTGGCCTCCGGAACACTCTATCTGTCGTCACCACTGCCCGTGGAAAAGGGCGACGCTTTAATCGGCGCGCTCGAGGCAAAGGTGAAGGAGCTTGGACAGCCATCTCTTCGTAAATCGACCGTTCCCATACTGCTGCAGGCTATGAAGGACTGCAATGTGAACACTATGTGGATTCAAGAGGAAGAAGAGCTTGAAGGCTGGGGCACGAAGCCAGAGCAGGCTGAGGAAGTCATGATTGGCGACACAGAATATGAGGTAAGTTCAAAGTCCCTTGATGGTCGTGCAGTTGCTAACCACTTCAGTCTGTGATATGGAGAAACGGCGTTGAGACGTTTGACGGACCAACAATTGCCGCCGCTTTTGACCAAGACAAGCAATGGGGAATAAAACTCCGCAAGATGTACCAGGTGGTAGCAGACCGCCCTACGGCTTGCAAATTAGGCGCGTTGGATTTGGTCAACGATGTGCGCTACACGCTGCCAGTGGAGGTGGTGAGTGAGAAGCTGCACACAGCCAACAAGCAAGTCTACAAATACGTCGTCGATCAGCCAAACCCGTGGCAGCCTTCGAGTCGGGCTCACCATGCGGTCGATCTCCTCTTCCTCTTTGGAGGGATTGATCTCGGATTCAACCCTGCGGCGGAGACAGTAGGGCAGGAGATGAGAAACCGTTGGATTCAGTTTGTAAACGGCGACGCGCCTTGGTCTACGGAGAAAGGATTCGCGTATGGACCTGTTGGGGATTGCAAGGAGATCACTGAAGCGCAGTTCGCGGGACGCCGGCGCACTGAGCATGTGAAAGCTCTCCGGGAGGCTGGTCCGGGAGTGTACATGCCGATTGTGTTTGCTTTGACGGCTGGGAAGATTAGTCTGTTGAATTAGATGTCGACTATGGCATAGACTTGAATGATCGTGCATGAAATAGATCTATACCGGGTGATGTTATCGAAGCTCATAGTTGCTGTTGATGGGGGGCCTGAGGCTCTCAGGCACCATGTGGGGATCTTATCATCTCCAACCTCTTTCCCCCCTTCCATCTTCCCCTTCACATCCCCTATACAATTCCTCCTCTTCGGCAATTCCGTTCATGTCAATTCCCGTCAACTCCACGACCGCAGAACACCCCACCGTTACTCAGATCTGACTCATGTGGGGTCGCCTCTATCCCAGCGGATGATGCTCCACGTTGGATCTCCTTCTCCAGGATCCACTCGGCAAAGCATCTCCTCCCCGAGATGCCGAGATATACGGAGCAGGTACGTCTTTCAAGGCTCTTGATACCACTGGCCTGATTCTCCCACGTAACCAGATATGTTACCTGTTGGCGGGATACCCGGAAGGGTCTAGTATTCGTCCATGAGCCGATTCAACCGTCTTCATAATCTCTTGATAATGGCGTCAAGGCATCCTCCGACCCCACAACAAGGAGTATATGAGCCCTGGTCTGCCCAGGTGTACAGAGAGATCTAGCACTCAAGCAAGTCTATACCATTCATCACAAAAAATCCTCTTTCTACCTTCATCATGGGCTCTGTAGACAAACTCTCCGACCCCCAGGAGTATCAGAAGATATTCCATTGGGCGGAGACCCAGAAGGACGCTACCATCCCGTCCTTTGCCACGAGACGCAATGATCCTTATGAGGTATGTCCTGCAGACTAGATTCCTGTACAGTTCCAAGCTAACTGCCACAGTACCAAGCCGGATTTGGCAATTCGTATGTAACAACCACCTGCATCTAGCGATTCAACTGGCTGATGTAGGATCTGCAGCTTCGTGTCCGAGGCTGTTCCCGGCACCATTCCACAGGGCCAGAACAGTCCTCGCTGTGTGCGATTTGGCTTGTATGCTGAACAACTGACGGCGACGGCATTCGTTGCCCCTCGCCATGCCAACAAAAAGGCATGGCTCTACCGGGCTCGTCCTGCTGTTGCGCACCAGGGTTTCGTATGTGAATTGGCCCCTGCCGACGACACTTGCTGACGAATGGATAGACCGAGCTCCCCGATAACAAAGATACGGAGTCGAACTTCCTCCCTCTGAACCCTCGCGTCCACGTCTCCCCGACCCAGCTCGCCTGGCACCCCTTTGATATCCCCACCTCTGGGGAAGTGGATTTCGTCACTGGCCTGAAGACAGTGGCTGGGTCGGGCGACCCAACTCTTCGTGAGGGTCTGGCTACTCATGTGTACACGGCGAATGTTAGCATGACGAAGCGAGCATTCGTCAACTCCGACGGCGAGTTCCTCATCGTTCCCCAGCAGGGGGCTCTGGACATTCAGACCGAGTTCGGTCCCCTCTATGTCCAACCCGGCGAGATCGTTGTCATCCAACGTGGCCTTCGTTTCCGGGTGGAGATCCCCGATGGTCCCTCTCGCGGGTACATCCTCGAGGTCTGGGGCACTCACTTCGAACTCCCCGAGCTGGGACCCCTGGGCGCCAACGGCCTCGCCAACGCGCGAGACTTCTTGTCGCCTGTGGCGCAGTACGAGATCAAGCAGGAGCCGTGGGAGATCGTGTACAAGCTCGGCGGCAAGTTCTTCAAGAGCACGCAAAACCACAGCCCGTTCGACGTCGTCGCCTGGCACGGCAACTACGTTCCCTACAAGTACGACCTGACGAAATTCGTCAACGTCGGCTCCATCTCCGTCGACCACATCGACCCATCCATCTTCTGCGTGCTCACGGCCAAGTCGCGCGACCTCAACGCCCCGCTCGCCGACTTCCTTATCTTCTCGCCGCGCTGGGACGTCGCTTCGCACACGTATCGTCCGCCGTACTACCACCGCAACGTCGCCTCCGAGCTGATGGGCCTGATCTACGGCGACTACGGCGGCCGCTCGGACGCCTTCAAGCCTGGTAGCATCTCGTTCGAGTGCGGTATGGTTCCTCATGGTGTCGCTTATGAGGAGTTCAAGGCCGCCAGTGACAGCGCCCCGCCGGTCATGCGGATCTCCGAGGCGTCCATCGCCTTCATGTTCGAGTCGTCGCGGCCGTTCACAATCACCGATTACGCGTGGAACAGCAGCAAGAAGCACGAGCACGAGCCGAAGATGTGGGACAGCCTGGTCGACAACTTCTCGAAGCACGCGAAGGAGGTTGAGGAACTGTTGGCGAAGAAGGCCCAGGGAGTGAGGATTTAGTTTTGATTTGTTTCGCTTTGCGAAGCGTTCTGTGTATATATGTACCCACGTACTTTAATTTCTAGCCTGACCTGCTCGCGATGGACTAGATAGATTGGACATATTTTATGATTTCAATGGTGACCTCGATGCTGATCTATTTGTCTCGCATTCTAACAATCCCTAATCTACGGTGTATACAAGGCCCAGAACAACGACGCTCAGAAGAAGATATTGCTCACGTCAGAGTAGTAGATGGACGTATGAGGACTAGCCCAATGGGCCAGTCCGTTTCACTAGTCATTGGTCAGGAAAATTGTGAAATGAGATGTTCTTCATGCGCAATATGCCTTCAGGTAGCTATAAGAAAGTATCGACCTGAAATAGATAATAGTTCCCGTACCGACAAGGTAGGTAGTCTACCCTGTAGTGTTGGCTGCTCCATTGGATTTTATCGATATCTTATGGCCATAGCCACCTACACTGTTGAAGTCAAAGAGAATAGATAGTGTGCATTCCTAGAGTAACTCCACGACCGACCAGACCCATTCCCTGACTAGAAACAAGAAGAATCAGACCGAAAGGCACCCCAAGGCTCTACTACCACCTCCTCCCCCGTCCTCGTCCACCGCCATATCCACCTCCATATCCCCCACCTTGGCCACCAAACTGGCCTTGCTGTCCGCCGCCTGCGCCGGATTGGTTGGGCATCATCGCCTGGGCGTGGTTCATAAACGACATCGGGTCCATAGAGGACGGATCGAGGCCCTGCGCCATCATGCTGGCGAGCATGTTCTGCATCATCTCCGGGTTCATGTCGGGCATGCCAGGCATGCCGGGCATCGGCGGCGCAGCGCCAGGGCCAGGGCCGGGGCCGGGCCCCGGCCCCGGCGGGCCACCAGGCATCGGGAAGCCCATAGTCAGGAAGTTCTGCATGTCTTCCAGCTGTTTCTTTTGGTCTCCGATCTCCTTGCGCAGCTCCTGTTGCTTGATCACGTAGCTGGCCCAGGTGAATTCGTCAAAGCCGTAGTTAAAGTAGTCCGAGATGTCGGACCCCGGCCGTCGCCACGGCTTGTCATCGTCTGGGAAGTCTGCGTCGAGGTCCGTCGACATGATCGGTTTCCCTGTCGCCGGGTGGACGGGGTTGCCGTTGACGTCGATGGTGGACGCGTGCACCGGGGGGTATGAGGAGCCCGGTCTCTGGGGGACGGCTGGCCGTGCGCTAGCAGGCACCGGCGTTGCGGCTTCGACTTTGGGAGTGGCAGATGGGGTCACGGATTTGGAGATTTGGGAATCGACGGATGACGGGCGCTGGGATTCTGTTCGGAGGTCCGCACGGCGCGGATGAGGACTGCGTGGTGTTAGCCTCGCGGCGTTTGGGATGAGATGCTGGGTCTTACACTTCTGGCGGAGGCGCATCGGGCGGCGCCTCGGTGATGATATTGAAATCGTCCTGGGTTTGTTAGCAGTGTGTTCGGGGCTGCGGAAGGGCAGACCTACATCGTCTTCCTCGACCTCGATTTCTTCCTCCTCTCCCTCGTCTGTTCCTTGCGCTGGCGCATTGGACTGCGGGTTTTGAGCAGGATGTTGCTGCGTCGTGGGAACGGCATCAGCCGGGTCATAAAGATCGTCGTCGTCGTCTTCCATGGTGGAATGATTGGAGAAAAAGAGTTAGTAGAGAGGAAGGGATTGAGAGTTGGAGGTTTGTCTGTTGACGGCGATCCTGCGGAGAGAGTTTGTCGTGTTTGCTTGCGGTCTGGATACGGCTTTTGGAGGTTGAGGTGTATTATCACCGCACCACCCTCAATCAATCTTCTGGCAGCTAGAGAGTAATCAATACTATATACGTTCTGTACTTGACTAGATGATATCTGTTTCTGGTGCCCCATTAATGGTCGTATCCTTTGTCTTCGTGTGTCACGTGACCTCTACGTCAGCGACATCTGAGAAGCTTCACTTTGCGCTCGTTCTCCTTCGCAACAACCATTGAACAATCCCTCCACCATGCCGCCGTCCGAACAGCCCAGCCAGAGCTCCACGCCTCGGTCGTTTACGAGTCAGACGGCCTCCGCCGAGGACCTCCTCAAATCGCAAACCGTCGGTCTCGTCCATCTCTCCGACTTTCGCAAACGGCGCGCAGAGGTTCTCGAGCAGAAAGAGCGCGAGGCCCATGACAAGTCCCTAGGGAGGTTCACATCGGGTAATTCCAGAAGCGCCACTCCTTCAACTGGAGATGTGACTGGCAGGTAAGCGAAGGACTTTCGACCCTTACGCCTTTCCTCGGCTAAGCGCAAAGCAGTAATTCGCCCCGGAGCGAGGGACCCCCCAAGAAGAAAAAGAAGAAGCCGCTCGCCAAGAGCAAACTCTCCTTCGGCGATGACGAGGAGGAGGAAAATACTGGAGAGGACACAGCGGCCACGCCCCGCGAATCGAGCATCCCCCGATCTGCATCGAAAACACCCGTCGACGATGGCACCGGCCCCTCATCGCGACGAATCACGCCCAACCCGAACGCACCACCGCCTCCGAAGGCGTTGACAAAAGCCGCCCTTAAAGCGGAAGCAGAAGCTCGCGACGCGCTGCGCAAGGAGTTTTTGGCCATGCAGGACGCCGTGAAGAACACGGAGATCCTGATCCCGTTCATCTTCTACGACGGAACGAATATCCCCGCGGGAACAGTCAAGGTCAAGAAGGGCGACCCGGTCTGGTTGTTTCTGGACCGGTGTCGCAAAGTCGGCGCTGAATTGGGCGTTGGAGGGAATAGCGGAGCGACAAAGGGACGCAAGGATAATCGGCGTGAATGGGCGCGAGTCAGCGTTGATGACCTGATGCTGGTTAAAGGCGACATTATCGTTCCTCATGTAAGTGCGCAAGACTCCGGGAGTCGTGGTTCATTGCTAATGTGGCCCAGCACTATGAGCTGTATTATTTTATCGCCAACCGCGTGCCGAACTTTTCGCGAGCAGGTGGCCTGCTTTTTGACTACTCTAATAAACCACCGCCACAGCCATCGACGGACGATCCCCTCTCCCGGCCAGATAACGACCAACTTGAAGGTGGCGATAAGGATCCCACATCGACCAAAGTGGTAGACCGGCGCTGGTATGAGCGGAACAAGCATATCTTCCCTGCTAGTCTATGGCGCGAATATGAGCCAGGGCCCGAGTTTGAGGAGAAGATGCGCTCGAACCGACGAGATGCGTCGGGGAATTCTTTTTTCTTTTGATTTACGAATAAGATGTATAAGACCGGATAGACACGAATTTGGGTATACAGTTATGCATGACGGTAATCGTTTGTGCAGGTTTAGTAGGCGCGAGCCTTTTCTCCTCCACCACATTTCTACTACTCTCACTTCCTCCTTCTACCCACGTATCGACTTCGACAGCATTCGTTATGGATTTCTATCTCCGGTGCAATGTCCTCAAGTGTCGCGATCAGTTGCAAGAGAAGGCGATCGTCACGACCTGCTCGTGAGTCGCCGTCTTCCAGCTTCCTAATTCGAACCCATACGTAGGCGCAAGCAGTTTGACTAGGACAAAAAACTAACTCTCTAGGCATATCTTCTGTCTTCAGTGCGCAGACGATCTCGGCCTCTCCCGATCATCCCCCGACCCGCGTCAATGCCCGGCGTGTCAGACAGTCCTCTCAAACCCCGACGACGCTGCGATGACTATCCTGAATCCAACCGAAGACTACAAAACCAGTGTCCTGAGTGGATTGGATCCAAACACCATCATGGAATGCGCCGGTCGAGCCTTGCTGTTCTGGAACTACCAAACCAACCAAGAGGTGTACTGCTCCTTCTCCGCGTCAGATACCATGTACTGACAGTTCCAGCCTCTACCAGGAGTTCCTAGGAAAAACCCTGACCGACAAATACACCAATCTGAACAGTGAAATGGACAAAGTCATTCATAATGCGAACGCCGAAATCTTCACTCTGCAAACAAAACTGTCAGGTTCGGTTGGCAGCGATGGAATATCTGACACATCTAACGACAACAGATATGAAGAAAGAACACGACCAACTCCAGAAGAAGAATCAAGAGATTGTCGACATGTATCGAGAAAAGAGCAAGAAATTTACTCAGATCACGAACCTGTACAACCTGCTTGAATCCCGCTCGATGAGACCCCAGTTACAGAACGCTGCATCCGATTCTATTTCCCAAGCACTGAAATCCCTGGTGCCTCAGAATGCTGCTCAAAAGCAGTCTACGCCGTCAAATCGGCCTTCTACTATGTCAACACCACGTCCACCGGACGTCTTTCCTTTAAATCGAGAAGGGGTGGAGGAGATCCATCGATATCAGAGAAGCGGCACAGGA
Source organism: Aspergillus aff. floccosus IMV 01167 (assembly GCA_001931935.1). Taxonomy (NCBI): domain Eukaryota; kingdom Fungi; phylum Ascomycota; class Eurotiomycetes; order Eurotiales; family Aspergillaceae; genus Aspergillus; species Aspergillus aff. floccosus IMV 01167. Next base: position 196,113 of record MSJE01000261.1, read on the forward strand.
AGCTCCAAAGGGGTGAGGAGACGAACTGATGCGGCCGCAATGCCACCTCCGAGTCGTTATGGAGGCACTTCGAGGAACCGTGTGTTCTCTGCACATTTAGATTATCGTAAGTGCTAATGTTACCTAGGAAGCATCCCTAACGCAACGCCACAGCATCGAACACGACTTACTGGGCCTTCGCGGCCTTCGACTGGGACGCCCCATCTACCAGAGGACAGTGTCATGTTCCAGCGATTTCAAGGGGAGCCCGGTCAGCGTGTGGAGCAGAGCTCTAACAGAAGGACTTTTTTCGATCAAACGATTATGTGATTGGGGTTGTATATAATGTTGAAGTCTGACGTACTCTTACCAATGGCAGGAATGGCATTCCAACGGCTCTCAGCGCTATAACTAATGCTAAACTGACTTGCCCGCCTAACTCCTGATTTGAAAGTTCCATAGATGGAATAGATTCTACATTTCGCTGTGGTGGCAACCGTCCATCCCAATTTGGTCGCTCGACTAAAGGTCAGTAGTACGATGGGGTCTAGTTGCCAGATAGAAAGATGAAGCAGATAAAAGCGGCCCAAGTCGAGCTTTTCTTGATCCGCCTTCCATCTACGTATGCAATAGGTATGACTACGACGCATCTCCCTGATGAGGCTACGGCAGTCATGACGCACTGCCTGTGCACTGCTCATATCTGATGCTCATTAGCATAGAGATTTCATTCCTTGCAGTTCAGCCCTAACGGCCACTACATTATACACCCAGATTATGTTTCACATAGTTCCAGGGGTGATCGATATCATTCAATAATAAGCTGCGAGGAAGTAGAATAGAAGTAGCCTGTCAGGCGCCGTAGCCTGCGGCTCGTAACTTGTATGCCCTATCTTCATGTACAGCGCTTAGGGAGATATTATCCAGTGCCCTAGTGAGGCTCCGTAATCCACTATAGGAGCGGTTTTATCAAGGGAGTTGATGTTATCGATGGCATCCCAGCCATTCCCCTACGGGATTCCGGACAGTCCATATTCGCATCTCGAAGCTCATGCTACACCCCCTTTCTCGCCCTACACTCCTTAGACCGCAGTGCCAGTATCTGGACCCCGTGCAGGACAATGACACGGCGTCTTCCTAATATCCTCACGCATCCCTTCAAGGCGTTTCGCCAATCGCCCTGGGCATTGCCGTCCGCCATTCCATCCCAGATTGACCCTTCCTTGTTGGTTGAAGAGGAGAACTCTCCCTAATACGAACCAGCCTGTTTCTACCCGGCTCGAATTGGCGAAGTCCTGAATGACCGATACCAAATTGCGACCAAGCTTGGTCACGGAAGCGGATCGACTGTGTGGCTTACAAGGGATCTTCACCAGTGCGCATCTCCCCATCACCTTATAAGATACATATTGACAATTCAGATGGCGCTGGTCGAACGAGAGATATGTCGCGCTTAAAATCAACTCCAATAATTCCCCCACATACAAAACTGCTGGTGGCGCGGAGCTGGAAATCCTGCGATATATAACAACAGCGAATGCTCAACACCAGGGTTGGTACTTCGTTCGAAAATTACTCGACTCATTTTCTGTCCAGGGAACTGCAGGAAGTCATGTTTGCCTTGTCTTCGAACCGTTACGTGAGACTTTGGGGAGATACTGCAAACGATGGCAAGATAGCGTGATGCCCCCGGAGATTTTCAAGATAATTCTCCAAGAAATACTCCAAGCGCTTGACTATCTGCACACTGAATGCCATATCATCCATACCGGTAAGGATCTCGAGTTGTTTGGGTCAAAATGTAATTCTCATTCAGAAGTAACAGATTTAAAGCCAGATAATATCATGGTACGATTGGAAGATCGTGAGCTCCTGTCGCGGGATGCTCGAGATGAGTTTGAAGACCCACTACCTCAGAAGTATTGCAGTGATGGCCGCATCATCTATGTGTCTCGTAACAACTATGGGCCGCTGAAGAAAATCCTCGGACTGGTTGAAATCACCGACTTTGACCTAGCAGTCCACGGTGGGCTTCCACAGGATGGTTGTATCCAGGCCGAGGTGTATCGTGCACCTGAGGTTATTCTTGACAGAGGATATACGTATAGCGCTGGAGCCTAGGGGTCATGGTACATCATGTCTCCCCCATACAAACACAGACAGCTAACGATTAAACGAAGCTATGGGATGTTCTAGAAGGACGAACACTGTTTGAAGCAGCTGATCCACGCGCCGTTGAAGGCTATGATGACGAAACACATCTTGCGTATATAACATCGCTTCTAGGTCCTGCACCCAACGGCTTCGTTGGCCGCGGCAAGAGGACATCGATGTTCTATACGGCAGCTGGTAAGGAGTCTCTCAGTTATTTTCATATTCAGCTAACATTGAATCCCAGGAACACTGAAAAACCCAGGTCTTGTTCCTAGTCACTTTAGCTTCGAAAGCACTCTCTCCAAGTTCAATGGGGAAGAGAAGAGGATGTTTATCAATTTCGTTAAGCGGATGATCAAATGGACCCCAGAAGAGCGAAGCACAGCGAAGGAGCTACTGCAGGATCCTTGGCTTCATAATGATTACCCACAACTATGAGGTTGTTTTTTTCTCTGTGTTCAGCGATTGTCCCGTCAAACCCTCGTCTCCTTGCAGCCCTTCAACGTATTCCAGGTTGGGAAACTTCCGGGTCTGTTGCAAAGTCAAATTGGGTCTGAGGCACTTCATTTGATGTAGAATGCCAGAATCCGATCAATTTTCATGATTCTGCGTGTTTGCCCATGAAATCTGCTAAATAAGAATACAAAATAAGATTGGTTTTTCGTTCAACTTCTTCCTCTTTCGATATGGGAGGCTGGATAGCTCCGAATGGTGAGAGACAGGGCCTTTCATATGATCATCATCTGAGTTATATGTCGCCATAAGATTAGTTACTATTTGCAAATTTGTTTCATATGTGCACATCCTAACTTCGTTATACCCATAATATACTACCAACCGTCGTAACCGCATTATATACCACATTCAGTCATGACCCTAAATATGGAAAGAGTCCACATTCTTCAGAAGAAACTCATAGGTATCCGACCGGAAATCATCCTTCAGAAGAGCTCCCCTATTCGCCATAAAATGCATCAGCTGGTTACCCTCCTTCCACTGCGGCCACTTCATAAAGTTGCCGCGCCGCGAGTTCGGGTCCTGGTCGTACACGAAGCTGAAATAATACGTGTGGATCGACCGTGACGCATAGTTCGGCAGGATGCCATAGAACACCTGCAAGATATCGCTGCCGTGCAGGGTGCCCAGGATGGGGGTGCCGTAGTCGTATGAGGCCAGGTACGACCAGCAGGGGACCTCGGGCTTGACCTCTGTCGCGTACTTCAGCAAAGCGCGCCGTGTCAGCGTGAACGTCAGGTCGCCCAGGATGGCGGCCAGCCGTTTGAACTGCGGGTACCAGTTATTGAAGATGCCCGTGCGGAACGGCGAGCCGTCCTCGGTGATGGTTTGGTAGGTGCCGACCAGCTCTTCGAGCTGCGCGCGCGACGCGGAGAAGAAGTAGTACTTCTCGAAGTAGTCGACGATGTCGGTGGTGGTGGTGATGTTGGACTGGAACAGCGCGAACAGGGTACCCTCGTCTTCCTGGTCGCCGATGATGAACGGCACGGGGGCGTACTTGCCGGCTTTGCCGACGAGGTCAGGGCTTCGCGTGAGCACCTTGCCGTCGGGACGGGGAAGATAAGACAGTGCGACGGAGTGGTAGCTCAGGAGGCCTGGCACCGAGTTTGCAGCGTTGAGGAAGTCTGTGTAGTCCAGGCCGCGTAGGCACTCGAGCGTGTCAGAAGCGGACGAGCATCCGGCTGTTGCGACCACCTTGTCGTACACGGCCTGGCCTTTCACCCCATCAACGGGGTCGGCGGGGATGGCGCCGCCCGAGTTCATGATGGCGCCGTGGAAGAGCGGCTTGCCCTTGTAGGTGTAGTCGCCGTCGTACAGGATCATCTGGTCGAACACGGATATCGAACCCGCCGACTCGCCCCAGATGGTGACCTTGTCGGGGTCGCCGCCGAAGGCTGCGATGTTGTCTGCGACCCATTGCAGGGCCAGCCGTTGGTCCTGCAGACCCAGGTTGGCCGAGCCGTCGGCCAGGATCTCTTTCCCGGGCATGAACCCGAATCCGCCCACGCGGTAGTTGATGGCGACGAAGACAATCGGCATGCCCAGGTTCACGGAGCTCGTCACTAGTGGCGTCCCTTCATACGTTGATGACGATCCCAGCTCGAACCCGCCTCCGTAGATCCATACCAGTACCGGGAGCTTGGAATCTGGGGTCGTCCCGGCCGGACGGCGGATGTCCAGCCCTAAGCAGTCCTCTCCAGCATTTGTGACGGTTTGAAACAACGGGATATTAGCCAGCTGACCAATGACAGAGCCAGGAAATTCCGGGTTATCAGTCGAGAAAAAGAACTGGGGACATGAGCGAGACCCTCCCGAGGCATCAACGGTGCCCAGAGGCGATTCAAGCGGCTGAGGAGGCTTCAAACGCAGGGAGCCGGTGGGCTGCTGGGCAAAGGGGATGTTGTTAAACCGGTCGACACCAAACAGAGAACCACCAACAATAGTCGCCGAGGGGGAGGTAATGGTCACAGAAGGGGAGTCCCTCTTGGCAGGAGCTGCAAGGGCCAAGCAAGGGAGGGCCACGAGGGAGAGAAGGGCACGCATCAAGACCATCCTGCCGACTTGCTGAGCTGCAGACACTCCAACGGCCGGTGGGTGGTGGCCGATCTATAACATTTCCAGTCGGGTACGAACCATCCCCAGCGGACGGCCAAGATGCCTCCCAAGCCCTAGATCTGCGGTCAGTGTTTCCGACATTCCAGATCTCCATGTGTTTCCTCGGCAGCAGGCCGTATCGGATACGCCTTCTCGAATACGAAACCCCACATACCGCAATGACCCTCAGATTTCACGTTCAGCGATGACTGCAATACTTCTGCCTTGCGAGCTGGTCACCAGACCAGCCGACAGGGGTGTCCGAATTCCATGAGCAAGCATCGTATAGATACTCCCTGGCCAAAACAACATGTGGACCGAGGTTGGTAGAAGCAGATATCGGTACTTCGGAGGGCGAAAGCTCCTTGAAAGTCAGCAGATCACGACTGGTGTCAGTTGCAGGATCACTATTGGAAGCACAAGAGAACTAGGAAGATATCTCCACCCCGCATTCTGCAGACAGGATGGTTTGCGCGGGGAACCCCTGCGGATCCGACGTTTTCCGGACATATATCGACTTTCGGAGAGGATTGCCCGGAGATGAAACTCAATTGGGATGAAGATGGCGCTTGCATTCGATTAGGGCCTTGGTATGGCTTCGGCAATGCCTTGGCAGGTCTTGGTGTTGACCGATTGAAAGGACGGCCGTTGTCATCAATGTAAGCCCATGTGAGTTTGTCTTGGACATTTTCCTAAGACAAGGCCGAAGAAGGTGATTTCTGCCTGTGATATGCACCAGGGCGGAGGTAGGGTAGCATTCTCTGCTGCCAAAGTCCTTGGATCACGTATTTTTTTCCGAACGTTGATTGTCATATTTCTCTCGTAATGTCTTAGGTATTATGCAATCGTTCGCCAATCATGTCGACGTGCCTTACTTCTCCCATCCATTCCATCGATCAAAGTCTTCTGTGTCCAATCCAAACAGGTCCAGCATCCGGCCGACACTTTGGTCAACCAGCTCATCGACCCCTCCCGCCTTAATGTAAAAGGCTGGCACCGGCGGGAAGATAATCGCCCCTGCACGTGTGACTTCGAGCATGTTGCGCAGGTGAATCTCACTTAGCGGCGTTTCTCGCGCCACAAGGACTAGTCGTCTGCGTTCCTTCAGCATTACGTCCGCCGTCCGTGATATCAAGTCGTCGCAAAACCCCGAGTGGATGGCGGCCAATGTCTTCATGCTGCACGGGACTACGACCATCCCGTCTGCCCGAAAAGAGCCGCTTGATATCGGAGCCGCCATGTCGTTGATGTTGTGGACGTGGTCCGCCAATGCTCTGACGTTCGAAGGGTGATAATCCGTCTCGTATTTGATGGTGGCTTCGGCCCATTTACTCATGACGAGATGGGTTTCGATGTTCAGACGACGGAGGGATAGAAGCACTTTGATTCCCAGGATGGCTCCGGTAGCTCCAGTCATCGCGACGACGATGCGACGACGGCGTGCTTGTGTGGAAGTCACTGGTCGATCATGATCTACAGCCACGCTGCTCGAACTAGCTGATGTCCGACCAGATGTAGGCGTCGTAGTAGTGGGGAAGATAGATTCAAGCATTGCGGTGGTAGTAATAGTACTCTTCAGAGGACGAAAGGCGGCAGGAGTTGTTCGGTAGTGATGCTCGATAGTGTTGTTATTTGACTAGAGGTGTAGTAGTATTGTCTCGATATTTAAAGAAAAAGGTGGCAACGCATTCCTATCCACAGATACCATCTTTACCAAAGCTTTTATGTTCCTACTGCTCCAGGCGGAGGACTGTTGGCTTTCAGGCTCCGAGCCCCGATCCCGAGACCCGAGCAGCCGCTGATCAACGGGTATCGGGGGTTCGGCAGAAATCACAGGAATCCACTTTCTTGCGAAAAATCGAACAGTGGAACTGCATACGTCAACATCTGAGTGTCATTGGCGGTCGGTAAAACATACCATTCATGATTGAGTCGAGATAAGACACCGGTGACGCACCGACTTGGTCAAATCCCTCCGGTAAACCGGGAGGGAGCCTATACTTGTCAGTATACACGGTAGGGAACAGACCACATTGTGGACACGCACTCGAACGCAGGAAGCGATGTCTCGGGAGAAATATGATTCTCGTCAGAATTACCAACTTCCCTTTCCTGATCGAGCGCATACCGGACAGTATTCCGCAACGTGATCAACGCCCGGATATGCCGTCCCGATAACCACTGCCCGTTTTCCGGCGCCGAGTGTCCCGGCTGTCCTACCGAACCAACAGCCGAGAATACTTCAATCACTCTTTGCTGAAGGTCTCGTGACTCGGGGTCATTTCGCGTTTCCTCCCATGTAGACAGAAGCAAAGTCGAAGTGAGTGCAGTATGTACCATGGACCAGGTTCGCAGAGGAACAACGCTCAGCGCTTGAAAGTCCAAAAAGGCTCTGGAGGCGTCTATAATGCTAGTCTTGGCTCGTTCTCTCAGGATGCCGTACGGCGAATCTTGTATTTGAGGCTGTTTCAATGCGGGGCGTGTCAGAACTGCAACAACGAGGGAAAAATGCATCTTCAGTGCCAGGTGCTCCAGATGGTCATGCATAGATTTGCAATTATCGCGAGAAGTGAGATGCGGCAGTGCCCGTTGGTAGACATCGTCCAGATGATTCAACATATTGAGGTAGAATTCGGTTTCCTGAGTGTCACGATCAGCTGTGGTCACTTCGATCCCCAGCCTACACAAGTAGTGCATGACATCTGTAAATGACAGGCCACGTTGGGTATATACGGCGTTCTCCAGTGACCAGCCTTTGACAGAGACAATGGGGGGCCGGTCATAGCAAAGGGACAGCAAACTGTCTTGCCAGACTATAGTAAACCTAATCTCATTAGTGTGACGTAAAATGAGACCCCATAGCCAGTACGTACCACAATATTTTTGCCTTAGACTGGATATACTGTGGCAGGTATGCAATACTCCTCTCTGTATGTAACCCCATTGTCTGTGCGAGACGAACAGTTGTTCCCAGAAGAGCCCATGCGGCATCAGATTGGCCATTGTTTTGGAGGGTATTGCCCAGGACCAGCAATGTCTGAACGATGTCTAATGATGGGCGGAACAAGAAGTTTGCCAAGCGGAGAGCCTGGAATGACCTGCGTGCTGCAGTCGTGAGTAAGGTTGCATGATACACGGTATCAGTTCACTTACCGAGGTCATGGCATATGTTTGATCGCTGTGGAAGATCCAGATCGGAGTAGTGGGCTCCAGCAGAGAGAGTTGCTAGCAGCAGGCTAATTTGTGCAATAGACCGATCGGTTGCCCATTTTTCCGACTTCAAGTGCGGCTCGAACTCGCCAGCCGCGTAGGCGTTGAGATATGTACATAGGTCCAGTTCGAATCGATCCATATCAACCAAAATTGGGTTGAAGGGGTACGCCAATTGACGGTAGAACTGGAAGAATCTGGAGTCATTTAGAACCGCAGACCCCAGACATGATAGAATCCTCACCTTAGGACCTCTGAACGCTGTGGCACAATTTGTACCAACTCCTTCCATCTATCTTCCGTGGTTCTCGCATCCATGAATGGGTAGGTGCTGAACGTGTTCTGCAACCCCAGAACAGACCTCACTTCCTGTTCCATAGACCCATTATCATGGGTACGATGACGGAGGAACGACACGACCGAGTTATCCCCGGAATATATGTAGGTGCTTCCAGGGCCGTCTGACGGAGGCTGACTTGGTTGGGAAGATAGACAAGGCGCCCGTTGCTCACCTGTAGATCTCCTGTTGGCACTGGAGTCAGTCGTCAGTTGTCCCAATCTATGATGAGACTTTCTCCGAGTTCCCGATTGTTCAATGTCGTAAACACAGATTTGGGGGTGGTCTCGGCGATGACAAGTCCTGCATGGTTGATTGCCATCACATTTGACTTTGCGCTCACGGCACGGATAGCATGCTTTCGCCTCGCGTTGCTTACGTCGTGATTGAAGGACTCGATCAATTTCTTGTTTGTCGATCTTGTTTGACATTATGAGTTGATCCAATTGACTGTCTATGAAGTCGAAGTAGGAACGGGAAGGCCTGAATTGCGCATGCATCTCGGGCCGCGGCATGTTCGGAACGTGGATGAGTCAGCATCTCAAACGAAGCATAAAAAGTGATCTAGAGATTGCGAGTGGCTCTGAATATATTGAATCGCGCGAGTAAAGTCTTTGAAGAGGAGTAGGTACCTGTATATCTAATAATCTAATCATTGGTCCAATTTGTACTTTACATGAGTGACACTGCCGGCCCAGACGGTATATCAACAGCTCTAGACTTCACTGAATCCCATCGCAGTCCAATTCTCTTCGACTTTTCGCTTCACGTCTTCCGGGAAGGAGTTCTTAAAATCCGCCGCCTCCCAATCCCTCCCGGTGGTATACTCTGTGGGCATCAGTGCATCCGAGACCACTTTGCCCCCGGTTGTCGGCGACCCGTTTCCATGCGACATGTAGGGAATCAAGGGAAAGCCGCGCACGTCTTCAAAGAAGGTCTCGTCCATACCGGGTCGGCAACGAGTCGAGAATGCCCACATGACATCTTTTCCGTCATACACGTCGACATCGTCACCCACCAGGACCAATCTATGAATGGTGTAGCCCGCCTTATGGTTGAAAACAATGTCACCCACTTTCTTGCGGAACTCCTGCGAAGTGGTCTTCATTTTCTGTAACGCAGCCGTGTCAATGCGTATGGCAACCCAGGTGACCTGGGATTCGAAAGGGGAAAAGGCGTCGGTGACGGGCAGACCGTGCTGTTGGCAGATCTTGCGGATCTCTGCTGCAGCCAAGGCTCCGATCATAGTATGCTAGAGGAGTTGGTCAACCATTCAACCTGTTCTTCTGTGTATGACTCACCGTCTCGTCTGTTAGGCGGCCACAGGATGACATAGGCAAGATCGGGTTGTTGCGATAGGTGATGCGGTTCACCTTGTACTTGGCTCCGACGTGAACATCCCCTGGGAAGACATAGCCGTGCATTTCACCGAACGGACCTTCGGGTCCCCTTTCAGTGATGGAGAGTGTCCCCTCAAGGACAATTTCCGACGTTGCAGGGACATACAGGTTGTTGGTGTCGCATTTGACAAGCTCCAACGACGATCCGGTCATGGCTCCCACATACCCGGCCTCAGAGACACCGTCAGGGATTGGCATGCTGGATGCCATGATGGCGGCGGGAGGGACGCCAAATGCCAGGGCCCATGGGACGTCGCGGCCCTCCTTCTTCCACATCTGATGGATCTGCCAGATATGTTGAGGCTGGATCACCAGCCCAGTCAGATGGTTCTTGTCGAACACCATCGCGCGTGCGATGGACCAGTTTGTCCATTTTCCATCGGGCGTTTGGACTACATGCATGCCGTATGTTTGGATGTATTTCCCCCCATCGGACTCGTGGATCAGGGGCACGGGGAGCTTTGTGAGGTCGATTTGGGACTCTTCCAGATGGTTTTCCTTGCAGGGACCGGTCGGGAGGATGGTCGGTTCGATCGGAGACATGGTACTAGCAGAGAGCATTTTGTCCAGAATCTCACGCATTGACGCTGTAGGAGGAAGCGCAAGATGACGTGCCAAGCGGCCATATCTATCAGACGCAGACTTTCTCAGAGACCCGGGAGCACCCAGAATGCGGAAGAGGCCGTTTTGCATGCCGATGAGATTGTTGAACAACGGGGCCTTGTCGTTGGTCTCGCAGACTCGACGAGTAATGGCGGCCGCTTCAAGATTAGGATCGACTGGAGTGTCAATCTCCACGAGATCGTTGTCCCATTTGAGGGCGTCGATGAAGTCGCGGAAGCAGAGATGAGGCTTTGCAGACATGGTTGGTTTCGATAGGATAAGTTTGTTGGTTGTGATGTGAGATTATGACTGATATGAATGTAGCTGCCGGCAGATTTATAGGCTCATCGGATAGATCGGGATGGCTTTGAATCAGATTCCTGTTGCTCTAATCGTTCGGATGATTTGGAAGTATACTTGACTTCGGCTTCGGGCTCGGACATTCTCGGTAGACCCACAATGTTAACAACTTCAACAACAAAAGTTTGGCCCCACATGCATTCATAGAATGGAAGGTCCGAACGCCTCCTTGACCTTTCACCAGATACAGTCGTCGTAACGTGGCAAACATGAGTACCTTACAGGTAACAATCCACCCTTTCATCAACTCTGGCCCGAGACCCCAGTCACGTTTCCCAGGTAGTGAAAACACCAATGAGCCAATTCCTCTGCAAAGCCTGGGATACCTGCGATGGCGGGAAACGGGAGGATGCGTGACTTGTTTTTGTATAGGGTTCTTGCATTCTCAACGAGCATCTGCAACATGGCAAACCGTAGTCCATCGTTCTTAGTGCCGCCAGTCGACTTGTAGACTTGCATAATGGTCGCAACGAGGGATCTCTTCTCAGGTTTCACAAGGAATGTCTGACAAAACTGTTCTTTGGCCTTGTCTTTGAGACCCTGGATCTGAAAGTAGGTGCCTTGCTCGTACATGAGAGCATGAAAGCAGGGTTCGAAACATGTCATATCCAGTTCCTGCTCCACGAGATTAGATTCGGCCGGGCTGGACGCGGTGGCTTTCCTGTCTTCGGGCTTCGCAGCCGGCTCAAGGGAAGGAGGCACGTAGTTGCTGAGGTCGGGTGAATAATCGCCAGTGTAGAGGTACTGTAGGGTCTTCTCGATCAGGATGGGCTCGGTGTCACTGATCTCGATGTTGCCTGAGGATTCCTGCATGAAGTTAGTCGAGGTCTTCCACTTATCGCGCAAGACATCCAGGGATTCTCCAAAGTCTAGAAGTTTGATGGCACTTCTGATAGCCTAGGATGGATGAGGCTCTATACCTTAAATCCCCCTTCACAAGCACGAGCAAAATAGTCCGACTGAGGGCATACGACGACTCGATGGGCGGGGAAAACCTTGTCTCTGCAAACGATGGTAATGTCGCTGAATCTGTTGTTCAGATGAAAACTCCTGGACATAGATGACTTGTTAGTGAAGAATGTTCGCTTAATGGGAATAGAACTGGGTGTACTCTGTGATGCGGGCGAATTTCTGCGCCGGACTCGCAAACAGAGCGTCAGTCGCCTTTCTCTTGGACTGTGGTCTCACTGCGTCGTCCATCTTAGCAGCCAATAGCTGGATCGTGGGGACAAGATGTAGCCCAGGCTGGTGGTGAGTGGTCTGGTGGAAGATTGGAAGGTAGTGTGGTAGTGAGGGTTGTAGTCAATGGGAAGTGAGATATGAAGTGAGAGTCGAAGTTAGGATGAAAGTAGAAACAGAAAGGAATGATACCACGTAGGCAGTATCTGGAGAAACCCTTGTCATCCTCCAGTCTCCAACATAAGGTCGTTGGCATTGGACAATGTATCAGCCACTGGTCGGTGGATTTTGGTTGTAACAGCAACCTCCAATCTTGCTCTACTTCCGCTCACGGTCGCCTACCTCCAGCCAAATTTTCCCCATCCTGAACCTTTCTGGCAGAAGAAGCTACACAGGAGCCACTCGTTGCAGTGATTCTTCAGGCCTACAAATCTTGTCCTAGCTGGGACTACCTGAAGAGCATAATATTTGCGGCGATCATCAACAGAGCGGAGGAAGTGTACACAAGCGAGAACGTGTTCTTCCGACCTCGATCTTCAAGGAAATTCCCAGATTTACCGAAGATTTGGCCGATGCGATGTTAAACTATCTTGGACGTCGTGACCCTAACAGGCCTGTGGCAACATGGACAGGATCAAGGATTTGATTTGCTTCTAGAGAAACCGAACAACGCTGTGTCTTCGAGCCATCAGTCCTCAGATATCTATGGGCCAGATACGTTATCTCTATTAGCTGCACGAACACAGAGACCTCTATATCTGCGTTAAATCACATTTTGATTAGGCGTGATAAGTTCTGAATACAAGACTCGGGGTTTAATGTGCGCACAAAACAAAAGCTCTAGAAAAACGAGGCGAGACATTCATGGCTTCATTGGCTGTACAACGGTTTGGTGGCGTGGCGCATGTTATATGCAGAATCCCTGCCTGAATCTAGGGAATTGAACTGTTATGAAGCACGAACAAGCAGGGTTTCGAAATATGAGACCCCTTGCATGTATTAATATCGTTTTCCGTATGAGCTCCTTCAGGACATGGCTGTGATAGACCTGTGGGTTTTAAACACTGGCGATAGTTCATGAGTAAGTAGTTAAGGATAGCGAGGGGATGAATTGTGGAAGGTAAGACATAGAAGAGAGCATGCGCAGAAGAATTTTGTCTCTTTTATCAAGAGACCATTTACCTGGCTTGTCTGTTCCAGAAAGAACATTAAGAGAGGTATCTCCAAGGCCGGACGAGGAGTCCGACATCTTTTCCATAATGGCACCTTCAGTGGGATTTAGGATTTATGCAGGCCTTTTCTACCGCCTTATGCTGCTCTTGCGATATAGCGGTGAGAAGCTGCGCATTCTCACATTCATTTAGTTTCGTTCTCTCAGGGCTTGCATTTACAAGTACATCAAGGCTGTGCTCAAGGGTCGACTTGGGAATACGCCTTTGGGGTGTTCCAATCTGGCCTCTGCAGACCCGCTGGACAATTACTAGGTACAAGACAATGCAAATATTACAACTCGTATTAGACCTCGAGTTACAGGAATTGAATGAACACACGGATTATCGTATCTCGTCCCTCATACAGAATGAGTCATAGACGTAAATGGCCACCGCATCACCGCGCAGCAGTCTCCTCATCCACCTTGGTCTCGCCGCCCATGTCGTAGCGACTCTCCGGCAGCTGGTTGAGTTCGTCCTCGCGGCCATCGAGCTTGTAGTTGGTCAGCCAGAAGCCGGCGGCGCCGACAAACGCAAGGATGGCCACAACGGCGTAGTTCCACTCAAGCAGGGGATCGGTGCTGAGACCGACGAGGGCCTGGCCGATGGCCGACGAGAAGGCGTTCATGAACAGGGCGACGGCTTGGACCAGCGAGCGCATGTTCTTGGGAGCCTTGGTGAAGGCGTACTCCAGCGAAGTGACGGACGCAAAGATCTCAGAGATACCGCCCAGCACGTAGGTCAGGGCCTGGACCCAGACGGAGATGGGCGAGTGGTAGCCGTACTCATCCAGACAGAAGTTGGCCTCCTTACCGCAGCGGCCCTTCTTGTAGATGTAGTACTGCGTGACGGTGGCAGCGATCATCGACAGGCCGGCCATGATGAAACCAGCGGTGATACGCTTGATGGGGGTGAACTTGAACCCGATGCGGCGGAAGAACGGGTAGATGATGCGGTCCATGATGGGGATGAAGATGATCAGGGCCAGGGGGTTCAGGTTGTTGATGATATCGTTGGGGACACCGCCCAGATGCATGGTGGCTGCCTGCGAGGTGAGGTTGTTCAACATCTGGTTGTACGCGAGCCCTGCATCGGATTAGCTTCTATGTTCGCGCAGTGTGAGAAGAATACTCACAGTAAAGAGGATACCACAGGAACACGGTGCAAGCCTTGAGTCCACGGGCAACTTCATCGACCCACTCGTCGTCAAAGGTCATCCATGCCGGTCTCTCCGCACCCAGCGCCGAGGGCTTGACGCTATCCCAGAAAGGCTTGGGGTTTTTGGTGAACCTGTTCTGTCAGCAAACTCCTCCTGAACCAAGGGGCGACCAACTCACAACTTGACAGGGTTCAACGACCAGCGACCCTTCATGGCCAGCTTCCAGAGCCGACCAGCCTGCAGATAGACGGAGCCAGTGGGGGGCACGAGGTAGTACTTGTTGCGGCAGAAGTACAGGACAGTGGGGCAGAACATGAACATGATGGTGGGGAGGAAGTAAGACAGCCAGAAGCCCACGTAGCGCTCGGCGTAGACCATGCTGACCTGGCCCAGGATGGAACCAATGTTGATCATCATGTAGAAGTACAGGTAGATGCGGGAGATGGTGGCAGCGGGATCCACAATGATGCGCTCGCCAGACGGGAGGGTCTTGATGTAAGCACGCTCCTCGCGATACTGCTCGGCGATGAGGGGGGAGATATTGGATCTAGCTTGTTAGAAGTCGTCGGTGAGGCGAGGACGCTTGGGGCAACTCACTTGAAACCACCGGTACCCACACCCATGATGATGAGACCGATAGAGAAGCACGCAATGGCACCCTGGGGATGAGCAATGACCTGAGGGATAGCAGAGATGATAAGGATGGTATGGCCCAGCAGCGCAGCTCCAATGGAGAACATGATAGTACGGTAACGACCCCAGTACTGATCCGCCATGAAGGCACCGGCCAAGGGCATGATGTAGGACCAGAAGGCGTTGACTGCGCAGTTAGCGTCTGAAGAAGCCCAGATGAAAGGGAAGGAACATACACAAGGTCAGACCGGTGGACGCCTGCTGGCCCATGCCGAGCGCACCAGGGACTTCATTTCCGGGGGTGATGGCGCCAGAGGTAGAACCTTCTGGGAGAGGACGCTGGATAAAGTTGACGACTAGGAGGGAATTAGTGGGATTCGCGACTCATTGTACCGTATGAATGACGTACAAACCGCGGTGGTTCCGTAGTAGGAGAAACGCTCGCACAGTTCGACAAACGCGACAGTGTAAGCGGTCCAGGGAATGTCGCCTGCGACACGGCGCAGAGTGTCCATTTCCTCTGGAGTCGGCAGAATCTTGTCTAGCGCATCGTGAGAGGAGTGCCCGACAATTTCCTTAGACGCACTGGCGGCCTGGATGCTGGGCGCAATGGAGATTTCCTTCTCGATGGCGAGGTCTTTCTTCTCCGAGTGCATGTCGTGCTGTGCGACGGAGGATTTGGCGACCTCGACCACCTCCTGGGGGTCTGAGGAGTTCATGATGGGGGGCCGATATGGAGAGAGATGAGAGAATTGGAGGGGATGGGAGGGAAGAGAGAAGGAGAAGGGTGGAGGGAGAAGAGAGAAGAAGAGGAGGAGGAGGAGAGGAGAGGAAGTGAGGGAAAGTCGTGTGAGGGAGAGAATAAATACTTCACTGTGACTTGCATCTTTGCTCATAGACAACTCTTCTTCCCCCCCAATCACATTCCCATTATCCCATTAATTTATTTCATTCGCCCCCCCCCCATATCTTCGCCTGCTTCGCCTGTCTCTTGTCTAGTCTCGTCGCCGCTATCTTAGACTCCGTCTAAGCGACGGAGGTTTGTCTGAATCGGTCCATCTCGTCCTGTTGGCACCGCTGGTAACCGGACTCCGATGGCTTGTCTTGCGCGCTGCTTGGCTTCATTTGCAGGGAAAAACTCGCTAATTGCTTGGGGCCCAGAAGCATCCATCCTTCTCTGTTCCTGGAGATTCATGGGTCGGCCAGTGCCGACCAGACTTGCTCTATCAGTTGACCAACCACTACCCTTCATGCCCAGCCAAAACCGATGGAAAAGCAGCGATAAGCCCAGCCTTCGAGCAAATGAAGAGGCCCGAACGGGAGGTTAGGCCAACTTGGCGATACGCTCTCGCCGGGCGGATTGGTGGCGGATGGCTTTTAGGCCCTTGGCGGTGGCCTTGGCTGGCAGGTCGCAGTGCAACCCTCTTCCGTGGCACGCACTTCCGAAGGCTTTTGTCTGGTCCCTGTGAGGTTCGAGAAATCCTCCCGCATCCTCCTGATATCTTGGGCCTCTGATGGCGCTGGAGAGACGGGGGAGCCGTACCCCGGACCGGTCACGAAGGATTGCGCCACCAAGACTCGATGTGACAGTATAATCAGACGATATCCTTCGATAACCGAAAGACGGCGCGGATGGCGCGAGCACAGAACGTGCTTTCTTTGTTTTACTGTCTAAGAAGATTTCAATTCCATGCAGGGATCTGAGACGTGTCGAGTCGTGGTCCGCCGCGGTCGTCGCACGGTGCTACCCCAGACAATCCAACGTGATCTCGAATTATCCCGATGGGGAACAAAGTTTCAATCCTGGCTTAATTCGGTCGTCTTTCCCCGCTCCTGATTCTTCTTTGCATTCCCCTCCAGTCCATACAGCACGTCCGCCGACATGCCCAGAATCACCATGTCAAACGTTTCCCGAATCACCGCATACTCATAATACCCGCATCGCGCAATCGGCAGCGTCTTGCGCACATCCAGCTTGCCGTCCGTCAGCACCTCGTCCTTGATGTGCACCGCAACCACCCGCCCGATCACCACGTCCACCGACCCCATGGGCGCATTGCCCGGCAGTCGCACAGTTGAGTGGTACCGGCACTCGAACTTGACGGGCGACTCGGCCACCATGGGCACGTCCATGGTGGTAGCGGGCTCCTTGGTCACGCCGGCGTGGGCGAACTCGTCCACGCCGTAGGGGAATTGCTGCGCGGAGACGTTTACTGCCTGGCGCAGATCCCACGTCGCCAGGTTCCAGACAAACTGGCCCGTGGTCTCGGCGTTGATCACTGTGTCCTTGCGACCGCCCTCGACCGTCTGGTTCGACGAGAACATCACGTACGGCGGGTCGAAGGTTAGGTTGTTGAACTGCGAATACGGAGCCAAGTTCGCTTGGCCGTGCTTATTTTGAGTAGAAATCCACCCGATCGGTCGGGGGACGACGCATGCCTACGCTTATGTTTTCAGACGTGTCATAACCTTGTGTGTATGGGGATGGGGTACCTTGAATGGGTCATGGGGGAGGTTATGGTCGGTGACTCCAGGTTCGTAGTACATCGTGAGTCTCAATTTGATGATTGACTGGTTGAGTATTTTCAACGACTCAATAGAGTCAGTTATAACTTATATCTGCATACCAGCAAGTACCGGAATCCTTGTTGAATTGCCGATGTGGGGAAGTCGATCCGAGGAGCCCGAGTCCGAGTACCGAGCACCTCTTCTGTCCTCATAGACAGGCAGAGTTGAATATTATTCGGGCGCTCAGGGCATTATCGTAGTCGGTTCTTGTGCATGAAAGTTGTCGACAGACGTGCGTGACCGAGTGGTGAGGTGATGGTCGCGTGGATTATATATTTGTGGCAGGTTGACAGTAAGCAAGCAGAACAACGGAAGGACGGTCCTGAGAATTGATACCTGAGGCCTTTGAGGATAGTCAGGACCTTCTATCGATTTGTCGCATGACTCCTTGATATCAAAATTCTCGTTACTCTCTCACCGATCTTGTCCTCCCATCATGAGGCAATAATCCTGTGTCTGATACATAGACTCAATGTCTGGATAGTGCCCCTCTATGAGAGATCTCACTTTGAAAAACCAGCTACTCTCGTGATATATAAATAGCATATACACTTCATGAGGCTTCAATCATAATACATATATATATAAAGAGCTTACCTACAAGGCACGACCCAAATTAAGCTACAAGAAACTCTCCTAAGAATGCCCCTACATACACCATCACGCAAGGAGAAAACTGAAGAAACAGATTGTATGTCCAAATCATACTCTAATCATAACTCCATAATCATAAACAAATACAGGTATATACACTACTGCAGCTTCTTCGTCCCCATAAACTCCATATCCTCATCAATGCGCCCCTTCTTCGCAAACTTGATATCGTCCAGATAATTATCCCTCGGCAGCCACGGCCCCTTATTCGCCGCCTTGGGCAGATGCCCCTCGGCCTTGGTGACATACGTCGAGTTGAGGTTCAGCAGCCGCCGCGGCTGCAGGGACTTCGCCTGGGCCGGCGCCAGCCGCGGCACAGCGGCGTAGACGCCGCGCTGATCGAGCTCCCGCAGCAACCGACAGATAAACTGCGCCGTCGCATCCGCACCCAGCGTCCACGACGCGTTGGTGTACCCGATGACGAAGGCGGCATTCGGCAGGTCCTGGAGCATGACGCCGTGCCAGAGGAATTTTTCGTGGATGTGCAGCGGCACGCCGTCGACGGAGAGCGAGGTGCCGCCGGCAATCTGCAGACGTAGCCCCGTCGCCGTGACGATGATGTCGGCGTCGAGGACGTCGCCGGAGTTCAGCTCGATGCCCGTGGGGGTGACCGTGCGGATGGTGTCGGTTTTGACGTCGGCGCGGCCGGTATGCAGGCTCTTGAAGAAGTCGCCATCTGGACACACGCACAGCCGCTGGTCCCAGGGGTTGTAGCGGGGGCGGAAGTGCGGGTCGTGGGGGAGGTGGCGGGGCAGCTGGCGCTTGACGGAGAGGCGGAGGATGAAGCGGGCGACGGCGGGGAAGGACTGGCAGAAGAGGAAGAAGAAGCGGGAGGTGAGCAGCCAGGAGAGACGCTGGAGCTTGCGGTTGACGGCGGCGGGGAGGATGTAGCTGAGCAGGGTGCGGCGGCGGTTGGGGAGGGAGAGGATGTAGGTGGGACTGCGCTGGAGCATGGTGACGTGCGCGGCGGACTCGGCCATCTTGGGGAGGAGGGTGATGGCGGTGGCGCCGGAGCCGATGATGACGACCTTCTTGTCGGAGTAGTCGAGGTCCTCGGGCCAGAACTGCGGGTGGATGATGGTGCCCTCGAACTGGTCGATCCCGGGGATGTCGGCCTGCAACGGCGTGTGGTAGTCATAGTAGCCCGTGCCGAAGACGACGAAGCGCGCGGTCAGCGACTTCGTGGCGCCGCCATGCTCGACCGTCAGCGACCAGGTGTGGTCGGCAGAGGTCCAGTCGGCGCCGAGGACGCGGTGCTCAAAGAGAATGTTCTTCTTGATGCCGTACTTTTCAGCGGCGTTGTTCAGGTAGGTGACGATGGCGGATCCGTCGGCGATGGGGTTCCCCTGGTCCCAAGGATGCCATTCAAAGCCAAAGGTGAAGAGATCGGAGTCGGAGCGAATGCCTGGATAGCGAAAGAGATCCCAGGTGCCGCCCAGGTTGTTGCGGGCTTCGACGATAGCATATCGCAGGTTGGGGAATTGCGACTGCAGCCGGTAGGCGGCGTTGATACCGGAGATGCCGGCGCCGACGATCAGGACGTCGTAGTCGGACATGATGAGAGATGAGATGACAAGAGGTTATGATAAGAAAGCGGAGGAGTGTTGTAGATATGTTTTATATCTATCGAGGTGATGGTTCACATGCCTCGGAGGCGACGGCGTCATGCATTCCCAACAGAGAAAGCGTCGCGAGAGTCGGAGCCTGGAGAGCTCAACAATACGGGGTAAGATGAAAAGGTTAAAAAGCTAGAAAAGATAGCCGAGGTTGAAACCGTGGGGCACAACTCGTTAGCACAGTGGAAGATGGGGATTTTTTATCTGAAAAAAAAAGCGATCGTCGTCGGGAGGCGCAAATTGCCGTTTTGGGTAATGCTTGCGACTCACATGAATTATACCCTCTATACTATCCCTCTATAATACGCCCATCATGCCATCACATACGTACATACACACACAGACAGTAGTATAGCCATGCTGAACACCGCCATTCCCCTCTCCCTTCGGGAGAAACTCGATTTCCTGCCCGCCCTGGTGTCCGTCGCCCTCACTGTCGTGTGGGCCATGTTCTCCGGGCTCTGGCGGTCCAACCGATACCCCAAGTCATGGTTGTTGCATGTGGGATATGCTGTGTTCCGCAAGGCGACCGCGCGCATGACCATTGCGCAGATGCAGTACATCATGCCACCGAGCAACAAGATCTATGATCTGTATGTGCGCAAGGCCAAGAAGATTGCTGACACTGTGGACTTGGGGCATGGCGCGTTGGGACACTGGATTGGGGATCGCAAGGCCGAGAATGTTCTCGTGTGGTATCACGGTAAGCTCATCTCTAACGTTCACATCTCCAAAAAGACATAGTACTAACGAGGTGATAGGCGGCGGCTTCGCCCTCCCCGCAAACCTGGGCTACTTCGACTTCTTCTCGCAGCTGATTGCGGACAGTGCGGCGGCGGGCAAGTCCCTCGCCGTCTTCAGTCTGACCTACACGCTGTCGCCGCACGGCACCTACCCGACGCAGCTGCGCCAGGCCGTCGCCGCGCTGCGCTACGTGCTCGAGCAGACTGGCCGGCCAGGGCACCGCGTGCTCCTTGGCGGCGACTCGGCCGGCGGTAACCTCGTCGGCGGCGTGCTCTCGCATCTGGCGCATCCGCATCCCGCCATCGACCCGGTACCCGTGTCGGATCTACTGGCCGGCGCCGTCATGATCGCCCCCTGGACCTCCATGGAGACCGAGTACGTCGGGCAGGAGATCGACTCGCGGGGTGATCTCATCACCCCGGCTGTTGCGGGGCCCTGGGCGCGCTCTTATCTGGGGACGGCCAAGCGGGACTACTATACGGATTTGTCGACTGCGCCGACGGACTGGTTTACGACCTTCCCGGTGAAACGGGTGTTGGTAACGGCGGGCGGGGCGGAGATCCTGCTGCCGATTGTGCAGGACTTGGTCGCCAAGTTCCAGGAGGGATTCCCGGATGTGGAGTTGTGTGTCGGCGAGCGCGAGGGGCATGTGGCGCCGATCTACAACTTGTATATTGGGGATCGCACGGAGACGCAGCAGGGGAAGCGGGTGAAGAGTTGGCTGAGGGAGACGTTGTAAATACTTTTTATGATTATAAGATTGAGCTACTATAGTATATCAGATACCCAGCTTGACAATACTTCTATGGTTATAAGATGTAAAATCTATGGTATACAAACAAGACACCCATGCTTGATATGTACTCGGTGTATCCATAATCATAACTTTGCACAAATAGAAAGGTATAGTCTAGCATACATGTGAAACATTCTATCATCATTGCGACTACTGCGACTACTGCGACTACTGCGACTTCTGCCACTCGCGCAATCTCCGCAAATCTGTCGACGCCACCTTGCGCACATGCTCCTGGATCCACGTCGGGAACGCGCGCACCAGACTGGCGGCATGGTAGTACTCGGGCAGGATGACCTGGCCACTGCTCTGCGTGAGAATTTGCTTGACCACTCCGGCCGACACCTTCTGCGGCGTCAACACGGGCTGCTTGAAGACCTTGCCCGCGTCGGTCAACTGCTGGATCATGGGAGTGCGCACCCAGAGGGGGTGAATCACACTACATACCATTAGCTCCATTTTCATTCCCTTCGGTGCAGTTCAGATTCTTGAGAGAGACATACCTAGTCCGCACCTTGGGCGCATTATACCACAACCGCAACTCTTGCGTCAGTGACTCGTGGAACGCGAGCGCACCCGCCTTGGAAGCGCAGTAGTCGGCCATCTCGCCGAGCGCCACAAAACTCGCCATGCTGGCGACCGTAATGACATGCCCGTGGTTGTTCTTGACCATGCTAGGCAGGAACTCGCGCACCATCCAGAAATGCGACATGATGTTGACCTCGAAGGTCTGCCGGATCTTGGCCTCGGGCTCCTCGAGGATCGTGCCGTCGTGTCCGACGCCCGCATTGTTGACCAGCACCGTGGGGTCCCCATGCTCAGCGCGGATCTGCGCAGCCACGGCGCGGATGTTGTCAGAGGATGTGATGTCTGCGCGATAGAAAGCGACATTTGCGGCTGCGCCTACTGGTTAGCTGGGGTATTCTATTGAAGTGTGGGGAGGGACGCACGCAAGGGGAACGTAGGTTCGTTAATGTCCAGAATCACAACGCGCACGCCGGCCTGCGCCAGATCCTCCATGATCTGCTTGCCAATACCGCTGCACCCGCCGGTGAGCAGCACCAGCTCGCGCGCGTTGTCCCAGCGGCCGGCACCCTGCCAGGCGTTGGCGCTCCATCGCGACAGGGTGCGGTTGGTGTGGCGCGCGATGCCCAGGGCCAGCAGGGCCGTCAGCGCTTTCGGGACGAACGGGTGCAGCACGGCGCTCTGGACGTTGGGAGGCAGATGCGACAGGGCTGTCTGGAACCACTGGTTGCAGAGCTGCAAGGACTGTTCGAGCGACATGATGGGTGGTGTGGTGTGGTGGCGGGAGGTGGCGAAGACGAAGTGATATCAGGGTCCAGGATGGATGCTACAAGAATGAAGCGACCACAAGACTCTATATAGTATATTGGCAGCTTTATGCGACCGAGGCGCTTCACATGGCTTGCTCGTAATGACTTGAGGTGAAGCTTGAGCGTCCATGGAAGTTTTGCGGAGGGATGAGGGGAGTTAGGGCAGGATTACCCTTTCAGGAAAGGATTGCGAAGCCGAGGTGGAGAGTCTCAACATTACTATCGGTAGATTAGCTCTGGGGCATTACTTTCCTAACATTCCTCCCCCTGGATCCATCGCGCTGGTTACTGCAACCGGTGGAGGATCGCCGTCCCGACCGGTTCCATGGCTCCATCATGCATCTGGTGGGGTTCACATGGACGCACATGGCGATCAGCATCGTGACGTTCATCAGCAAGACTGTGCATCAAATCATCTGTTGGCTTCTGATCTGAATTCATCTGGCTGCCTAGTTGTACTTTGTACTATGTGTCATGCCATGGTCATGATAATCGTGTCGTGAATCCGCCACTGGCTAACCGAGGTCTGTGTCGATCCGTGGAGCCGTAGTGGCACAAGTTGGATTTGAATGAGGTGGATATCATAGGTAATCGTAATATAATGATAATACTAGGATAAGAATAAGCACATTAATTATACTTATTCCCCATACCCCAGATCCCGCATTCCATCTACTCCATATGTTCATCGGCCATGGACTCCCTGCTGGCAGCCATACTGCTCTCCCTCCTAGAGGGCTTCTTCCTCCAGCGCACATACTTAGGTGAACACACGTTTCGCACAGTGACGCTGGGTGCATTCGGCGTCAATCTACTTCTACTAGCCATCTGGAATCTCCTTATCTACCCGTATTTCGTCACCCCGCTCCGTCATCTTCCTACTGTGCCGGTACGTCCATGCCGCATCAAACACTTACCTATACAGACAGTCATGTCCAAAACACTGACAAACGAATAGGGCAACCTTAATAATGCTCGCATCATCTTCGACGACCCTCGAGGTCGTACTCCTCTGCAATGGATGAAGACCATCCCCAACGACGGCCTCATCCACTTCCGCAACCTCCTCAACACCAGCTTCCTGCTCGCCACTAACCACAAGGCCCTCCTTGACATCATGAGCACCAACACCTACGACTTTGAGAAGCCGCCGCGTGCACGGGAGTTCCTCGCCCGCATAATCGGCTACGGGCTGATTCTCTCCGAGGGCGCCGCGCACAAGCGCCAGCGCAAGGCCCTGCTGCCCTCGTTCAATTTCAAGAACATCCGCGCCATGTACACGCTCATGTGGGAGAAGACTGGCCTGCTCATGGACGAGCTGGAGCGGGAGATTGCCCTGCATCCGATGGAGGGGACCCGGCCTGAGGACCGCGAGGGGAAGGTCGAAATGAGCGTGTGGGCGAGTCGGCTCACCCTCGATGTTATTGGCCCCGTCGCTATGGGAAGAGACTTCCGCTCGCTGCAGAATACCGAGAACAAGGTCGCGGACAGCTTCCTGGCGATTCTGGAGCCGACCAAGGAGAAGATGGCCTTCCTGGCGGTCAACTTTGTGCTGCCGCAGTGGCTGGCGCAGCGGCTGCCGTGGCGGCTTAACCGGGTGATTGAGAACGAGACGACCTTCCTGCGCAACCTCTGCAAGGATATTGTGCAGGAGAAGCGTGCCACCATTGCGTCCACCAAGGCCACTGCCGAGCAGCTCGAGGCCGACATCCTCGGCACGATGATGCTGGGCGGCGACTTCTCCGACGACGAGCTGGTCGATCAGATGCTGACCTTCCTCGCAGCTGGCGTACGTCCTCAACCCCTGATCTGATGAAGTATGTATAGACTGACGTCTGCAGCACGAAACCACCGCCAGCGCCTTCACCTGGGCATGCTATCTCCTCACGCAGAATCCTGACGTCCAAGAGCGCCTGCGCGCCGAGATCCGCGCGCGCATCCCCTCCGGCAACCACCCCATCACCTGGTCCGACCTGGAGACCCTCCCACTGCTCAACGGCGTCTGCCAAGAGGTGCTGCGGCTGTATCCGACGGTGCCGGTGACGCTGCGCGAGGCGATCCGTGACACGACAGTCGCCGGCATGCACATCCCCAAGGGCACGCGCATCATCCTGTGTCCGTACGCGATCAACCGCAGCCCGGAGTTCTGGGGCGCCGACGGCGAGGCGTTCAAGCCTGAGCGGTGGATCGACACAGACAAGAACGGGGAACCGGTGGTGAATCATACCGGTGGTGCGTCGACGAATTTCGCGCAGATTACCTTCCTGCATGGACAGCGGTCGTGTATCGGGAAGGATTTTGCCAGGGCGGAGCTGCGCTGTGCGCTGGCGGGTGTGGTGGGACGGTTCAGGTTTGAGATGCAGGATCCCAAGCAGGAGATTCATATTGCTGGCGCGGTGACTACGAAGCCGGTTGAGGGGATGCATTTGAGGATGGTGCGCGTGGATGAGTGGTAGTGAAGTTGGTATGATTGTGATGATGATAATGCTTTTATGATAGGTATACAGGTAGTAATCACTTTTGAATGGAGTTATGCGCGGGCCTTCTTTCGCGATTGCGTATGCGAATGGCCATGGCTGTGTCCAGCATGGTTGTGGTTGTGTCCTAGATGCTCGCTGATGCGATGCTTGCCCTTCGTCTGTGTCTCCGTTTCCATCTCCAGCTCGTCCTCGTCAGCATACTCAGGAGACACCCATCCCTCCCAGCCATCCTCCCAGATACTCATCAGAGCCTCCTGCTTCTCCGTCTTGGATGCATCGCGCTCCATGATACTCTCCCACTCGGCCATCTCCCCCTCCGTAAGTAGACACTTATCCAACAGCCCCGTGATAGCAGCCGTATCAATACCCTCTCCGATAAACACAATCTCCTGGCGTCGGTCACCCCAGCGTCCGTCAAAGTCGTCTTCAATCGACTTGCGCACGTCGGCATCTTCCGGCCACGCCTCGTCGGGCACCTCGGCGAACCACGGTCCGCCGCAGCCGACCGTTAGCATGCCGCCAGCCTGGCTCCATTCCCCGAACTGGTAGGGCCGTGTCGCGAACCAGAAGAAGCCTTTGGAGCGGAGGATGGGGTGGAGGATGGGGTTTGCGCGGCGGTTGGCGAGGATAGTGTCGGGGTCTTGCTGCGCAAAATCAGACACTTCTTCATCCTCGTCTTCCGCATCCTCCATGTCTTCGTCTTCGTCTTCGTCTTCATCGTCATCTTCGTTTTCTTCTTCCTCGGCCCCGTTCTGCAAAATGATAAACTTGTCATGCAGAAGCGCAAACAGCCGGCGTGGATGGAACGGCCGCCGCGCCTTGTACACAAAGTTGTTAATCCCATACCTAACCCTACGTTAGCACCACTTCCCACTCCAGGCGGTAAGGAAGAGCATACTCAACAGTCTCCGGCACAGGCGCCAACCGCTCCCCATTCCCCGTCTCCCGCTTGGTCATCTCATGCAGGCTGCGCAGCCAGCCCGCGCCCGACGCCGCCTTGAGGAAATCAAACCGGCCCGTGTCAAGGATCTCCTTCACATCGACGCGGGAGTAGCTCGTCTCGAGCACCTTGGCCGCCGGGTTAAGCAGCTGCAGGATACTGCGAATCCGCGCGCGGGTTTCCTCGCGCACGGTCTCGATCTTGTTCACGATGATCACGTCCGCAAACTCGATCTGGTCGACCATCAGGTCGGAGATGGTGCGCTCGTCTTCCGGGATGGTCTGCCCTCCGTACCGGTCGGAGAGGAACTCGGCCGTGTCGAAGTTGGAGAGCAGGTTGAAGGCGTCGATGACGGTTACGGTTGTGTCGAGGCGAGCCATGGTGTGTAAGCCGCCTAGTTCTACTCTGTGCATGGTCAGTATAACGGCAGCAAGGTGTATGGGGATGAGTTTGGGTGGGGAGTACATCTGGTTGAGGATCTTCCGGTCATCGTCGCTCGCGACGTCGGCTTCGAGGAGGGCGGAGCTGAACTCGGCAGTGAACGTCTCGGCTACCTGCATCGGCTCGCTGATGCCCGTGCTCTCGATCACCACGTACTGCACGTCTTCATGGTGGGTGAGGTGCGCCAGCTCGGAGAGGAGGTCGCCGCGGAGGGTGCAGCAAATGCAGCCGTTTTGTAGCTGGATGAGGGTTTCTTTTGTTTGCGAGACGTGGTGGTTTTTGATGAGAGTTGCGTCAATGTTGAGGCTGTAGCCAACTGTCAGTATCTGTACCCAGGGCTGAAGATTGGGTGAGGTGTACCTGCTCATGTCATTGACAATGACGGCAATGCGGAATCCATGATCAGACTGGAGGATGTGCTCGAGGAGGGTCGTCTTTCCACTTCCTAAGAATCCTGAGAGAAGCGTCACCGGCAGCTGGCGAGGCTTTTTGGCCGGCGTGCTCACCGGGAAGGCTATAGATTCAGGGCCTGAGTTGATGGTCATTTTTGCCTATCAATATTGAGATATTTCTGTGAAGCAGAAGAAGGGGTGAGTACCTTGAGTCTTTATATACGTCTCATCTTGTATACAACAGACACTTCTTTCCCCCAAGGTTGGCTACACGCATGCGCTACATTGATAATCGCGTGCTTGATTGGTCTGCTGTCTGGACGGTCTCTGGACTCCAAGGTCCTTTGAGCATGTCTCCCGGGTACTCGAGTGGTGGCCAAGGTCCCCATAAGCAAATTGAAGTCAGCTAATTAGTAACGAGTGAGGAGCCCGGTAGTTTGGTAGCTCCAATTTTACTCCGTATAAGAAGGATGCGAGATGAAGCTATTCGTAATTGCTGAGATATTCTGCTCTATGTACCACGTGACATCCATACTCTATCAGGTAGGTGGATACAGTGGAGCTAGAGTAACCTATCACACTGAGGGAAGGGGAACCGAGTGGGTCAAGATCCCCCCGGTCGCACGTTGACACCCAACCAGAAGCTACCAATACAAAACGGGTTAGATCGAGATGCTGCTTCCTTTTTTGTGGACAGTTCGAATCTTAGTGTAGTCATTCTTATATTTTTGATCACAACAACAATATACTGGGATCCAATACGTCCCCTTCAGTAATGAAGATTACACCTCATACAGCTCTTCCCATGACCGCTTCGAACTGGTCGACGACTGACACTCAACTCCAATATCACCCTGGATCCCCTCGCAGATAATCACAGGCGGACTCCCAGCCGGACTCGTCACGTCAATGTCCGCCAAATGAATACCCGAGCACACGGCATTAGGCGAGCAGACCAGATCCGCAACCACCTTGCCCTCCTTGCCCGAGGACGTACCGTAGATCTTCTCAAACGTGATGTTCGTGATGTTCACGCTGGACGGGTACTCGGCGCAGGTCGCTTCGTCGATGTTGAAGTAGCACTGATCCAACACCACCGGGTTGTCGGTATTCTCGATGCGGATGTTCTTGTACGTGATGTTGTTGATGCGACCGTAGCCGACATTCTGACCCGCCCACGCCTTGAGGCGAGCTCCATTCTAAGGACAGGGTTAGCGAGGATTGTTTGGAAACAGTCAAATGCCGTCTACCTCTCCGTTGAGCAGCGTGACGTTCTCGATATACACATGCTCGATAATGTCCATCACCCCCGGGTACTGTCCGATGCTTCCCATGCTGACGCCGTGGGTGCCGTTGCACCACAGGTTCTGCACGAAAATGTCGGTGGTGTTCGGCTTGGGGGAAAAGCAATCGTCGCCCACGTTCACCCGCGTGTTGGTGACGCTCAGGCCTTTGACGTTGTACGAATCGAAGCCGTCTGTATTTTTGGGGAGGGCCTGACCTGTCAGTTTGATTCTTTGGTGTGGGAGGGGAGGGGCTCACCGATGCGTTGGTGGAGAAGGCTTCGATATAAACGTTGTCGAAGGAGACGTCGTTCGACCCCACGAAGAAATTCGTCCAGCAAGGAGAGTTTAACTGGGTGATCCCTTCAACGGAGACGCGAGTTGCATTCTCGGTCACGAAGAGGATAGGCCGGTAGAAGGTGTTGTCCGGGTCCTGGTCGAATGAGCTGAGGTCAATTGATCAGACTGGTAACTAACGTACCAGGATCTCCTGTCCGGCAAACTCGTTGTACCACCGCTGTCCGTTACCATTGAGGACACCCGATCCGAAGATTTTGATGTCCTTTCCTCCCCATCGCCAGAACGAGATGGACTTTTGGAAGTTGTAGTAGAAGTTGTTCTTTTGCCAGTATGGAACGTCGTCGGTGAACTGTATTCGTTAGCGTAGAAAGCTGATGCGTCGACAATTCATGTACCTTGAGCTCTCCGTCCAATTGCACCTCGATGTTATTCAAAAAGCTCAGATCGAGCTTCTTCCCAATGACGTACTTCTTGCCCTTCTGCAGGAGCAGTCGTCCGCCATGGTTCGCTCGGGAGATACCCCAGAGAAAGTCCTTCGAGATATCGTCGGTATCATTGTGTGACGACCGAATAGTCACGGTGCGGCGGTTAGGGTGCTTGTGATGGTGCGCCCCGACATGTTTCAGCTCGAGAGTGTCTGTGGCTGGGATCACTCGCGCGCCAGGAATGATGCTATCGACAGCGAAGGCGCTGACAGCGCTCGCAAAGAGAGCGGCAGTAAAGAGCTTCATGGTTAATTTTTTTTGGCTATTGCAACCATGACCTCAGACTTGGAACTGACCCCTTTTATGAGTGTCGATTGCTCGGTGCATGATCCCATTCAATACCCCATATTGATCAGCCACATGATGGATAGTTTCTCCGCCTGTCAGAGAGCTCAATTGCGACTGGGATGCGAATGTCGATCCACCGGTCGGAATTTGTGCCGTCTCAAGTGAAGATTTGTAGCACTGTGTACAGCTCTCCGCATTTTGAGTGTGGGGAGATGGAGAAGTCGGGGTAAGCTTGATGGAGGAATTATTCCCCGTTGCCCTAGTATTCAATATTCCACCAATGATGTTATTCATGTCTTTTCACAGATGCGTTTCGTAGCTCAGTTAAATTATCCTAGGAAAGCCATCTGCCTGAGGTGAGTAAGGTAGTTGATATAAGGATCCCTGAATGTACTAGTGTGGCAGTCGTCGCATACCCAAATGTGGAGGTTGCGACGCAGTTCCCATAGGACACCGATGGTATCAATGAGAGGAGCGCTTCTCCCTTGCATGAAACAGAATATATTCAACCGAAGAAGATGCGAGTTCAGTCAGAATGAATCATTTGTCTGTTGCATTGTTTATGGTCGGGTTATACGTGGTCGGAGATGAATCTCGAAAGATATCTCCGAATCGGATTTGGCCCAAAGCGGTAACTCCGTCGGAGACAACGTCATCTTCTCCCCCGACTTTTCTTATCAGATCTTCCGTCAGAGCTCAGCGCATCTCATCTTCATCTTCGTCCTTTGTGATTCTCTAGGCACCAGTCAATCTCGCTATAAATCCCAGTGTTCCTTTCCTGCACACCAGAAGCGCCTCAATAATTGTTTCTTTTGCTCATTCGTCTTGGTAACATCAACCAGGACATGTGTGTCTCGACATATGGATGACGATCAGATATCCAATGGCCCAGGGCCAGATCCTCCCAAATCACCGCCTCGTCGTCGCAGGCCGGCACTCTCCTGTATCGCCTGCAGACGTCGCAAGCTGAAATGCGACCGCACCTTACCCTGTGGACAGTGCGTGAAGTCGAGAACCCAAGATTCATGCGTATACACCAGTCCTCCAGGGAATCCCGCCTCCGGTGCTGGTCGCCTTGCAAGCATATCTCCAGACATCCACCGTGCATCTAGCAGCCGCGCCAGTCCCGCTAGAGGCGGCCTATACGTCTTCGACTCGAAGCACCAGCCAGTTAACAAAATTACTAAACCGCGCTCCGGACCAGACGAGCTGCAGGACCTACGCCATCGCGTGCAGGTCCTGGAACGCGCGCTCTCCAAAACACATCCGATTCATACCCCCGATAGCTCAGCGTATGATGCCCTATCGACACCGGGCCTGGCAATGACCTCCGATCAACAGTGTCTGACGGACGACGTGAAGTACCTCCCAGACAGGGCATGCTTTCGTGGTAAGAATGGGAAAACCCGGTTCTGTGGTCGCACATACTACGGATTATCGGTGGCATTCGTGAGTTCCATCAGCTTTGGCCTCCCATAGCGTAGTTACTAACGAGGCAGTTTGGGGACGTCCTGGCTTTCCTGAATGCTCGGCGGAAATTCAAGCGTAAGGACTCAGAGTATTTCAAGATGAAGAAGCTCAAAGGGGAGATGATGTCCCGTCAAAAGCAGGACCATCAAACTGCCTACCGCGAAAAGGCGTTCCGGCTCCAAAACATGATCCCGCATCGGAGGGTCGCTGACGAGCTGGTGGATCTGTATCTGTCGACCTTCGAGACCACTTACCGGATCCTACATGTGCCGACATTCCTCGAACAATACGAGACCTACTGGGCTAACCCGGAAACCCCCGATATGGTCTTTGTCGCCAAACTCCTCGCCCTGATGGCTGCGAGCAGCTGCTTTTTCAGTCCCACCACTAGGCTCAACGCGGAAGAAACGCTACTCAATGCTGCGACGAGTTGGATCCTGGCCGTCCAGTCGTGGGTTGCGTCGACCTTTGTCAGCTCCGCTATCTCCTTTGACCTATTACAGATTCAGTGTATCCTAATGATTGCACGACAGGCAGATGCAGCCGACGGCGACCTCGTCTGGATATCCTCCGGGTCGGTGATTCGGTCAGCGATGACCATGGGTCTGCATCGCAGTCCGTCCCGATTTTCCAAGGTGACGAAGTTCTGGGCTGAAATGCGCCGGCGGCTGTGGGCCACCATTATCGAGTTGGAGTTGCAGTCGTCGATGGACGGAGGGATGCCATCTTGCCTGGACGTGGACGAGTTTGATTGCGAGCCACCGTCCGGCTATGACGATGCAGACCTGACCGAGGACATGATCGAGTATCCCGTCCCTACGAACCCGGGGCAGGCGACACGAAGCACGTTTCAGGCCCTTCTGGCTCGATCGCTGCCACTGAGAGCCCGCATCGCAAGGAAGGTCAATAGTTTGAAATTTTCTGTCCCGTATGACGAGGCGTTGCGCTCCAGTGAACAACTAGTGGAGTACCTGAATGAAGGCCTGGCTGTATTTCCTGACCACGGGGCCATCCAGGCCACACCACTCGGACACATGGCTTTCGCGAGATCCTTTTTTGTCTTTTTGATGCGGCGATTCATGCTAGCGCTGCATAGACCCTTCGCTCTCAGCGTCCTCCAGTCGCCTAAATTCTCCTATTCACGAAAGGTCTGTCTGGAGTCCTCGCTGGAGATGCTGTCCCAGCTGGATCCTCCCGTCGTCAGTCTGCCAGAGGCCCAACCCTGTCCTCATCTGGGACAGATGGGAGGCGGAATGTTCCGCGACGAGTTCTTCCATGCAGCCATCACTGTATGTGTGGAACTTTCGCTCCAAACAACCGAATTCACGCCGTCGAGGTCCGCCTCCGATCAGTTGAATCCACTCAATGCGCTGAATGATCTGGTCCGGTCGCAACGAGAAGTTCTCGTCCGCACGGTTGAGCGGACTATTGACACGCTGGGCAGTCGAATGACCCCCAAGGGAGCGGGGTTCAAGTCATTCCTTTTCCTCAGTCTTATCCTCGCCGCCGTCAAAGCGCGATTTAACAGCGAGGATCCTGGCCCAAAAATTGAGCAGGCTGGGACGAAAGCCATCCGGGCTTGCGAGAAGTTGATGCGGGGAGGAACTTGGGCGGATATCCAAGAGGAACACTCAGCCATGGTGAGTTTCCCTCAATTTCGTCCTGGCCATTACTGACCCTTCAGTCGTCTGCTTTGACGACATCAATACGTACCCCCTCGCTAGGATTCGATCCCGGCTCTCTGTCTTCTGTCGACATTGCCAGCATATCGGTAAGATCCTTGCTCCAAGATGATTGTGCAGCAACTGATGCCTACAGCCTCTTGACTTTGGGAATCTCATGGACGTACCCGACTACGGACTTCCGGATCTCTGGGACGCCGATTTTCTAGCCGGGCTTTGATACTCTCACAGATTCAATCATTTCCTCAATGGGAAATTGTGCCGCGGTCCTTGGTTCCCCTCTATGATGTAATGGATGCCGATCCCCCGTCCCTTATTTAGGACCCTGGACGCTCATCCTAGGATTGTACGGAGTATCCTGTCCTTGCAAACCCCATCCCAATCAACAATGTCGTAAGTAATCTCTGAAAACATCTACATATTCAGACTAACTCACGAGCAGCTCTCTCCTCACCACTCTCGGCCTCCGAGCCGCTCCTGGCCACGCAATCCCCAACAACGGGGCCGCCTACCTCATCGCCAACTGGTGCCTCGCCAACCTCGCCTTCAGCAGCCGAGGTCCGAAGATGCGACTGGGCCTAGACAACAATGTCGCCCCACGCGAGGACCTCACCAAAGCCGGCGAGGCTGCCGTGGCTTCGGGGCGGATCAGCCGCAAGACCCTCGACCGGCTGAAGCGGCAGGAAGCGGCGCATCTCCACGCCATGGAAGGTTACCCATTTTTTGTTGCTGGAGGTATGTGTAAGCTGATTGGGTTGGTTGAGAGTTGAGGCTGACGTGTATAGTGCTTCTCGCTATGTATGCGGGCGTGCCGAATGAGACGATCAACAAGATTGGGGTCTGGTACACGGCTTCGCGGCTGGCGCATGCCGTGGCTTATATCTATATTGAGTCCCCGGCGTGGAGTTATCTACGGTCTATTGCGTGGTGGTCGGCAAATGCGAGCTGCATTACCGCTGCAGTGCTGGCGGGAAAGAAGCTGTAAATACATCGCTAGGACTCAGCATTTATGTGTCGCTTAATTCGATCTGGTCCGTCCGAGGTTGTGGAGACACTAAAGATCTTGTACTGCGTATGCTAATGATCACGTATATGTCGAACATGGACATTAACTTGACCAGACGCAACTTGGTGCCTTGAGAGGGCACAAACATCCGTACTAGCTGGTGATTAAGCATTTGATACTCAGTAGAATGCTTAGACCTCGCATAATCTCTTGGCCAACGCGACCCTGCTCAGTCCCTTCCTTTCAGTGCTGAGGATGCAAGTGTGTTACATCTCGTGAATCTAGGTGGGTAGCAGCTAAACAGCTAACTGACGATATCTATTGGCTGAGTAAAGTGTGTTCTTGATAAGGATATGTTCAGTGTTTGTGTCACTGAAGAGTCATTAACCAAATAAAATAAACTCCATTATATGTCAAATATAATATATAAAAATAGAAGAGTTGGCTGGGTGGTTTAAGGCTGCTAGCTTGGGTCCAGCTAAATATAAAACTTTCATATATTCGAATCATATACTCTCTGAATTACGATAATAAAATATATTTATATTTAAACTATAAAATATAGCAGTCCATGTAAAATAAACAGGTTAGAGCCAGGTTGGGCGTCTCATTTAGGTTGAGGAGTATTCATATTCGAATCATAATAACCTAAGTATTGATCTAATAGATCACCCACGAGATTATTGCCTACTTCTAGACCAATCGTGCCAGTTGCCTCAATAAGCCATTAGGCTCTGCGATTCCTTGATTGCAGATTTCATCTGCGCGAGCCTTGGTATCGCTAACAGAGTAAATACGAAGCTCATCGGCGTTTCCAGAAGGACGAATATGCGCGACGTCACCATTGCCGAATGTGATGCGGACTCCGTCCGTATAATCCGTTAGTCTAACTGGCGAAAAGCCCGCTTCAACCGAGAATACCTGCTGAAGCTCCTTACGAATCTGGAAAATATGACGGCCCCCCCCAATTGTGACGCCGGAGGTTTTGCCATTACCGTCCAGCGGAATCATCCCTTCCTCAACATATTGAACTCCGTGTATATTGTCCTCTAGTGGCGATAAACGCTGTACAATCTTCGCACTCGTTGTCCGAGTAAAATCCCGAATGACTGCGGCTCGGCTGAACCGGGCGGGTAGGGATTTGAAAAGCGCTGGGACGGTTGCATGACTCTTGCGCGCCGCAAATAGAACGCATATAAGAGGAAGGACTGCATCGCGTGTAGGAAGAGCGGAAAGTTTTCTGCCAGCAAGCTCGATATCGGAGCCGGCGAGAAATCCGCCATTGGCTTCCCATCCAAGCACACGACGGCGTCCTTTTCGGATAGCTTGCTGCATACCAGCAATCACGTAGGGGCTGCCGATTTTCGTCTTAGGCTCCAAAACTTGCGCGAGAGATCCACGGTCAATGGCATCGTTAGTGCTAATGGGGACGACAACTGCGTCGGCACCTAGGAATTCAGCAACGACCATGCCCAGAAGATCGCCGCTGAAAAAGCAAAGCTTGCCATCTTCGGGTGCCAGGAGAAGGGGACGATCGCTATCGCCATCCGTGGAGATGACTGCGTCGAAGCTTCCGCCTGTGCTGTCGTAGAGTTTTTGAATCGTATCCAGTTGAGCTTCATCAATCGCCTCGGTATCAATGGGGACGAAGGTCTCACTGCGGCCTATAGGGAGTACTTCAGCTCCAAGCGCTTGGAACAACTCCACTATGAGATCACGGCCGACGGCGGAGTGCTGATAGACCAGCAGCTTCATCCCTTGGAGGGTATTACCCTTGAAGAAGTCAAGGTACCGTTGGATGTATGTGCTCTTCCCATCTGGAATAGGGGCCACAAGGGTCGAGTCGGCATTACGAAGCATGCCTTGCTCGTTAAAGAGGGACTGAGTGAATGGATGATCCAGAATCATTTGCCGGACGATCTCAACAGACTCATTGATAGGCTGCTCATCCCGTTTTAACAGTTCTCCTTTAGAGGTATTTAGTTTATAGCCATTGCGATCGAAGGGAATATGGCTGCCCGTAACCATGAGACTCCCCTTCGCTCTTTGCAACGCGAAAAGAGTTAGAGCAGGGGTAGGGATGGCGCCCAAGCTGATGGGCCGCATGCCCGCATCCCTTAGAGCCTGCTCAACGGCCTGACAGAGACCGCCACGGTTCGACTCGACATAGTGAATTGAGCTGGGGCGAAGGTCATAAGCGTAATAAAACTCGTCGCCGAATTGAATGCCACCTTCAGAAGGTGGAATGGCTTGAAGATAGCGAATTTCACCGAGCACGTTGATGTAGATCTCCAGTTGAGTTAAATCGGCGATCAAGCCACGTCGACCGCTGGTACCGAATTTGAGTGGCCGTGGTTCGTAAGCAAGGTGAGCCCTAAGGGAATATTTTGGCGATGCGATAGACATGTTTATGGCAATGCAGGCACCGTGGTTCTTCACTGATAAGGGGAACGAAACTTTTGGAAGATAACCTGGGAATTTAGTCTGCTGACCCCTTATATCTTCTAAGAGTCGACTCAGTTCCACTGAGCTCTCACCGCTTATGGGCCCCACGCGTTTACCACTTGTACGGCAAGCCATGACCACCACTCCGCAACAATTCAGATCATCCGTCAATCCTTCATGTCGGGATCCTCCGCTGTCCTCTTTAGGATTATCAGGTTCTTTATTTATTTATATCAAGTCTAATATAATTAGGGTTGTCAACCCGGGCGGGTTTGCTGGCCACCACGAGGTATAAAAACATGCGTACAAATTCCTAAAAACGTCCAAAAATCATAGTTTTCACAAAAGTAGTGAAAATAACTGGTATGGGGCGAACAGAGATGCATCTTCCTATCTAAGCGTGCCGTACAAACAAGAAGGAATAGCTAAGGAACAGAAGGTCGGGTAGCGGTGGTTGTCAACAAATAGGGAAAAGGCGGGGTGTATAGGCAGAATGGACCCGTAGCCTGTAGGGCTCCGAGTTCCAGCAAGGTTCTACCGAGCTCCAACCTATGGTTCGTACAAGGCCTATAGAACCCATAACAGTATTATATCTAGAAGATAAAAAGTAAAGAAAAAAGACGTAAGAGGTGTTTAGATTAATAATAAGATAGACGGCTAAATTCTATAATATTTTTAGCGAGAGGCTACTAGTTTATTGTCCGCCGTTATGTATCTTATATCTAGATTTCGGCGATTTGGCTGGTGTCTCGAATAACCTTTCCTGGTAGGGTTTATCAGGGTTTCTATTCGGTTCGGGCCGTCGGATCAAATGGTCTTCTCCCACAAGGCACGCCTGAGTTCGTCTTCCTGGAGGGGCAAAGGCAAGCAACTGACTCTCATGAAGCATTTATAGGAGGTAGATGTCCTCAGAAATGTTGGTGTAGATTTCACGTGTGGCTACATGCATTGCAACTTGTGAGGCAACCCCAATAAAACCACTCCCTACATGTTGACCGGAGGACAAGTAAGCTCCGTGATCAGCTAGGTACGTTTCCCTTTTTAGCAAGCCAGAGCCAATGCCAAATTGGAATGTGGGTCTACTTACTGTTGCCAGACATAGATGGCAGCCTACTGGCACACGATCAACTTTCGCACTTTTCGGCAACATGTTCATCAAGCTAGGAGGTGAACATAGATAGTCTATGTCTCAGCTCTGACTACAACGCTAACTGAGAAATACCGCACAACAGAAGGTTTGCGCCCTCGATCCCAGACAAGGACTGGTATAATACTGTGGTGAAGGGTAGGCGAAAGTAAGCACTTGCTATGTCCGGGAATACAGCAACGGATATGTGAAAGCCAATTCATAAGACTGAGTCCTCATGCCCTTGCAGTGGGCCCCTCGATCGTTCAAAGCGACTTGATGGAATAGGACTGGTTATTCGGATACTGAGAACAACTGCAAGTGATTACTATCTTAGTATCGTCTACAGCCTACGGCTCTGCTTCAGGTCCAGATATTTCTCGTCTGTTGTGAGTCATTAGAACTAACCAGGATCCAGTGCAAAGTCTCCTGTAGACACTTATCCTGACTGAATCTTCCTACTAATCCAGAATGGGAGTGAGCGACAGGGATCAAATACGACGCCAATATCCGTCAGCCCCGCTTCAACCCACCAAGGCGTGGCCAGTACTTTCCGATAGACTTCCGGAACGCACTGTGGGAACAGCCGTGGGCTATGTTTTGCGGCTGAAGCCATGGCTTTCATGCACTTGACTGTAGCTCTGCGTACCTGTGGTACTCTCTGGCTGGGACACATGCGTAATTTAACTCGTCGTCACATCTGCCTGCCGAGGTTAAGCAGACTTTAATCCCGGGTCTTCTGAAGTAAGCCTGGTACCGCCGTTTCAACGAAACCTTTCCCAGAATGCACAAGGCCTGTGTCCAATCAGAACAGCAGCACCGTCATTTCACACTATATCATGGTTTTATAGTAGTTTGCGACTACTCTACTGAGCATGGAAACTCAAGCCGAGGCAGGATTGGCGAAATAAGTCATACAGCAAGGTCCTGATTGCGGAGGCCGAAGTAGATATATAGGGGGATGTCGCCATATAAGATCTGGATGTAAATCGAAATCATAATCACCTTGAATCTGATTATGTCCCCAATTCTCCAACATGATGAAAGGAACCTTCATTCTTCTCCATTTCCTGCTCTTGAATCCGCTGTTTGTGTGGGCCATGCCCGCTTCCAGCAGCAATGGCCCTCTCAGACCAACTGACGACGCGTTCTACCGCCCTCCATCTGGGTTCGAAGACATGGCTCCAGGAACTATCTTACGTTATCGTCCCCCGCCGTCGCCAATTGCAGCTTTCGGATTTGTTAAATCCAACCTCCACTCTGCATACCAAGTCCTGTATCGAACGAGTGATAGTTTCGGAAACCCAATTGCAACCGTCACCACTATCCTGATACCTCATAATGCGGACTTCAATAAACTTCACTCATACCAGGTTGCCCAAGATGCTGCGGATGTTAATTGTTCCCCCTCGTTTGCTCTTCAACAACAATCCACTGTCAGTGGTTCGCTTGCCTTAGCCATGCCCCAGATAGAATATGTTTTCATAACAACTGCTCTGGACAAGGGTTGGGTCGTCACGATTCCAGACCATCTGGGACCTAGTGCTGCATTCTTGGCCAATACTTTGTCGGGGCAGGCCGTGCTGGACAATATTCGTGCGGCATTAGCGTCTGGGAACTTCACACAGATTGAGCCGACTGCCCGAGTCACTATGTGGGGGTATTCCGGAGGCAGCCTGGCCACTGGGTTCGCTGCGGAACTTCAGCAAACATATGCTCCAGAGTTAACAATTGCAGGAGCAGCACTTGGTGGTACAGTACCTAAGATCGTGTCCGTTATAAACACCGTCAACAAAGGGGTCTTTACTGGGTTAGTCCCCGCAGGGATCCTTGGTCTCGCAAACGAGTATCCGGCCGCGCAGGATATCGTTCATAATATAATCTTGCCTGCGAAGGTAGCTAGGTTTAACAAGGCAAAGCATCTCTGTCTTACTGGGGCCTTACAAGAGTACTTTGGCCAGGATATTTACAACTATGTCAACGACCCCAGTGCGTTTTCGAGTCCTGCGGCCCGAGCTGTACTGGACCCGAACTCCATGGGCCAGAATATCCCGGTTATCCCTTTATTTATCTACAAGTCCATCGGCGATGAAGTCAGCCCTATTGCAGACAGTGATGAGCTGGTCACGAAGTACTGCGAAGGCGGGGCCGATGTCGAGTACAAGCGAGATAAGTTTTCGGAGCATGCAAGTCTAGAAGTCATAGGTGCTCCGGATGCGTTTCTTTGGCTTATGGATCGAATGGCAGGCAAGCCTATCCGGGCAGGCTGCACAAACACGACCGTGCTTACGTCTATGGATAACCCTAAGGCGCTCGCTGCGTTTGGTGTCGGGATTGTGGACGTTTTGCTGTCCCTCTTGTCTCTACCTATTGGCCCGCTTATTCCATAGGCCTTGGGTTTACCATGAAACGAATGCC
This sequence comes from Aspergillus aff. floccosus IMV 01167, assembly GCA_001931935.1. NCBI lineage: Eukaryota > Fungi > Ascomycota > Eurotiomycetes > Eurotiales > Aspergillaceae > Aspergillus > Aspergillus aff. floccosus IMV 01167. The sequence goes on from MSJE01000261.1 coordinate 235,416, forward strand.
TCTTATCAGCAGACTCGCTCGCCACCTGCGCTATTGATCTCGAGTTTTCGGTTGTTTGCATTCTCCATAATTGAGCTCAGCTTTTAGCACCTGGCGAACACATCTAAAATCTATTTTTACTATGAATCGAAATGTTTGTATAGTTCCACGGCGATGAAACCTATGGACAAATTTTAGATAGAACGTCGGTCATAATGTACTCGGAATAATCTTCTTCGGATTCCGCATCACACCCGATACCGGCCACTTGCGCTCACATGCCATTCCGGAAAGGAGGCACGAGGTATCAAGGGAAGGGTCAAGCATCTTAGCCCTTTGATTTTCTAGGCCTAGGATATCTACGGCCCGTGGTGACGGATCAAGACAAAGACCATCTATCAGGGCCATTGGTATACATACCAGCAAGCCTTACTCACCCCTTTATCGATGGTTTTGACCCTGAACATGTGCGGGATATTATTTTCACCGAAAGCCGGGTGGCGTAGTGTGGTTAGGGTCTCCCTAAAATTCTCACTATTTTGTCTTGAATTTGATGCCCGAGACATCCATGACTTCAGCAGGTTGAAGATGAATCTGGTCGTCGAGCCCTGGGGGCGGGCGAGGGAGTTAGTGCTGGGGTGTACCAAGTATGACTCACCTGAGAGATGTGGTGATGCTTGGCTAATCGATTTTAATCCCCAGTCTCCCCTCTTTTCAGAGGACTGTGGGTTAAACAGCAGATTTGTGTTCATCTGTTTGCGGGTCCTCACTGTTTTTGAGCTGGCGAGCAGTTGCTTCTTCACTGGTTGCCATTCACGTCGGCCTGTCCATCGTTCATCGCTATTGACCATGGAAGTCATTCCTCTTCACCCACAATCACCTGTGTGGGTATCTGCTGTTAATCTGAATGATGATTCCTATAGAAATTTCGATCTCCTGCGAGGAAACCCACATTCACCTATGCTAGGTGATTAGCTCTCCAGATGACCTAACTGAAACTGGACTATCTCGAAAGCAATGTCGTCAAGGAAATCGAATGATAATATCCGCTAACATGGATGCCAAGGTGCCATGCTGTTCACTTCTTAGACAATCGTGGAACCTATTCGCGGGACATGCAGGCAAGGCTAAGCCTCTCTTACTGGGTCAACAGTGTGGCATAGTCCTGTTAGGACCTAAAAATTTTAGGATACGGGTCGAAAGAAATGATCTGGAAATAAATATCACTACACATCTTAGATCAGTTATCACAAACAAGCTTTGCGAATACTGATTCCTTTCTATCCAAAACCCTAAGTCATCTTTTGACACAGCAAGGACAGCCCCGGATTGTCTACAGTTAAGCGCGCCTAGATGATGCTGTGCACAACCTGTTCCCAGATATTGCTCGGTTCTTTTGACCAGAGGACTCATATACACCATCTTCATGTCCAAGATCTTGAACATGCAGCTATTCGTAAATGCCACGTATGTCGGGTCTTCTGGAATGCAGTTTCTGACCATCCGCGGCAGTCAGAACAGCCTGAAGAGTCTGAAAAGCCATCCCCTAATCCAGTTTCACGATATTGTATTAGCCCCAAATCTGCTGGGACGTTGGAGCTTGACTTCACTGTGAACAAGAACGGCATCGACACTTGGGGGAGGTCTATTACTTTCTGTTTGCAAAGCATAAATGGTAAGATATAACCAATTTCATGCTGTCGCTATTAGTGACCATTATGTTTACGCTAACTTAGATGCCGACAATCATATTGATACCCATGTAACCTACTGTCCCAGTACGTGAGCACCTAGGATGTCAGGCGTAATGAAATAGTTGTCTAGATGCCAAGATACCCATGCCAGATGCCGGTCAACTTCAGTATCTGGCTACACACCCACACGTCTTCTCCAGATGGGGCAACCAAACTTCGAAAAAGTTCGACTATCACTTTATCCTCAAAGAGAAGGAACTGCGGTTCAATACGCGACGCTCAGCCATTGTTGGCGGACATCAAAGCCCTCTAACTTCTCGATATTGACTTCGATATCACTGAAGAATTTGCGTGAAGGAATTCTTATTTCAGATTTAGACCAGATGTTCCAAGACGCTGTATTCACAGCTCGGTCACTAGGCCTTGGTTTACTCTGGATAGATTCATTGTGCATATTCCAAGACTCTGAGGCTGACTGGCAACGAGAAGCACCGCTTATGAGCGATGTATATTCAGGCGCAGTGATCAATATCAAAGCAAGTATTGCGGCAGGACCTGGTGTGAGCTGCTTCGCAGAAAGGGAATTATCATTGATTCGGCCGTGCATCATAAAAACCGCCTGGGATGACTGCGAAAATCTCGAGTATAATCTCTACAACAATGACTTCAGGGATGCCACCTTTAAGGATCTGCCTTTGATGAAACGAGCATGGCTTGTTCAGGATATTCTACTGGCACCAAGGATTCTTCATTTAACAGGAAGCCAGCTGTTCTGGGAATGCTATGAATTGAATGCGTGTGAGACATATCTGGGAGGTTTACCGACAAACATTCATGAGCAGTGGTTGACAAGAGATGTCTTATGGAATTTGCTATTTAGCCCCAAGAGCAATCTGGACATTATGGGAAGGAGCACGGCAAACCAGGAAATCGATACCATGAGGAAGCTGTGGAAGACAATCGTGGAAATCTACACAACAGCACTATTGGCATATGGGACAGACAAACTCAGCTCTCTCTCCGGAATTTCGAAGATCATTGGCCGCCGTTCCCTTGGCGATAATTACTGTGCTGGGTTATGGAGGACATCTCTTATCACTGACTTGTTCTGGTTTGGCCCATCAGTCAGAGGAGAAAAATGTTCACGGCCCCTATCACAATGACCTCCCCATCCAAGTTTCTTTTCCGCCTCATCGTCCGACAGGGTCGCTGGCATCGAACCACTTCGGGAAGCAGTAGTCATGCTTTCTGAAAACAGATCATGACTTCTTACCTGACCGCAAGGCAGGTATGGCCTTTCATATCAGGCGATTTGGCATTCCCTGACTGTCAGTTTAAAACCCGTCGACCCATCGCGGCTGACATCGTCCCACAACTCGGAAGAATTCGCGGGGAAGCGGCACGTCAGGTAGCAATTCAGATGCGACTCAAATTTGAGGGCAAGCCTGTGAGTGCTACCAAGACTGGTGCCGACGCGAGGCAGAGGCATATCATACAATTATCAAGTATCTTTCTCCCAGAGTTAGCGCAGAGGTGACCAGTATTGGAACGTCTCGAGAACTCTGGAATGATCTCGAGGAACGGTATCAACAGACGGAACTGGCCGCCTACTGCGCACTATCCGCGCAACTGTGGGAAACTACAGGCAACCAGTGTAGAAATGCTCGAGATGTTGTTGATCGAGTACGTCTGCTGGTGAACCGACTGAACTCCATCACACCCAACTCCATCGGAACTAGAGCTCATATTGCAATCTCCTTGAGCCAGATTGGGTCCGAATACGCATTCATTGTTGATGCCATTCAGAATGACAAAGAGCGGGTACTCCAGCGACTGTGGGAAATAGGCTGCCATTGATACACGCCTAAGAATATCTTATCTATCTTAGTTTATCTCTCGCAGCGGCCGCGAAGTTATGTCTTCTTCAAGGTTTATTAATGCGTTATTATTATAGAGTTCAAAGATAGTCGCGCAATATTTTATACTAGCTAATTGTTGAATATGTTTAGAGAGGCAAGGTCGCATGGGTCAGGGTATACCTAAACACTATTACACTAAATATACCATGGCATAGTAGGCTTTTGTGTTGGCTTCGAGTATGATTCAAGGATACACGCCTTTTGAAACTGGCGGCCTGTTTGTTCCAAATGTGGATATATACAGAAAGTTCCTTACCATGTACACTAAAAGTTATAACCCTGGTGCAAAGTGACCCGAGTTATTTTGTCATTCAAAGGCCCACAACTTCAAACCCCACGTTTGGATTCGCACGTATATGCTCTAAACACACTCTGGGCGGGAAAGCTGTCTGCTTTACTCCCGATCCATTGGAACCGGTGGAGGATGGGCAGACCCAAGTTTAGGGCCCAAGCTCAACGCCACTTGATATCGCGGCTACAGATAGAAAGAGCGGTTGTAGATAAGGGGCTGGACCAGCTGTAGCTTACAACCAATCATAATGTCTTCATTTATATTCCGAGGTCTTGTTTTCAACGAAGCCTGGTTGACTTACAAAGACATATAGCAAAACTAAGTACTCGATATCTACAAGCGCGTTCAAAGACAACTAGCGGTCTCCCCCAATCTTCTCACCACTTCAGCTCCTCCACGTAGGCCGGATCGAATAGCTCCTTCCATATAACCACGCCATTCGCGAGAAGTCTCGGTGCCTACAAAGTGCACGTCCCCGACAGGAGTGCTGATTTCGCTTCCCACAGCTGACAGGACGCCTGGGGTTGTTATCGGACACGGGGCACCCAGGAAAAAGGCCTCCTTGGTCCACTCCATTTCCAGAGTGTTGGCTGGCCGAGGAACCTCGGTGAATTTGCCAAAACTCTGGCTGAACTGCTCCCAGGCTTGTCGGTGACGGGATGCTCGGGGTAGCTTGGACCAGTTCCGTCCTTTATCTCCGGTCAGAAAACAGGTGATTGACCACTGGTTGTCTTGAGGAATGCTTGTATCGCGGGTGAAGATAATAGGGCCCTTTTCCGAGTCTAACACGCCTGATAGACCGGCGTTGTGCCACCATGGTTCGCTGAAAACATAGATCACCTTTGTATAACAGCCAGTTGTGGTATTTTCACTGAGAATGGTTTTCTTCTCCGGCAAGCGTGGGCTGAATGTGATCTTGTGGTAGAGGCTAGTCGGAATGGATAAGATCACTTTGCGGCATTGGAAGCTTCTGCCTCTCTGGGTATGCACTACGCAATGTCCACGTCGGGAATGATCAATCATGGTCACTGGCATGTTAAGAAAGACAGCACCAGGCCCTAGCTCTTCAGCCATCTTCTGAGCGATAATTTGGTTTCCTGGCATATAGGTCAGAGAATGGGCTGTCATAGAAATCTCTATCTCCGGTTACGATTACCTTGTCGACATCGCAAGTACTGCCCGCCGTTCTTCTCGTCTGAGATAATATTGTCGATCCCGGCGCCGCTCTTGAAGTAGAGAAGCATGTAGAGCGCGCTGACTTCGTCACTCTCCACCCCGAGTAGGGAGACTGACAGCACATCAGCAATGCTGGCCGCTTCGGCAGACTTTGAGCTCTGAATGCAAAACTCGCGGAAGGTGAGTTTGTCAATTTCTTTCGCACGCGCTGACTCGGTCGGGTTGTCCAGGCTTATCAGGGAGCAGTCGTCTCGAAACACCTGTAGCAGGCGTAATAGGACATCGGGGTCTCCCTGGAACAAAGCAGTCAGACGCGGATCTATTCTGTAGAAAAAAGGCAAGGCAAACCGGGAGCTGTCCGTAAGGTACTTTCACGACATTTCCATCATCCGACTGAATAAGAGTATCGCCACAGTTGCGCTGGGTCTCGGTCTCGAGGCCGTACCGCTGGTACAGCTTGAACATCTCACTCTGGTTGGTGTCATTGATCCAGGATGCACCTAGGTCGTTGAAACCTTTCTCGCACGATTTGGCGGTCAAAGTCTTGCCACCGACCCGGCCAATAGCTTCAAGTACACACACTTTGAAACCCGCAGCCTGGACGGAGTGCGCTGCCTGGAGGCCACTGAGGCCTGCTCCGACCACCACCACATCGTATGTGTTTGAGATTCCAGAATTCTGTGCCATTTTCAAACAGTTGACAGATTAAGCAGTTGTGTTTGAAGCACTTGAAAGTGCCGTATTTATAGCCTGTATCCCCCTGGTGGAGAATATTCATTCTTATCTGCAGCCGCGGTTATCCAACATGCACGGTAAGCCAAGGACCATGATTCAGACACTGTCCACAAGCCCTTCGTTGATTGGTGGGACATGATATATATATATATACCAACTGGGAACGTGCAAATAGGCACCAGCATAGAGTCATGAAAATGGAGAAGTCGATCAACATCATGGCGCATTCTTCGGGCCGTTGCGGAGACACCGTAACACCAGAGCAGCATGTGAAGCCGCAAGAAGATACTGTCTCCATGGGAGAATGGACTGACATGTCCGAGACTGCCTGTAACTACAGCTTGAGAAGAGCACTCGATCCAACATGAATAGCTTGGCTGACAGATATTTTTCTTCCAGATGCCTTACTACCTATACCTGAGGGATTCGCATTCTCCAATGCTACAATAGAGTGCTTCCTTACAAGTCTCCAGGGACTAGATTCTCTAACACCGCTCCCATGCGAGAAACCAATCCTGAAGTCTGTTCTGCCTGAGTTTATCAAGCCCATGCCCAAGGCAATTAGCCAAAGTATCCACGAGCGTCTCATTACAAACGGAGCATTGATGATGCCGAGCATCCCACTTCAGAATGCATTATTACAGACATTTATGGAGTATGTCTTCCCGAATTCGCCGGTCATCGAATGGCAACATTTCCTCAGCATTGTCGCCAAGAAAGAAAGCCACAGTGACCGGATTAATCTACTTCTCTTCTACGCAGTTCTACTCTCTGCTGTTCCATTTGTTGGACTAGATGCTCTCCATAAGGCCGGGTACCAGACCCGGCAGGATGCCTACGCAATGTTCTTTCGGAACATCATGGTGAGTACTCAGTGTCTTGTTCATGAGGATTTGGAAGCTGATACCCACTCAGTTACTCTTACAACCTGGTTACGAGACAGACATCGTCACCTTTCTCCAGACACTTTACCTCATGGCATCTTCTTCCGGGACATCCTGTTGCAGAAGCGGTGGCCTACAGGTCGAAAGGGCCATTTTTCTTGCCCAGTCGAACGGACTGTTCAGAGAAGACGTCGCCTTTCCTTGTAGCCCACAGCTTCGGAGACGACTAGCTTGGGCGTACTATATAATGGGTTGTCAGAGTTCGTTCCGATCACGAAGTGTATCTCGGGTTACAAAGGACTTTCGTCTTCCAATGCTGTCAGAGGAAGACTTTGATCTACCACCGCTTTGTATTGAGGCACGGCGGCTCTTTTCTCACTGTGTCGTGATACAGTGCGAAAAGATTCAGAGAGACCTGGCATGCATTTGTATCTCCATGGCTCGATTATGCGTCTGCACGACAAAAGTAATGGAGATTCAGGGAAAATCAAGCTCACAACCAACGGGGACCCCGCGGTCGGGGACACCCATGTTCAATATATCTGATTATGTCAGTGGAATCTATATGGCAGAAAAGACCCTAATGACCTGGAAAGTTACCCTTCCACCAGTGTGCAAATTTGGGGCCCGGCATTTAGTATCTGGGGACGTCAGTGAAAGGAGCCCCTCCATCATGGTCCAGCGGTCTGCCCTGCATCTGCTCTATTACAGTACACTGTCTGTTTTACATCAGTGTCACCTCTTCGCCTCATCAGGCACAGCCATGCACTACGCGGCTAGCGAGATCACGGCACTGGTCTCGGAGCTGGAGGAGAAGGGACTACATCGCTTCCTGCCTGTAGTTGGTGTTACGGCTGTGCTTATTGCCATGGCGACTTACGCTTCACATATACAGAGGCAGGGTACGACGGAGCCATACCGGACCATGAATGACTTTCATCGTTGTCGGAGGATTATGGCGAGCTTGCAGGATATTTACTCGGATGCGGATATTGTCAATGAATCGGTACCGAGGATGATGAGCAACCCGCAGTCGATGGGGTATTAGCGTTGAAGAAATGGTATTCAGGTCCTTCTAATTTTGTCTGCTATAACTGGACAAAAAAAAAAAAAGATGGTATTCTAGCTAGCTCGATCGTTGAATTGCATAACTCCATTTGTGTGTACAAATCTTAACAAACAACAAGTCTACCACATAGGGATTCTAGAGCTTGCTTTGTCCGATGTCCATCGACCAAATACGATCCATGGCGCCCACGGCCTCTCTCTCAATTCGAGTAAGTAGCTGATCACATGTGGGGATGTCATGGATCAACCCAATGGACTGGCCAGCCGTCCAAACCTACCACCGATTAGTCCATGTCCAGTGAAGGGGTAGATAACATCACATACCCCATACTCAGGATCCCCGTTTATGAAGACCTCACGCCCACGCATGCCACTGACAAACGGAGCAACCTCGCTGAACTCGCCAGACGTACTGTTCTTCTCAACTTTGAGCGCATCCGCCGTGACCCCGTTCTTAAAGAGCCGCTGGGTATTCCTCCATCGGCGAAGCACCAACTCGGTATCATTCTCGTCCGCTGCAACAATGCGTTCTTTGATCTGATAATGGACCGGGGATTCAACTGTACACATAAACCGCGTACCCATGTTGATGCCCTCGGCACCGAGCGCCAGCGCAGCGATCAGCCCGTAGCCATCCGCGAACCCTCCGGATGCGATAAAGGGTACCTTGAGTTCCTGGCGTGCGCGACCGAGAAGGATAAAGCTAGTGATATCATGCTCTCCGACATGGCCAGCACATTCGAACCCGTCGATAGACAGGAAGTCAACACCAAGCTTAATGGCTGACTTTGCATGGCGGATTGTAGTACATTTGTGCAAGATTGTCATGTCGGCCTCTTTCTTCAGTTGGCTTATAACAGGACCGGGATTGTTCCCTGCCGTCTCGACAATCCGGATGCCCTCGTCGATGATGACCTGTGCGTATGCGGCGTAGTCTGGGGCCACGAGGGCAGGCAGGAGCGTGAGATTCACGCCGAAAGGGTTCTTCGTCATTGAGCGGCAGCGACGTATCTCCTTGCGGAGGGCTTCCGGGGTGGGTTGGGTGAGGGCTGTGAGCTACAGCCACCATGTGTTAGGTCTTTCGGACTTTCAGGATGATTGGGAAAACGCACTATGCCCAGACCACCGGCGTTGCTAACTGCGGCGGCGAGTTCTGCGTATCCGACCCATTGCATGCCCCCCTGGACGATGGGCACTGTTCAGGTTAGGAATGGGGTTACTTCACTGGGCCAATGTGTAACATACATGCGATACCAAGCTTTCTGGTCAATTCTGTCTTAAATGCCATTGTGGTTGCGACTGACAAGTCCTACATGAACGAAGGCAGTGGGAATCAGCAGTCCTGTTGCCGGTATGTATATATAGTACATAACATAGACGGGCTGCTTGGCGCTGCGTCATCGCGGCTAGAGATAAGATAGACTCTCCACGGTTACCGAGGCCTGGGGATAGTGAGGAGTGGGGTGAGTTTATTTAGTGGATCTCGGGGTCCGCGGGACTTTTTGGGTCAGGCAAACTGAAATGAAATCATGGAACAGGTTAAGTTTGACGAGTTTGACGATGCCTATGCAGATTCGGTATCTACAGCCGCGCTTATCAGCAGATTCCGCTTGCGGCAGGTCTTTAGCGGGGGCTATATAGCACGTACATGGCGTCCTACATAGTGGTTCACATCGAATCTATTCTTCAATTGAATGCTATTTCGTTACATCTGCCACTAAAAATGTCATCTCAGTCCTCTCATTCTACTCAATCCGTGCCAAAACAGGCCGATGTTATTGTCGTGGGTGCAGGCCTCAGCGGTCTCCGTGCAGCTCTACGCGTCCAAGAAGCCGGGCTCTCCTGCATCGTTGTCGAAGCAATCGATCGCGTAGGCGGGAAGACTCTTTCAGTACCGTCCAAGCCCAGCGGTCCTGGTGTCAGCGATATCGGCGGCGCCTGGATCAACGATACGTCGCAGGTTGAGATGTATCGGCTGCTTCGGAAGTACGGGCTGCATGGAGAGGTGCAGAGAGCTGAGGGTATGAACCTGTTACAGACTCCCGAGGGGGCTGTTGTTGCGCACCCGCACGATGCACTTCCGGTAAGTCTCTAACAACTGGTGAATTACGGGGAGCTCTATATCTGACCAAAGATACCCCAGTTCGAGGAAAAAGACCAGGCAGTGGTCGTATCGGCGTTGCAGCATCTCGGCGAATTAGTCGAGAAAATCAGTGTGGAAAATTCAACTACTGAGCAATTCGCCAAAGACCTAGACCACCTGTCGGCAGCTGAGTACTGCAGCAAGACCTTCCAGTCGGAATTAGTCACCGGTCTGGTTGATACAGTCGTGCAATCCATGGTGGGCGTGCAGGGTAGCGAGATCAGCATGCTGGCTTTCTTGCATGGAGCAAAAACTGCAACTGGGCTAGACGCAGCTATGTCTGACGGCAAGCATGGTGCACAGTATCTGCGCCTGAGAGAAGGTGAGTACTTCCGCTGTCTGGTTGAGATACGCAGCTAAGAATAACGCTTTAGGAATGCAATCCTTTTCGCTGAAAATGGCAGAAGAGTTGAAGCCAGACACCCTTGTCCTCTCAGCCCCAGTGACATTTATTGAGCAAGTCCCCGGAACCCATGCCTGCACAGTACAAACAGGAACCACCACCTTCCAAGCAAAGAAAGTTATCCTTTCGATCCCAAGCACCCTGTACCACAAAATAGCATTCAATCCCCCCCTGCCCCCGTCCAAAAGCCGCCTCGCCAACGAAAACATAATGGGCTACTACAGCAAAATCATCTACATCTTCGACCAGCCCTGGTGGCGCACGGCCGGCCTATCAGGCGCGATCCAGAGCATGGCTGGCCCGATCTTGTTCTCCCGTGATACAAGCGTTCCCGCCGACGAGCAGTGGTCGATTACCTGCTTCCTTGTTGCAGGATTTGGGCGAGAGTGGTCGCAGCTATCGCAGGCTGAACGGCGCCGGACGGCGTGGGAGCAGTTCCGGGCTGTTTTTGAGGGGGATGCAACGGAGTCGCAGAAAATAAACATTCCTGAACCTGTCAATGTTTTAGAAATGGAGTGGTCTAAGGAGGAGTTCTTTGGGGGTGCGACTTGTCCTGTCGCCCCTCCGGGACTGATTTCGTCCGTTGGCATTTCGGTTGGTGTGGTCCCGTTTGGTGATATCCATTTTGTTGGCGCTGAGACGTCTTCTGTCTGGAAGGGGTATATGGAAGGGGCTGTTCTGTCTGGGGATAGGGGCGCGCAGGAGGTTATTGATGCGTTGAAGGGGTAGGAAGGTGGATTTAGTGGGTCTAAGTGAAGAACGACTTTGTTATCGCTATTTAAAGTCAATCTTTTGTTGGATTACGTTCATATAACCCCGTAATCCAGGTTATGCCTGTTCATCAAAAGCCCCAAACCATATGGCCCAAATGCATGCTCATCCGGGTCATTCCAGAGTAATTCGAATAGCATGCTTGCCTGAGCTGTGTTCTTCATCCAATACTGGTTATGCAGTAGCATATGCGAAATTACCGCGCGCTGATCTTCCTCCACCAGGCACGAGCCAATAATCATAATGGGCCACATCAGGATGCACGAGTAAGTGGACGGCAGAATCTGGGGTAGGTTGAGTACTGCCACATCAAGTAGGGGCTGTAGCTGCTGTATGCGAGTTGTGTCGTACTTGGAGAACGGCGAATTTGCGGTTTCTAGAAATGTCAGTAAAGCTATACGGCATACCTCCAAGGTTGCCGTGCACCCGGGGCGTGAAAGAGAATCGGATTCCTCAAGAACTGGAGATTCCAAGGCGCCGACTCTTGCCTTGAGCCGCATATATTCCTCATGACGGTCTAGATTTGGGTCTTTTGTAGCAAGCAGAGCGACGGAGGATATAAGTTCGAAGAAGTGATGACCGCCGCTGAACATGACACCGAAGGCGCCCAAATCTTGCAAGTCGTCAAGTGTCTGCAGGAAGGAATCATAAATAAGAGTCCTGTTGCAATTCATGCCGAATGGAGTGATGCTGTTGCACAGCACGATGTATGAATAGACCTCCATCACGAATCCGTATAATTTCTGTTCGGCTGCTGACATATTTTGACGGGATTTAGTCCGCAAATTTAAGACCAGCTGGCGAGTGGCCCGGAGGTGGAAAAATGGGGATCCGTCCAGATTTCCAGACACAACCTGTATTCAAGTTAGGCACACAGGGGCGTATGTCACTTGGACACATACCTCATAGTGGAAGAGGATCAAGATAGTTAATGCCACTCGAAGTAGAGCCAAAGGTTCGGATAGCGTGCTTCCATCGTTGAATACCTGGTAGAGGGACTGTACAGCCGTTGAGTAATGCCGGTAAGTGGCATGGTGGATTTCCTGGTTGTCTGGCTGCTTGTACAGAAGATGACCACCACTTAAAGCAAGAATGGCGTTCATCAGGAGATCATCATTAAAGGCGACGGGCAATATCCACGATACCCAAGGTACGTCCGGTGCCGGTACCGGTGCCAATTTGGGCGCTGTAACTTCCAGGTAGTGCGACAAAAGTATCGGTGAGTTTGGTAGCAGCATGCCAGCTCGTATAGTACTGACAAAGCTCTCTGATTCCAAAGACCATGAGATAACGCAATCGTCTCTCTCGCCCGTATGGTGTTCTGCACCTTCTAGTGTCGCAATGGGATCCTTGCTGGCCGAAGCAGCTGACGGTATCAGGAGCGGGGTGTTTGCTCTCGACTGGGCTTCAATTGGGCTTCTCAGTTCCTCACGAGCATGCAAATCATCAGAATTTTGTATCTGTTCAGCGTCAAGGCCAAATATGCGGACTATATGGGGAGGCCAGGCGCATTCCAATTTGTTTCGCTCGCATGCTCGGCATTGCGGTTTCGCCTCGTCGCATTTCTTTTTCCTCCGACGACACGGAAGACAACCGGTCTTGGTGCGTGCATTGACTCTGCGCATTATGAAAAACCGCTTTGTCGCAGAAGCTGATGGAGGAGACGCAGTAATGGTGGAGTGGCGACTGCGGGGGCACGAGGCAATTATAGTGCCGGGTATGCCTCATTAGTAAGGCTAAATCGAAGAAAGTTAACTAAAGACGGGGTACACAGGTCACGCGACCCTTACCCCCCAAGTTAGCATATTCCATCCACGGGCAGCCACCTCCTGCTCCAATCCTACCCCTAGGGACGATTTTAGGGTCTATAGCAACAAAATGATTGCAGTTTTCATATGAGAATGAGCTATTAAGCGGATGAGGACATCTGACCCTAGTGTGTTTCCGAGTATGCCAATTGGAACAATCCTGTGGGGAGGAGTTGCCTTATACGCGCAACCAAATTGTAGAAAGTGCAGGAACTATGAATTGCACTGATAGTCTGGAGATAAAAGAGCCCTAGAGCTGTTTAAGTCTACAAAATGTCCTCCTGATCTCAACTTACACACCCTTACCCGCCTACTGTCTGCACTCATTCCTATAGTTAAGCGCCAATCACCTACAAAAGGGCCGTTTACCGTTCATGGAACACAGCTGCAGGATTGTGTCCTGAAGTACTAGCAGGATAACTCCACCAGAGATGACACAGGTTCAGGAGAGTGAATCCCGAATATTATGTGTTTTGTTGATGATGGTGCCTGCATCGGTCAAGAGGTTCATAAACCGGGTAGATGCTGATCATCTTTTACGCTTGTCGTACCATGCCCTTCAGATATAGATCATCCTAGACTACCGTGTCCTGAGATTACTCGCGTGGTTTAAGATGGCCGGCTCATCGATCTATTCTCCTGCAACGCTTAGTTCATATCGCAAGCTCTCTCGAGAAGGAGCAAAGCCAACGGTGGTGTTCCCGTCCGAAGAGTTGGAAATGGAGGGTGGTTCTTGCATTGAGGACAACCAAGATCCTGCGTAGAACCTATGTGATGCTTTCTCTCCCTTACAATTAGTACATCACCGGGTTTGACCAGGTATTGGATATAGGCTGGCTTGAGCTTGAGGCGTGACATACCTCTATTTTAGTAGGGTGGGGAACCCTGTATGAACTTCCCTGTGATAATATCTTGTTCCTGCACGGTGGTATAGGCAGCATGCATTGGTGGCCATGTCATCGGCAATATGCTACGACAGGAGGCGCTGAAACCACCTTGGCAACATGAACAGGCTTCAGGAAAGGTGTAACATGGACCTAGGGAATAACTAAATATATACAGCTAGTTAAACTTGTTCACAGGCTTGATAGATTTCCTGAGAAGGGGAAATCGTCTGCCAACTTGAATCCATCCGCGGTAGATAGGCATACTCGCAAATTCTGGTGAAGCATAATGAACCAAAAGAGAGCATTGTACTGTACCTAAGAAATAGAACCCTTTCCTATAATCGAAAGGGCGCAGGCAATACTTACTTGGCAGGTAGTATTCGCTTGAACTCCGCACGAGTTACAGCACCAACTTCCAACCATCTCAAGGGTCCGAAGCAAGTAATACGCTGCCTTATCCACTAATAGCTGGCAAGCATGGTTTTTTCCCCGCGCACTATTCGGCGAAGCGATAGGAGGCTGACGTGTTCCAAGCACCAGGCGTAAGCGCCACTGACGTTACCTATACAAAAGGAATCATATGATGCCTTTTATTTTCTGTTTTCTGGCCCATTACTCCGAGTCCCTGAACTACTTCAAACGTCTGTAACCACACGAGGAGGTAAATATAGAAGCATAGCTCGCACGCTGCCTATCGACGAGAAAGCATGGACTCAGGACAAGGACAAGACGGGATCCATATCACGCTTACAGTATCGATTCCCATCGAAGACTTGATCGTTTCTAATATCACGGAGCATCTTCGCAGTATCTGTCCAGAGACAACTCTTGTCTCGACTGACGAGGATAAAGGGCATCTTTTCTACCGCTGTAACACCGAAGACCCCAGCATCCGAGATTCGCTTGGCGATCTATTTCGGCAATGGCTGAACACGCAAGCTATTCCAATTCTTAATTATCGCTTGATCCGGGGCCGAATCTAAGCCGAATCCTCTATGCCGCAATGTCCCTGCTGCCCGTCACGACGGCCTCCCCCATTTCTGTCAATTCCGAAGTCGTTGGCTCATCCGAGCCCATGTCTTCCAAGCCCTCTCATGCCGCTCTATCTTCGCTTGAAAAATGCGCGAGTTACACGTTCACTTGTTATAGCACTGGCTATGCCTTATTAGTAAGGCTAAATTGAAGAAAGTTAACTAAGATGGAGTACAAGTAACGCGACCCTTAACCTCCCAAGTTAGCAATATCATACGCGTTAACATCCATACCTCGCGATCCAGCATCTGTACTTGGATGGGAGGCTCAGTACCCAACTGTTTTCTGCTTCGGAGTGTATACATGTAGGGATCCACGTGACTGGAAGCAAACAATCATGGAATGCTAGGCAGCTCCCTGGAAAGGTCTCCCGTGGAACCTCCATTAATCTAATTCACCGTGCGATACCACAGCACCTACGTTACTACCCATCCCCAATGTCTGATATCACTGAACTCCGCGGAAAGATCTTCGAACAGAACAATGTCAAGCGGCTTGTGGTCAAAGTACACACCGATCAACTGGATGCGCATGGTTATCGTGTCTCAGAAAGCCAATTTATCGACGAAATCTTTCCCAACTGAGAGAATGATAGTCGAATTCATTTCCTCGCCATCGAAATCAGGGGAGATCGCACCTTCATGGCTATCGATATCAACAACTCCGAGTACAGCTTTGATACAGCACACGAAACGAAACTTATTCTCCCTGTCTATATTGTTTGGCAGCATAAGCGAAAGGGATGGTTTCTTATAAGATGGCCCCAGGAAGATGAGCCTCTTGCTACCAATATAGCCGAGCTGCATAACCTGAATGGGTTCAATGCCACATTACCTTTTCTTGCGAATTTCGAAGGGCGTGTTGTATATGACAACCCGCATGAATGATCTGCCAGTCGCCAACAACCACAGTCTACATCTCCATGAGATGAACTTGCTTAATTGGTCCTGACTTGTGGCTGTCGTCATGGTCTTCGGCGAGAGAGACAGGGAGAGAGTAGACTGGGTTACAGTGATCAAAAAAGGGGTATAAGACATGAATATAATACATGATCAAGTTTTGGTGTACCGCACTATTTAACAAATTACAGGCAGTATAATTTCAGTCAAGATCCTCAATCCTTGAATAAAGAGAAGCTCGTCACTGACCAAATAGAAACCACACTAGTCCATACGGTTATAGTTCAATCTTCTGTTAACACCAAGGCACTTATTATCTTGTAATTGCTAGCAGGCGGGACATAGATCTAAATTATGTCCTAGCGAAGAGGGCGTTTCGCATTCTTAGGATCCTCCGCTAGTACACGAGCAGCATTGTTGATACTATCCGCCGCTCAGCTCTTAGTTAACCCGTTGGACATGTTAAGCTATGCCTATATATCTTTCAACACCCATCCAGTTAGCATTTCGTACTGCGCTATTATAGAGTAACAATAAAACTGCAAACCTGGAACCTACAACCCTTTTCACACTGTGAGGCTATCGATATTGACATTTTGTCTTTGACTACGCCCATTGGCAACAACATACACTATGAATCGGTACAGACAAATATTAATATCGTTTGACCCATTGGAGAATTTGTAAGTTGAGAATATCGGGGGAAAAGAAACAAGTCTGTATCCCTTTTTTTCTCGCAAGACTTTATGGAGTTGGCCACGGGCAGCCCTACGCTGTAATACATGTTATGTATTCCAGTAGCCCCCTTCAGGTGTCCCTTGTGGTCAGCACCGTAAGAGAAGAGCAGGTATCTGTATCGCTAAGACAAGTCTGTGATCATGCTAATACATTAGCATACGTATAACGATAATGATAGGATTGTTCATTGGCTGATAGCTACAAGGGGTCTGTAGACTTACCATTTTTGCCATGCATATCTTCCCTAGATCTTACGTGTCCCAGCTTGAATGTCGTCTGACGGAGCCACGTTACAGTATCCTACAGCCCTACAGGAATCGTGGAGCCTACAGACCAAAAAATGGCATATGCGATCCTTCTTTGAAGTTGCTTTTGAATATGCGGCGGAGCTGCTCCCGCACTTGGTTTCTGTGGGCAAGAGATTCGCGAATTCTGGCCCAATCGACACGGCTATCTAGCTATCGGGCTTCAGAAGTTCAATAGGTGGTTTCACCTCAGGAAGTGAGACTTGGATGAGACGGGCAAGCGAGGTGCATGGTGTAGTTCACAGTGCTGATGTTCCATATTCTTCGAAGCTACCAAGGCTGAAAAACAGTCAACAAAGATGGTGACCGACTGACGACAATGCCGTGCTTAATAGGACGGACCAGGCAATGATGAATTATAAGAAGGTTTAGCCAATAATTTGCTCCCTAGTAGGAACGGTTTGGAAGACAATCGGCGATCTGCTCATTTAGGAGGTTCTGATACCACCAAGCCCGTGGAAATTGTACAAGCGCAGGAGAAGTCAGGGCAGAGTCCTTTAAATTGGAATTCAGAAAGGATGGGCCATCCGAATGGGCTGGCGAGCCTTGTCGAAGGCGTTTTCTTGACTCAGTATCGCCACACCCAGCCCAAGCAAGAGCGCACTATGACCGCAGCAAGTATTGCTACCTAGTCTGAGATTGGTCCGCTCCAGGACAAGGCTACTGAAATGGAGGTCAAAAGTACGACCACAATGCATCAGGAGAAATCAGAATCGTGCGTGCTTACGCGAGTGTCTCTAGGAACTGCAATGCACTGCGCCGCCAACATTTCCGAACGTCTCCGTGAACCACGGTCCAATGACGGAACATCACAACGACCGCAGCGCTTAAATGGTTGGAAATTGAGATACTGTTTTATCAAGGCTAGAATCGCCTCGTCTTTCCTTGCTCTTTCAGACTCAATGTCGCCCAACAAGGCTGACAGACGGTTGATAGTGTGCACAACCGACCTATTTCTATCAGCTTAACCGCCGTTACTTCCTTGATCGTCTCATACACTTCAACAAACTGTACTACCGCCAGAATTAACACACAAAAACATCAATTGTCTATCTACAAAATGGGTGACATTGCGAATAACAACGAAAAAATCTGTTATCATTTCGCGAATCGTGGGTCCTGTCGCTATAACCCCTGCCGGTTTGCTCATGTTCGCCGGAACAAGAACGACATCCGTGGCCCGGCCGGCAGACGAAGTCGTAGGAATGACAGGCGCGATAAGTTCAGTGACTTCGACGAGCTAGCGCTTTGGAAGCAGCAAGTGGACACTCGGCAACATACCCCCACACAGGGAGGAGACCTAGGATCGATCTTCGCAAAGGCTAGAGGGCTCATCCAGAAGGACGAAGGCACGCTCCAGGATGTGGTCCAGTGTCTCTCCAAAGAGGACGGGCTGAAACGGATTCAGCAGCCGATTCAGCGTGACTTCGATTCTCTCTCGACGTCTGTAAAACGAGATCTCTTTGTCCATCAGATGCTACCCTTCATGGAGGCCATCACGGACCCCAACGTCCTTTCCTCGCTGATGATGGAACAAGCCGTGGCCACTATATACAACTGTCTATATGGCGTTGGAGGTCGCCGGGCCGAGCCCTTTCTGAGGTTTTTGGCGAGCGCTGTGCAGTTGGAAATCGACGGTGGGAGTAACGCAGCATCCGCATATCTTGAGCAGAGTCTCCTAGTCTTTTGGAAGATAGTCGAGTTGAACTCGACCGCTTTCATCCAAGAATCACTGAAGCCAGTCGCCCGGCTATTCGCAGATCTGTTTCTTACAGTTCATGCCTTGGGCAGCTCTGACTCTCTTCATTAGTCGCACGATTACCTAGACAAGCTCCAGTACCGACTTGACATCGGTCTCTCTTTACCAAACACAACAAAGACATCAAAACAACCACTCAACCAAAAAGCCGTTGCATTTGTCACACAACAAACATCTCCTGGCGGACGTCACGACAATGACCACGCGGATATTTGCCAGATCAAAATCATGCCGACATTTCAGGAGATCTTGTCGCCGCGCTCGGAGTATCTCCCCGTTAAGGATCCGCGTCAGTGGCACGTCAGTGGACTTGCTGGGCTCTTGGACAGGAATTTTCGACTCCTGAGAGAAGACACGGTGGGCCAACTCAGAGATGCAATCCATGCCGAGCTCCAACCGGCCGAGGAGAAGGGCAACCGGTCTGCGAAAGGCCAAACAAGGACTCACGTGTACCGGGAGGTGGTCGTGCAAAGCCTGGACTTTCATCGGTTTGCAGGACTGCAGTTTCTCGTTCGCTTTGCTCAGCCAAAGAATATCAGCGGGCTGCCGAGCAAGAAAGGACAATAATGGTGGCAACTGTCGAAACGTTTACAGTCAGACGCCCTCGTATGTCTTGTTGATCCGCGAGGGTCCGCGACTTTTTGCACGGTGGCTTCACC
Organism: Aspergillus aff. floccosus IMV 01167; assembly: GCA_001931935.1. Taxonomy (NCBI): domain Eukaryota; kingdom Fungi; phylum Ascomycota; class Eurotiomycetes; order Eurotiales; family Aspergillaceae; genus Aspergillus; species Aspergillus aff. floccosus IMV 01167. The sequence continues at coordinate 254,567 of MSJE01000261.1, forward strand.
CGATCGCAAGAGCCCAAGACCTGATGCAGATGAAGAGCAGCATGAGAGGGTAGTTGGCTCCCTTTCGGCTGATCCTAATGTGGCCTCCGTTGTCTTACAGATGGTTGAGCCTAGCCAGAGCAGCTGGCAGTACATCCTCGACTGCCATGCATCCCAGGGGAAAGCGTCACCCATCTCCCTTGTGGAATTTCCTGGTATTCTCTTGCCGTCTTTTCAACCAACCCTAGCTGCGCTCCAGAGGATGCAGAAAGCTGCAGATGTTCCCATGTCGGAATTTCTTGTTCCCAGGGATGAGCAGACGTCTTCTATGTTGGCTGACGTGCCGCCCCCTGTCTACACGGCCGCCCAAGGTTTCAGCTTCGACCTAAAATGTCTCATGGAGGCTGGTTCCAGTCTGAAGGTAGACAGCTCCGGACCTGTTGATCTGAAAATACTTCAGCAAGGTTCCACACTCGATGATGCCCAGGCTTCAGCTCTGGTCCACTCTCTTCAGCGGAAGATTGGATTGATTCAAGGCCCACCAGGGACTGGCAAAAGTTACACCGGAGTCGCCTTGATCAAGTCTTGCTGGCTAATAAGGCCAAAGTAAGAAAAGGTCTTGGACCCATTATATGTGTGTGCTATACAAACCATGCCCTTGACCAGCTCCTAGAGGACCTGCTGGATCATAACATCACGTCACAAATCATTCGGATTGGGTCGCAATCTAAGTCAGAGCGCTTGCAACCGCTGAATCTCCGTACCGTCGTTCGAGAAGTTGAAAAGACACGCCTGGAAAAGAAAGAACAATGGCGACTGCACGAAGCGCTGGACGGACATGAGGCTCGATTTCGCAATCTCAGCTTAAATTCAACTGGCTCACCTCAGAGTCTGAAGTATTACATCGAACGATACCAACCGGTGCATTATGGCCAACTCTTTGGCAAAGATGAAGACGGGTTCCAGAGGCAAACAAAAGGAGGTCCCGAAGGGGTGGCAGGCAAATCAGAGGCCCGCCCCGTTCTGTGGAAGAGCTTGCAAGCGTCCATGTGGATATGATGTCAGCCAGGGAACGCAAAGCACTCCATGCCTACTGGGTGGAGGAACACAGAAAGAATTCATATCTTGGGGTGCAGGCGGTTTTATCTGCCCACGTGGAGACCAAGGCTTCCTGGGACAGAATCCGAGATGAAATGGATTTGCGGTGTCTCAGGGCGGCGGACGTGATCGGCGTAACTACAACAGGCCTTGCCCGCAATCTCAAGATGCTCCGCAGACTGCCGTCAAAGGTACTTGTATGCGAGGAAGCCGGGGAGGTGTCGGAGGCGCACATGCTCACTTCGCTGTTGCCATCTCTCGAACAGGTGGTCCTCATCGGCGATCACCAACAGCTCCGGCCTCAGATTCAGCACTATGACCTCTCCCGGGAGAGCAAAGCGGGACGCCAGTACTCGTTGGACACGTCGCTATTTGAACGGCTTGTAGAACCTGATGATGGCGTCGGTGTCCAGATCCCGTTCTGCACCCTGGAAACACAGCGACGAATGCACCCATCAATATCCCAGCTCATCCGTGATACATTATATCCGCGCCTACAAGATGCGCCGTCCGTGCTCGGGTATTCTGAGGTTACCGGAATGCGAAAGAGGCTTTTCTGGCTTGACCACCGTGCACCAGAGGGCAATGCTTCTAATGAGGAAGCTATGGCAACATCCCACTGGAATGATCACGAGATACAACTGACGGTTGCTCTGGTCAATCATCTTCTTCGCCAGGGAACTTACCAAAGTGGTGATATTGCTGTTCTGACGCCTTACTTGGGCCAACTTCATCGGATCCGACGCAAATTGAGCGAGTCTTTCATTATCACTGTTGGAGAAAGAGACCAGGAGGACCTGGACAACGCTGGCTTTGTTGATGAACCGCGCTTGGAAAGGCCAGCGCTCTCTAGATCAACCCTTCTCCATGCACTGCGGGTCGCAACAATCGACAATTTCCAGGACGAGGAGGCTAAAGTGGTGGTGATTTCGCTAGTCCGAAGTAACAGCCAGAATCGGTGTGGCTTCCTGCGTACGCCAAGCAGGATCAATGTGCTGCTCTCCCGTGCCAAACACGGCATGTATCTCATCGGGAATTCGGCGACCTCCCGAAATGTTGAGATGTGGGGGAGGGTGCTCGATATGCTGGAGAGGGAGGGTAATATTGGTTATACCCTGGACCTAACGTGTCCTCGACACCCGGAGGCTTCCATTACAGTATCAGAGCCAGATCATTTTGCCCAATACTCTCCCGAGGGGGGCTGCAGTCTACAGTGCGGGAAGCGTCTTCAGTGCGGCCACCCTTGCAAACAGAAGTGTCATTCGGAGATGCTCCATTCCGTTGTTTATTGCCCTGAGCAGTGCCAACGCCTTCAGCAAGGGTGTTCGCATCCCTGCCCAAAGCCATGCGGAGACCCATGTCCTAAGCAATGTGCCGTGTCTATCTTTGATGCTGATCGTCTTCTCCCATGTGGGCATCTAATGACTCATCTCCCTTGTTGGCAGGCGCAAGATCTAAGCCTTGTGAATTGCCCGACTTTGGTCTACAGAGAAATACCGCATTGTCGTCACCGGGCAAGTGTGGCTTGTCATGTTGACGTCAATAGTGTAAATTACCAATGCACTCACCAATGTGGGAGTGTATTATCATGTGGCCACAATTGCAAGCGGGAATGCGCGTCGTGTGTGACACGCACCGCTGAGGGCCCCAGGATTGATCATGGAAAGTGCACACAGAAATGTGGGCGCCTGTATTCAACGTGCGCGCACGCCTGTACTGAGGAGTGCCATGGGGATGATCCATGTCCACCATGTCCCTCACCTTGTGATGTGCGGTGCGGCCATTCCAGGTGTCCGAAGAAGTGCTCTGAACCGTGTGCTCCATGCGCGGTCTCTGAATGCTTGTCTGCATGCCCTCACAGCTCATGCTCAATGCCATGTGCTGCGCCCTGCGACCATATCCCATGCTCTGTGCGCTGTGATAAAGTGCTATCGTGTGGCCACCAGTGCCCGTCTGTATGTGGCGAACCGTGTCCTTCAAGCGAGTTCTGCCAACATTGTGCATCGGACAGCGTCAAGGACACCATGGTGGATTTTATCCTGGGTGAGCAGTACCGCGAAGTGGACTTGACAGAGAACCCATGTATTTTCCCTGAGTGTGGGCACTTTTTGACCATCGAGAGTATGGATGGTCAAATGGGCATCAAAAACCATTATGTTGTGGATGACAAAGGCAGGCCTATTTCAATCGCTTCGTCCTCGCACCCCTTCTCAATCGACGATATTCGGACATGTGCTATCTGTCGGGGCTCCCTGCGCAATGTATCACGGTACGGAAGACTTGTGAGACGCGCGTTGCTGGACGAGGCAACAAAGAGATTCATCTTGTACCTGAATCAGGAGTACGTTCCAATGGCGCAGGACCTGCCGAAGCGTATTTCGCAATTACAGGACCATAGACCACGAGCAAGGGCAAAGGACACCGCCAGACGAGTGTTTCAAGCGGGCGTCAAGATTCGGCTCGAAGGTCCCCCGGATAATCAAGTTCAATTGATGAGAATCCACATCAGCAAACATGATAAGGCACGGTGGGAGGAAATCATAGCTCTCCGGGAGAAGATACGCGACTATAGTAGTAGTGTGGAGGTGAATGAGCAACCTTTCAACCGAGTCCATGCCATGGTCGAAGATGCCCGAAGACGGAAAAGGACGGCTGGTCAGTTCGACTTCGATGCAGGTATCCTCCAAACGAAAGGCTACCTCCAAGCTACGGCGCTCTTGTTGCGCCTAGACACAGCTCTGCTGGCCGACTTCCTCTCCCTGCGCAAACTAGTGCAACCCGGAACCCAGCTAGGCGAACTCTACGTCAATTTGGCAGAGTACAGGGAGGAAAGTCAACGTCTCGTTTCTAACGCAGAAAGCTCCTGCCGGATCCTACAACAGGCCGAGGGCAATATCTTCCTCGCCCAGTTCTGTGCACTCGAGCGGCAAAATCAGTCAGATCCAGCTCGAGCAGAGAGTCTGTTACAAGAAGAAACTGCCGCAATTGAGGAAGTTGAAAAACTCTGTGACCTCCACGCCGGGCAGACGCGCGGTCTTCGGGAAGAGATCGAAGGCACAAGGGCAATGCTCCGCGGCTCGGTGTTTTATACCCCAGTAACCAACGAGGAGCGCATGGCGGTGCTGGCTGCCATGTCACGGGAGTTCCGCGGAACAGGACATTGGTATTATTGCGAAAATGGACACCCATTCACAATCGGAGAATGTGGGGGTGCTATGGAGCTGTCTCGGTGCCCTGAGTGTGGTGCTGCTGTGGGTGGTCGAGACCATCGAACGGCCACTTGAGTGACCCACGCCCGTGACCTTGAAACCGAATTGCGTGACTTGCGTCTATAGCTTCACTTGGAACTTAGGAGAATGCAAAGGAATTTATGTTAGAAGAGGGCAGTAATTCAAAAGATCAGTGAATCAACATCTGAAGCTCTTGCTTAACAGCATTGATAGATCACCTTCAGCGCAATCCTGGGTCAGTTTGCAAGAAAATGGTGGCCCATAGAACCGGCTCCATGACCCACCAAGTTGCTGCTTGTAGATAGCTACCAGGAAATCCGGACTAGTTTTGGGAGACCATTGCTCCCAACGCACATGTCTTCACTCCAGTTGGTGTGGTCGTTTACAATATACGGAACAAGAGGGCATGTTTAGACATGACCTGGCGTTGAGATACTGATCCCTCTGCTCTCCTCAATCCCCGCCCATCTAAGCATCGTTGCTTGAGACGCATTATAGACGCGCACAAATCTCCTGGTTCCGGGACGGGGGGGCTGGGCAGCATTGACGGCTCTCGAGTACCAGTCAACGATTGACTGCGTATAAGCGGAGTCAGGTCCATAGACCTGGGTTGCTGCTTGCTTCAGCTCTCCCAAGTAAGCATGCAGGACATTCCAGCAGACATCCTCGGAAAGACCGCCGTCTTCTCCGGATATGTCGTATGCGTTGGACTGGATGAGAAATGACAGATTTTGAACAGCATCAAACAACATATGAGCCCAGAGGCTGCCTTTACGGTCCCTTAAGGACAGTGTAGCCTCCAGGGAATAACGCAGCGCTCCGGCACTGTCGCCCTTAGCTTTGCAAATCTGAGAAAACGTTTTAAGAACCAGAGGCATTGGCGACATGCCAGGTGGCCACACACCGCTGACGAACGCGTCACGAATAATTGCTCTGACGTCTGCCTCCAGAGCGGAAAGCTCCTGATACACATCCGTCGAATTGTATGGGTGTCCGGCGTGATTCGCAAGGTCCAATAAGCGTTCCTGTGCGCTTCGAAGCTGCATCAAGTCAAGTCCGCCCCTCTCTTTTTGCTGAAGATCTGCCAGCTCATCCTCGCACCTGACACCTAACAGCTTGATGAATACCTAACTATATGGGTATGAAACCTAGTTTCACTTACAGTTACACTGGAAAAAATATTCTGCCTTGGTGGTTGCTTGTCGGGAAAAGACAGACCCAGATAGATCCACATACGTCTGGGTGATCTCTTCACCAGCACGTAGTGAACGCAAAGCCCGAACTCGCATCTGCCTTCCCTCAAAAAACACAAAAGCCGCAGGGTTGCATGAATGGTTCATAAAGGAGGCAACTAGATCAAGCGTCGTCCCAAGGACCGGTGCTGACCCGTCTGCCATTTTAATGCACATGGCATTGGTGAGTATCTATAACCAGGTCAATCAGTGCTGCGGCAACGACAGAGGTTATTCTATGGCATACAACACAGAATAGTTTCTGAGCTTCTGATATACGTGTATTTGTGTTCATGCCTGCAAATATGGAAGCACCAGTTATCATTCCGGAATCGGAGCTCTGTAGGTGTTTTGCAAGGTGAGCCTCCAGATGATTGACGATGTCCCATTGCTCAGAGCTTATTTTATTGGCCTCTTTCATGGTAAGAAGCCTGTATAGGGCTCGTGTTCTGGCAAACATTCCCTTCTGCTTGCTGAGAGTCGAGCACTCATAGCGATGGTAGCTTCTCCAAGCGTTCGCCTGGCAGTCCTTTGGACCTGTCAGTGGCGACACCACCGTGCCGTCAGATTCCAAGAAAAATATCACCTACTTCAGAGCAATAGTAGGTGGATTTGCATGTAACACACATTTTCAAAGGCTTGCTGTCTCCCACAGTCTGACGAAAATTCCCATTAGGCAGTATCATACTCTTAGTGTATGAAAAGCAGTAGTCGCAAACAGCATCTTGAAGGCCATCATCCACACAAGCAATCAAGGGATTGGATCTGAAGATTTCCTCGCCCGCTTGTATGGCGGCAGTCGTGAACAGGCCTTTTTTCGCCCCTGAGATAGATGACGGTCGAACCTCTAGAGGAACAGTCGAGGTGACTTGACTCATCAAATGCTCGGATAAATCTGAAGTCATTGTCAAGTTGCTGTTTGGTATGCAATGTGGCTGGCTAGGAAGAGATGTTCACTTCAACAAGGGCAGGTATGGTGATGTTGTCTAGGTATCTAAAATATATTGTCAAGAAGCGGGGTCTATAGCCAAGCCGCCTGATGCATTGATGCCCAACCCCTCTGACATGGGTGATGTTGGAGGCGTTGTAGGTGGCTGTAGTGCCAGGGTTCGTCGTTTCTATCCGCAGAGGTATAGGATCCCTCTCATGCCATGCTCTCTGTATGTATCCATGAATCCCCCACTCTACGTATAGGAATGCATGTTCGAATCGAATGACTGAGTGAATAGAATCACAGGTGATCCTAAGGCCGAGTCTTTTCTAGTCAACCCAAACTTGGATAAGAATGCGCCGCATGAAAATGACACGCTTGTGCATACGCACTCATGGCTTTTCCACCACACCCACAGTTAGTCTGTATGCTTCGACACATAGGGGTATTTTGAAAAGTAATGAAAAGGTGAAGGGTTGAACAAGGAAATCAATATACGCTGGTTAAGATGGCAATCTCTAGGCTGCCTGTGTTGTGTATAGCTTGAAGATACTGTACATTACATTATCGATTCTTTGATCCAGAATTCCTTCTCAGGTAAATGCTAGATTTAATCCTCTTTGTTTTACAGTTTTATCGGTCTATATCTTAGTCTCTTTCTTTATAAGGTGATAATAAGGATTTCTCTATTCAACAATGAAGACTTCCTTTTAACAGAGAGTAGACCTCTTTTCCACTCACCAACCTATAGCAAACTACTCTACTCAATTTACTGTCGCCACCATGTCAGACCCTATTCAAGGTCTCCAAACTCATGCAAAAGGCCCAGCTACGTCTGAGAGGGACTGTTGAATCCTCCTTTTAGAAATTCGACGCCAGCTTTCTCTAGATCCTGCAAGCCTCCTTGCGCTGATCCATGCATCACCCATCTGCTATCAACAGTTTCGGCTGGATCGGATCTTCATCCTTTGGAGCTGTCTCGAGCTCACGCTTGGGAAGGTGGTTGTTGACGCGCATGTCGTGCATCTGCCCAGCGCCAGAGACTTTCTGTCCACGCGCACGCAACTGAACATGGCCCAATTCATCGCTTCCTACCGTGACCGCCGCTCTGCGTCTCCATCCTCCATCCTACACGAGCTGGACGTGGAAGATTTAACCAGAATGCACGAATTTCCATTCAGTGACGTTATACCGTCAGCATCCCAGTACACACGCCGCGCAATGGACCACCTCGCTGCGCAGACAGGCATCCCACAGAGCGCTTATCCCCAACCCCCGTCCCAAGCAGAAGAGACTAGGCTCATGCGTGCGCTGTATCGCTTCCAGCTGTGCTGCAACGTGTTCAGCCTTGGGCACTGGGGCCACTTCTTTATGGGATGGCCGGAATACATGAACGAATACATTCTCCAACACCTTATGACAGTGTTCAAACCGTGAGAGATAGAAGAAATTTCGTGCGTCCATCTCTTCGCACAAGACAAGTACCACCAAGTGTTTGACGAAATCTGCGATGACTTTGGCGAGGATAATGCGCGATATGACGATAGTCGGTTCACACCCGACGCCGTGGATCTGAGGGAGCATTCCGGTAGGTCTCTTTTCCTTTTCTACGATGTTGCTCGCTAACGATACAGTGCAACGGACGTATATCCTTAAAGGGACCATCTCTCGCGGGCTCAAACTACTCCATATCGTCTCCCAAATTCGCGATCACGATGTGCTGGTATCAATTTATGGATAGCCAGATGGTATCCCTGGACAGCTTCATCGGCGATGAGCTCATGGAAGCCCTCAGCGGGGCCAACCGCAGCCGGCGTGCAACGTCCTCGTCCAACAACGCGCGCCGATGCGATTCCGCGGCGATCAAGAGGCAGATAACGCGCCTTCGCTCGGCTGGGTGCTCTGGCGCGAAACATACAGCAACACGTTTGGCGGCTGCACGGCGCAGACGCTGCGGCGATGGGGGTATGTGATGTGGGATGCAGGCCGGGTGGAACAGACGGGCGCGAAAAAGATGCTGATGCAGTGGCGAGAGGAGAAGTGGAAGACTGGTGATCCGCAGGATTGGGAGAGATTGCGTTGAGTTGATTGTATGTAGTCGATCTGTACGGGTTCACATGCATCGGATTATTCCTTCCGAGAATGACGTCTCCCTTCGTCCTCACCCCTCATCCAATCTATCCCGATCTATACGTACTCGGCTCTATACTCCGATCTATGTTATTCTAGATGCGAGATGATTACAATCTTCCTCGTAGCCGCCGCTCTCTTCTTTCACGAACACCTCATCCAGCACCCCCTGCTAAAGCACATCATCTACATCGCCATCCCTTCCAGCGCCCTGCATGCCACTGTCTCCCCACCACAGGCCTCCCCCTTTATTAAATACGCCAACGCCTTTCTGTCAGTCGCCTACGTGATCCGCGCCGTCGAGCTGTTGCTCGTCTACGATCTGCGGCAGCTCAAGCATGCCCACAAAGCGTGCCCCTCCACCTACGTCTGGCATCCGATCCCACGCACACTCAGCCTCAACCGCCTCCGCTGCACCACCGACCTCCTCATCAACCCACGGGGAATCGGCTGGTCCTATGCGACAGCCTACAGCCCTCCCTCAGCCGACAGCTACGAACCCCCCGCCCGGTTCGTAAAACGCTCCCTCCTCAAACTCCTCGCCACCTATGCCCTCTTCGAGGCCCACCAGGCTACCTTCGGCCGCAACTTTCCTTCCGTCGCCGTCGCTGTCCATGCCACTGCGCACCGGATAGGTATCCAGCTCACACCGGCGGCCACCGCCACCATCGCGCGTGACTACCTCCTCGGCCCGGCCTGCTGGCTCGCCGCCTATGCCTTTATCGACGGGTGCCACGCGCTGGTGGCTGTAGCGCACGTCATCCTGCGGGCCGGGGCGCAAGCTGAACCATGGATGTATCCGCCGCTGTTTCGGTCGCCGCGAGCCATGCTCACCTGTCGACTGCGAGGTATTCCCCAACATTCTTCATGCGTAGCGAAATTGCAGAGTGCTAATGTGTGGCAGATATATGGGGCAAAATGTGGCACGATCTCTGTCGACGCCCGCTGCTCGCGATCTCGCTGCTTCTCATCCCTGGGAATGTGACCGGCACCCTGAAGCGCTTGCTGGTGCTGTTTGTGTCGTTTGCGGTGAGTGGATGCGTGCACGCGGCGGGGGCGTATGCCGTCTCGGGGGATGCATACCGGGGCGGGGTGATGGTGGTGTTTTTTGTTATCATGGCGGGATGTATTGCCCTTCAGGAGGTGGTTGCTTTGGGTGTTGACAAGGTATTGGGTGGTGGTGAGTGGGGAAGAGTAAGAGGCGTGTTGAGATGGTGCTGTGATGCTCTTGTGCTAATGGGATGGGCGTATTGGACGTGTCCGTGGTTCATTTGGTATAGTATGATGCCGGAGGCAATTGCATCTGTTCCGGTTTTGGATATATGGAGCCGTATACACAATTTGTGTCATTAATACGTATATTTCTATATGCTTCTCTGGTAGTAACCAATAAAGGGTATGCAATTCTATAAAGATGATTTTATTGCTGACCTTGGCTCATCCACATATACATAGTGATGAAGAGCTAGGGGATAATGTCGCTAGGACTCATTTAACCTGAATTAGAATTTTATCTTATTGTTCTTTGTTCGAGTTGTCGTGCCGTCCCTGGCCATGCCGATTCACACTTGCGCTGATTGAAATATATTCCCGATCGAGTCTTTATCTATAGTGCCAAGGTAGCAAGAAACATCTTAAGCTCCTTCACAGAAAGCGAATTCCGCTGAGAAACAGTTTCTATGCAAGAACACTGGTCGATTCACCTCAACTGCGTTAGTGTCTGACTGGGATACTCCATACAGGTGCCAAGTAAGCCCTAGAATTGGAAATTAATACTTCGATCGTGTAGGGGTATCGACAATGATGGCAGAAACTGCTAGTCACTTGATTATTGGGTGTTGTAGAATCCCCAAAATCCGTCACCCTGAGTTGCCTTGTCGACGAGAGACTATTTTATCTGTATAGATGCCAAGATACTGAGAAAGTGTCGGTACTACCTTGCGGCGCAGTTGCATATTTCTTCCCCTGACATCCAATGTGAACACAAGTAACCTGCTTCGCTTATCAAGCAGAACTTCGATCCAGGCTCAATCGCATCTTTCTGTGTGCTGTCAGATATTTGGAATGAATCCATGCCTAATAGGATGTCTACCTCTCCATCAACTCCGACAGGTGATTGGGGGGTTGTAGCTCATAATAGCTGATGCCTGCACTTATCATCCAACTTCTGTCTCGTTTCTTGCTTTTCTCCATCTGCATCTCTTCTTTTCCTCTTTCAGCCCCAGAGAGTAGAGAGACTCGGAGGAGCGGGAATTGCTGTCTCAAAAATGCCATTCACTAATGGGGACGGCAACTTGCTGCATCTCAACCAAGAACAATTTGACTTCAACCTCCAATTTGAGAGTCTCTTTTTCTCGATTATTCCCTCTGTCTTGTTTATTCTCTCATCGCTATGGCGAACTCTGGCACGGATCCGCGGGCCCGTCGTAGTGAAGGCGCCCGTCTTGCAGTTCATCAAAACAGTATGTCCTCCTCTATTACACGGTCTCTGCCCACTGACTGCTTAGGGTGCCATTGGGATTTACGCTAGCTTGGAACTTGCACTCCTTATACTAGCCGTGATCGGGTCCCTCCACATTAGCCGCATGTTTATGGCTTCCTCCGTCCTGCAGCTGATATCGGCCCTTTTCATACTACTGGTAAGTGTGGTGGATCACAGCCGCAGCCCTAGACCATCGATGCTGCTTAACAGTTACTTGCTTCTCACCCTTCTCCTCGATATCGCCCAAGCAAGAACTCTGTTCCTGTCGTCAGACCACGGCTCTGAGATCGCTTACAGCAGTATATTGCAGCGGTCGGGCTGAAGACCGCCATCTTGTTGCTAGAGGCCTGCCAAAAAGCGAGATGGGTGACCTGGGATGCAACGAAACACAGCCCGGAGGAGACGAGCGGGATATTCTCCCTAGGCGTCTTCTTCTGGCTGGATAAGCTCTTCTGGGAAGGATATAGACATACCTTCACAATCGAAAGCCTCTACCCTCTGGACAGCACCTTTAACGCGCAAGCCCTGCATGAGGAATTCGCGAAGAAAATTGACTACACCAAGCTGAAGGGAGATAGATTCGGCCTTCTAAAGGTGCTAGTACGTACATTGTGGGTGCAACTACTCCTACCCATTCCTCCGAGGGTGGCACTGATTGCGTGCTCCATCTGTCAACCACTTTTCATCCAGAGTCTCGTCACGTCTCTGTCTCAGTCAGAGCCAAATCCAAATGTGGGATATGGGCTAATCGGTGCTGCCATACTTATTTACTTGGGAATTGGAATCTCGTATGCCTTGTACTGGTACGAATCCCGGCTGTTAGGATGTATTTCAGTTAACTCACACAATCGCTAGGTACTGCCACCACCGACTGCGGACGATGGTCCGCTCCATACTAGTCACTGAGACGTTCAAAGCAGCCACTAGGGCTCGGCTGGGATCAGGCGATGATAGCGCTGCACTGACGCTCATGGGCACCGACATGGAGCGTATCCGAATGGGTCTGCGCTTCGTACACGAGACGTGGGCAAGCACGATTCAGGCAGGGATCGCCGCCTGGATGCTCTATCGACAACTCGGGGTCGTGTTTGTTGCCCCCGTGGGCGTGGTGGTAGTTTGCTTCGTTGGCTTAGGGATCCTGATGAACTTCACCGGTGACTCGCAGCGATCCTGGCTGTCCGGGGTCCAGAAACGGGTCGGGCTCACAGCTACCGTCATCGCCAGCATGAAATCGCTCAAGATCTCCGGTCTGGCTGGTCCAGTGTCCGAATACGTACAGCAGCTGCGTATTGACGAACTCGCTGCCGGCGCCCGATACCGCAGGATTATGATTATCGCCGCCGTCTTCGCATTCGTACCTCAGTTGATCAGCCCCCCGCTAACTTTCGCTTTCACTCAGAACGCGCTGGATGCGTCGACCATGTTTACCAGTCTTTCATTCCTGACTCTGTTGACTCAGCCGCTGTCGCAGCTTTCCAGTCGATCCCGGAGCTCGTTTCGGGCCTGGCCTGCTTGGGTCGGATTCAAGCATTTTTGGAACTAGAGCCTCGTCGGGACTTTCGGCAGCCCCTGGTCGAAGCCCAGAGTTGCGGCACGGACAAGGTTTCCAAACATACGGATTGCATCGTCATGCGAGACGCAAACTTCGGATGGAACGCAAACAAATTCGTCCTGAACAATATCAACACCCAAATCCCCGCCTCATCCCTGACGATGGTCATCAGTCCGGTCGGTTCAGGCAAATCAACATTCTGCAAGGCCCTTCTAGGCGAGGTCCCCTTCAGCCAAGGCGGCGTCGTGACGAGCACTTCCCCCCGTCACGTCGGTTTCTGCGAACAAACCGCCTTTCTCTGGAACGGTACGATTCGAGAGAACATCCTCGGATTCACCCCCTTTGACCGCGAACGGTATGACCAAGTCATTGAAGCCACTTCCCTGTGCTTCGACCTCGCAACCCTATCGAATGGAGACCAGACGAATATCGGGTCGGACGGTGTAGCGTTGTCGGGCGGCCAGAAGCAGCGTGTGTCTCTTGCGCGAGCACTATACCTACATTCTGACCTTTTGATCCTGGACGATGTGTTCAGCGGGCTGGACGCTGATACCGAGAAGCAAGTTTTTCTGCAGGTCTTTGGACCGGACGGTCTCCTGCGACGACGGGGGTCGACGGTGGTTCTGTGCACACATAGTGTCAGGCATCTCCCGACTGCGGACTACATCATCGCGCTGGAGAACGGCAGCGTTACAGAGCAGGGAACCTTTGCCGTTTTTTCGACCCGTGCGGGTTATGTTCAGCGCCTGGATGTAGGATTAAAGGAGGACGAGGATACTACTGCTGATGATGAGCCTGGTCCCTGTCTGGAACACGAGGGCCAGATGCGGGCTGGCAAGAATCCCCAACCTGCGACCACTGCTAACAGGACACAACCATCCACCCCAATGACCCAAGCGGTGACCGCAGCCCGGCAGGTCGGTGACACTACCGTCTACAAGGTATATATCAAAAGCATGGGATGGTTTGTGGCGGCTTGTAGTCTATTCTTTGCGGCCCTCTGGGGTCTCTTCACCAATTACCCAACCATATGTGCGTCGCCGCTGCCTTGATTTCCAAGTCGATTTCATAAATTAACAATATACATTCAGGGCTCACATACTGGAGTAACGCCACCGAGTCCGTTGATCCTGTGCACTCCAACTCCTACTACGCGGGGATCTATGCCCTCCTGCAGATCTGCGCCATCGTTGCCCTCCTCCTCCTCGGCATAACGCTCTTTATCATCTCTATGACCAGAGCCGGCGCCCATCTTCACCAGAAGGCCTTGAGCACCCTGATTCGTGCACCACTCTCCTTCTTCACAAATACTGACACCGGGGTGGTCACGAACCTCTTCTCCCAGGACCTCAACCTCATCGACACCGAACTCCCCGAGGCCACCCTCAATACTCTCTTTTGCGTATTTCAGTCTATCGGGCAGGCAGCTGTGATGCTCACCTCGTCCGTCTACCTGGCCGTCAGCTACCCGATCCTGGGCGCCTTGCTCTACCTCGTACAGAAATATTACCTCCGCACATCGCGGCAGCTGCGATTGCTCGACCTGGAGGCCAAGAGTCCGCTCTACACGCATTTCCTTGACACGCTCAAGGGGATCACCACCCTGCGCGCCTTCGGGTTCATCCCGCATGACATACACAAGAACGCCCGTCTGGTGGACTTCAGCCAGCGTGCGGCGTATCTCCTCGTCATGATCCAGGAGTGGCTGAACCTCGTCCTCAACCTCGTCGTGATGGTCATCGCCGCGGTCCTAACGACGCTGGCCGTCCGGCTGCATTCGAAATCGGCCTTCGCCGGTGCATCAATGTACTCGTTGATGACCTTCGGCGAGAGCCTCTCCGGGATCGTGATTTACTACACTAGACTGGAGACCTCCATCGGCGCGATCGCGAGACTGAAAACCTTCAACGAGACTGTCACGCCGGAAGATCGCAATGGTCCTGGAGAGGAGGACGTCGTCCCAGATACGAACTGGCCGTATCGCGGGCTGGTCGAGTTGCGCGGTGTATCCGCCCGGTACAAATCAACTACCGTGTCTGACTCCGACCCTGAGTTTGTCTCTAATTCCGTCGTCTCTGGCGCTACCAAGCTGCCCCTAGCCCTCAAGAACATCTCTCTCACCATTCACCCGGGGGAAAAGGTCGCCATCTGCGGCCGCACTGGTAGCGGCAAATCCAGCTTCCTCCCTCTCCTGCTGAAACTCCTCGAGCCGCTGCCTTCGACTGACCGTAATCATGGCCAGGAACCTCCAGTCTTGATCGACAACATCCCGCTGCATCGCATCCACCGCGCGACCCTCCGCCAACGCCTCATCGCTGTCCCCCAGGACCCTGTCTTCCTGCCCGACGGCTCGTCCTTCCGTGCGAACCTTGACCCGACTAACACCGCGACCCCGAGGGAGTGTCAGCGCGTCCTCGAAGCGGTCCGGTTGTGGGATTTTGTCCAGGAACAGGCGCAGGGGCTACAAGGACCCGTCAGGGCAGGGACCTTGAGTGCCGGGCAGAAACAGCTCTTCTCACTGGGGCGGGCGGTCCTCCGTGCTATGATCCGTCAGCGTTCCACGTCTTCCTCCCCTCATGAGGGTTCCGACAATCAACATCAAGGGGGGATCCTCCTCCTGGACGAAGTCAGTTCCAGCGTGGACCGGGAAACCGAGTGCATGATGCAGGAGATCATTCGGGCGCAGTTCAGACACTACACGATCATTGCGGTGAGTCATCGACTGGAGATGATTATGGACTTCGATCGGGTGGTGGTGATGGATCGCGGGGAGGTGGTAGAGGTTGGGAATCCAGCGGCCCTGAAAGGTCTTAATGGGAGTCGGTTTGCGGAGTTGGTGGCTGCTGCTGGTGCGTAGCCACTTCTCACGACATCTGCTTAGTACTATCTGTATCCCAGCAGACTTGATATCAACTGAACCATATACCATAAGCACACTAAGAGACAAGATCATCCCCGACTCACAGCCTCCAAAACCCCCGGACAAGCCCGCGCGAACCGCGCATACATCTCCAGCAAATGCCGTCGACTGACCCTCGAATTGCATAAACAGACAGCCAATCCACGAAGCCTCACCAGCCGAAGAAACCAGTGTTCCCGGTTCAACCGACAGCTCCGCCTGTGACACATGCAGCACGATCTCAGGGATCGCCTCGTACACCCGTTCAAAGAAGTTCCCCGGCAACCGCACCCAGTCGCGATGCACAGTGACCATGCAGTGCATATTCCAGTACTGCCCCCTCCCCGGCGGCAGACGACGGCTACCCTGCGCAGCTTTGGTTGGATGGGAAGTGTCCATGGAAAGGATAGCCGCATAGCGAGGTCGTATCAGTATGAAAGAAGCCATACTCAAACGATCTGCATCAGAGTTCATGAGCCATCTCTTCATCCGGTGGACGACCTTTCGCTAATAATTTGTTCCTTGTATCTGTTCCTTCAGTCGATTCACCGTTTGCATGATTTGGGGGCGAGTTTCCGCCGGTGTAGGAATCTGGTTGGTTTTTGTCGATTGTTTCCCACATTGTTATATACCGGTCGAGGGCTCCGTCAATTAGGCACATAACCTCATCATTTGGGCACTCATTATTGCTGTATTTTAGTCGAATGCCCGTGTTTTCAATAGAGGTCATCACCTTTCTGATCTCCGCTATATCGTTTCTAAGCCGCTGTGGCAACCCCCGTCCTTTCATCAAGGCAAGGATTCCGGCAACAACAGTGTTCACTGCCCCTAGTATAGTAATAGCCACCATATGCTCGTCGGCTAGGGGACCTAGTGCGGTGATTGTTGCGCCAATCGCTAACTGTACGATGGCTAGGATATTAAACCCCACGGTAAAAAGCTGATAGTGGGACTTTTTAGAGTGTTCCTGCTTGATCAGCTTCCTGCGTAAGTCGGCGGTTGCGGATTCGAAGACCTCGTAGCTTGTTTTATTTTTATGTGGTTGCGCAGACGACTCAGCCATCATGTAAGATATTGCAACTTAGATAACTATAGGACGGAGAAAGGTTACAGAAGGGACGTCGCATATTAAGTTTCTTGCTCATACCCTGAATAAGGATGGTGATCGGGATCCGTATCTATGTGACTTATAACTACAAGCTGCTGGCGTACGGTAAGATTCACAGGTCTAGCAGATATATGCATCACAAGTACTGGGGGTAACTAGGTAGGATAGACCTTTCGAGACCGGCAACAAGGGCTCCTGCTGATGATCGTAGCTGAATTTGCCACGTCTCTTTACATCAGGAATCACAATGCGCTTCACATGGTGCCATGGAATAAGTGTCTTTACGTCTAGCCGGGATCCTATATTTAAGCGTAACTGATCGTTCGGGTTCAGCTTACCTACCCACCTTGGAAAATAGAGCCGCCTAGGCTGAGGGCTTTCATGGTCCAGGAAACGGCATAACATCATATAACTAAGCGGATTGCCGCAATCGGCGAGTTTCTTGATATACTTGACTTGGAAGTTCGTGGCGTTCGACTATGGAGGCTGACTGGCTCACCATAATTGGAGGTTCCGCGGCCAAGGCATTGGGCCGTTCCGGAACTTATGTTTAGATTTTAGATTTGTTCTAGATCTTTTATTAACATACCCCGCAAGTATTTGCTGGTCACAGTATGGACTTCTGGATGTAGTCTTTCGTTTTGTACGACACCGCTGGCCTATGATATGTATTCCCTGAGTTATAGCCTGCTCTTTCGATGAATTCGGCCGCAGCGGTTGCGTGACCAAGCATGACCCGCTCATGTAAGGTTTAAGGTCTACTTCCCAACACGAACCTCTTTGTTGTGTATCAGAGCAGATGTCACCGGATTCTCATCGTCTGACGCTAAATGTCGTATAATGAGGGCAGATGATCAATCGATTTTAGAGTTCAAAGCTCTATCGAATGAAGTCCTTTCGACTACATCGACCAACGACAGAAAGACTGGCAGGATGACGAACTTGTTGGGTCATGGTACAGGATGGCGATTAATACCACTTTTCCCTTTGCCTTTTCCTTTGGGACGCAAGATATAAAGATGGTATATCTCAGGCTCAGACCGTACTTCACGGATGCACTAATAGTCAATGAATTGACATATTTTCGATTTTTGAAAACACAGCCAACATGAATGCTACCGAGGGCCTGCACCTTGAATTCAGCGGCCCAGATACCTATCTCGCGGGTTTCTGTATGGATCCAAGTAGCCGCAACTGGCGTCAAAGCCGACTGCGTCTCGACAGCTGTCTTGGAGACTCCAGAGGTCTGCAATTCCTGCATTGCTTGCTTATCTTCTGACATCATAGCAGGTAGCTTCCAATGGGGAGGCCATGACTTTACAGAAGATGCTATCAACATCAGATTTAATCCCGAAGAGGGTGGAAGTCATGTGCCAGTTTTGCGAGCCGAACTGCGGGACGACGCTGGCAGTTATCATGAAAAGGATGTGAATTTGGCTGAAAGGATTAATAATTATAATGGCTATCTGGAGTTCCACTAGTGTGGTAAGTCATCTCGTTCAAGTGCAACGGTTTTGGTCAATTGCTGATTGTTGAAGTCCTAGGTTTGGCTCTCAATATCTACGATGCAAGCCACTGGCTCTGCAGCGTTCGGGGCTAAAAGTACTAATTCCTGCCATTGTTCTGATGTCTGTAAAAACCTATCAAAAGTAACATATGGTTGAATGAATGGGTTTATGTTCTCGCTTGTAACGCAGACCGTAAAGGCGAAACTGGCAATGAGTAGAAGCTTAAGACATCAAGCAGAGGGTGAGAAAAAAAAAATAGGCTCCTCGGCCACTTGTGTCTTTATATAGCAGAGCCATAGCTGGGGTAATTGTCATGCCAGTCGTTGGTCCTATCAAGTGATAACGGTCGTAAGTTGCGAGACAGTTGTACAATTTTAATATGGTTCTGCAATCACGCCACCGTGTTGCTGCTGCCAGGAAGAGGCCGTAAGATGTATACAATTTAGGCCTTAGAGTCGTCATTCATTGTCATTAAGAATACATATATCTCTTTATATCCAGCGCAATGCAATGCAATCAATCAAACATCAAACACACATCATAAGCAGAATCACTTCGAGAGCTTCATCCGCAGATAGACCAGCCCATACACCATGAGATAGTTCGACACAACAAACGCTACAAAAATACCAAAATACGGCCAGATCTTGGATGCATCCAAACCAATCCCAGACAGATAATCATCCCCAAAGCTGTACTTGCAGTATCCGCACCGCCCCGTCTCGTCCGGGTTCGACAGATAGCCGACGCCCTTAGCCCGCAGCCAGGCGCCCGCGTAGTCGCCGCAGGTGCTATTGGCCGGGGCCTCGAAGACGGTCAGCTCATCAGCGTCGCAGACGACGGGCATCCCGCGCAGCACGGCGGTCAGGACGCCGCCGATCCAGTATGTGAACGGCGTCATGTAGTACATGGTGTATTTCCAGAACACGGGCATGTTCTTGTGCGGCTGGAGGATGCCGTTGAATAGCTCGCACATGATGATGAAAAAAGGCATGAGGGTTGCGGCGACCAGAGAATCGGCACTTCTTCTGTCAGTATGGTTCTATAGGATGGTTGAAGAGGACTTACCTGAGTGCAGCGATCCACTGTCCCCATGAGGTCGCGAAGAGAAAGAACAGAAAGAACATCAGGAAACTATACCCCGCTGCAAAGCCCAGCGGCAGGCCAACAATGAAGTAGTAGATGACGTAGAAGATGACGGCCCCAACAACGGCATATGGTATCTCGGCGACGATCTGCGCAGTGCAGAACGCAACCCACCCATACACGCCGCTTGGCCCTTCGCGCGCCGTCCAGATATCCCGGTTCATGATGAACCGCATCGAAATCGCGTTAATAAACTCCGGCACCAGCATCAGCACCAGGAAGCACGAGAACGCCTTGGACTGCAGGTCTGTCGCGCTGTTGCCGATCTGCAGGTACATCAGGCCGTTGACCAGCGAGTGCAGGAAGGCACCGTACAGCCGCGAGTACGGGTACTCCGGGTTGCGCCAGTACTGGCGCAGGGTGCGCTGCGTGAGCAGGACAATCTGTCGGTGGATGGGGGCCATGGCCACCGTGCTCGATGCGGTGGTGGTGTGCTGCTGGCGGATTTCTGCGATCTCAGCGTTGATTTTGGCTGCTTCGTCGGATTTCCTCCAGATAGCCGGCCAATCAACTGTCTTCTCGCTCTTCATACCCCCAACCACAACCTCGATCAGGTAGTCCGCCGCGTTGGTGACATTCTCCGCGGCGTACCCATACTTCCGGAAGTAGTCGAAGATAGCCGCGCCGGAGGGCCCAACCTCGCCGAAGTAGTACGTGCTACCACCCGGGCTGAGCGCCAGCACGCGGTCGAACTCCTCGAACTGCTCCTGGTTGGCCTGGTGGATGGTGCAGAGGATGGCGAGGCCCTGGTCGGCCAGCCGGCGCAGCAGCGCGACGATGTTGGATGCGCCCTGGCTGTCCAGTCCGCTGGTCGGCTCGTCCAGGAAGAGCAGCATCTCGGGTTTTGCGCAGAGCTCGACGCCGATGGTCACGCGCTTCTTCTTTTCGATGTCGAGGGAGCCGATGATGGCGTGTTGCAGGTCGATGAGGCCGAGGGTCGCGATGACTGTGTCAACGTAGGCTAGTTTCTCGGTGTCGGGCACGCTGGCGCTTTGGCGGAGACGCGCGGAGAACTCGAACGCCTCGCGGATCGTGTTGCTGTCGTCATGGATGTCCATCTGCTGGCAGTAGCCGATGCGGCGGTTGAACGAGGCGTCGATGGGTTGGCCGTCGACGTACATCGTGCCGGTGAGTTTGCCGGACGACGGGCGTTGGGTGAGAGCCGTCAATACTGGAGTTGTCAGTCAAGACGCATTTCATAATGATTCGATGTGCTTACAGGTAGATTTTCCAGCGCCAGACGCGCCTACCAGCGCCGTCAACGTGCCCGGCCGGCAATGCCCGCACACGCCGTTGAGCAGCTTGCGCTCCTCCTTGCCGACCTGCACGACGAGCTCCAGATTGTCCCAAGTAAACGTAGACTTGGTGCCCGTCAGCCCGGCCGCTTTCTCAGTAGTGCTCTCCGCGACGGCCTGCACACGGCCGCTCTCTTCATCGCGAGCGGGTTTGCGACTCCGCCGCGTCTTCTTGTACTGGATCGCGCCGGCGCCATCGGCCTCCCACTCCATGATCTCGTTGAGCCAGCACGTCGCCGCGACGTAGACGACGGTGAACAGGATCAGGATGCCAAAGTTGCGCCACACGTGGCTGAACGAGAACCCATACTGCACGGCCAGGTAGTCGTCGCCGTTGACGACGGCACTGCCGAGCCGGCTGCCGGCGTGGTTGCACGTCTGGTACGCCAGGTCGGTGTAGTTGGGGCCGGTGGGGACGATGGAGGATGGAGCACAGGCGAAATCGACGTTGTGGAACTCGGCGGCCATCATTGATTCGAAGGTATAGAGGGCGGGTGTCACATACTACAAACATGTTAGTATGGGTGTATGATAGGAAGGATGTTTGATAGCACGGGTATAGACGTACAGCAATCCACCCAACCCACGGGACATCATTGATCAGTCGGTCGATGGACAAGACATAACCGCCAAAGACAATGCAGAACAACACCGACACACCGCAGTACCGCAACGCGACCTCGAAGTTGGGCGAGAACGCGGCAAACAGGCGGAAAAGCGCGGTCACACAGATGGTGCAGAGGTAGATGAACAGGAAGTTGATCCAGAACGCGCCGGCCTAGAGATGTTAGCAGCAGGAAAAGATTTAACGTGCTGGAATCTGAACTTACATCCAACTTCAAACCGGCTAGGAAATACACCACAACCAAATACAACGCGGTCAACATCGCCGCCAACACAATATCAACAAGCACCCGACTCAGACATACCGCAGTCGGGCTCACAAACGCATACTTCTTCTGCCTGCTGAGAATGTCGCGGCCCTGCATGGTATCCTCGAGCTCAGACATCTGCAGCCAGGCCAGCAGAATAGACGAATAGAACAACACACCACCCCGCGAGTACATCCCGTCGGTCGTCTGCGGCTGGTTGTAGAACATAGACCCAATCAGCAGGCCGTAGATCACGCACGAAATGAGCTTGATGTACAGCGGGCTCATGTGGCCGCGGATCTGCCACACTTGCCGCTGCGTGGCCAATACGACTTGGCGGAAAAGGGAGATAGTGTAGGGCGAGCTGGCGCGGGCGAAGCGCGACTTGTCTTCTTTGATGGCTTTCTTAAAGTCCTCCAAGCTGGAATTGGCCGAGCCTGGTCCCAGCGTGCTGCCTAGCTGCTGGTTCTCGTATTCGTCCATGCTGCGCGTGATCTTCTCGTAGGCGGCACTCTTGCGGAAGGCCTGTTCCAGCTCAACGGGGCCTTTAGGGGCGCGGTGTTCCCAGCCCGGCTTAAACCGGCGGCGCTCAGGGACAGTGATGCTGGTCAGAAAGTCCGAGACAGTCTGCATCTCGGCGCATTCGTACCCCAAATCCTCAAAGTACGCCTTGGCCGCGCTCGCTGGGCCCTGGTAGAGCATGCGGCCCTCGTCAATGAGAAGGACCTTATCGACGAGGTCGTATATCGCATCCGACGCCTGGTACAGCGTCATGAGCGTCGCCTTTCCACAGGTGTCGGTCATGATGCGCAGACTGCGGGCGTAGTCCAGCGCAGACGAGGCGTCCAGCCCGCGTGTCGAATTATCCCAACACATGACAGACGAGTCAGTAGCGAGCGACTCAATAATGGAGATGCGCTTGCGCTCGCCGCCGGACACGCCGCGGATGTACTCATTCCCGACGAGCGTGTCCATGGTGTGCGACATGCCGAACACGCGGCCGTAGATCTCGAGGTACCGCGGGATGCGCTCCTGGTAGCGCTTGGGGGTTTTGCTCTGCAGGGCGAACTCGAGCGTCTGGCGCACGTTGAGCGTGGGGAAGTGCACGTCGTCCTCGGGCACGTAGGCCACCTGCCCGCGGTAGTTTTTCTTGACTTCGTCGAGGCTAAGCCCGGAGTAGTCGATGGAGCCAGTCACACCGAGGAAGGACGAGTGATGGCCTGCGATAGTGCGCAGGAAGGTCGAGCAGCCGGCGCCGGGGCGGCCGAGGACACTGCACTGTCCGTCAGTACCTACATAACTACTTGAAAAGAAAAAGGAAAAAATGGAACTTACAGCATGATCTCGCCGCTTCGTACGACGCCGGAAAAATCGCGGATCAACGGCCGCCCGCTCTGCGGCTCCTTCTTGGACACCCATGGTTTGATGGTCCATTCGTAGATGTCCTGGAAGGTGAGGGTGCGCCAGAGGGCGGTCCCCAGCGTCTTGACGTCGGCATGGTCCTCGCCTTCGCCCCAGGTAGAAAGCGAGCGGAAACACACTCCCAAGTTGGAGCGCTTCTTCCCCGCGCGGAGCTCGTCTTCGAGAAACTTGTCGAAGGACGAGTGGGGTTCTGCATAGGCCTGAGCGTGTTCGGGCGCCTCGGTCAGGGTGCGGTGGATAGTGGCAATGACATCCTCGTCGCCGTGGGAGAGATGAACCCGCGGTGAGGAGATGATGTCCGCGCGGTCTTCTGATTCTGATGGCACGAGGGGGTTGCCCGCGTGTCTATGGTGTGGAAGAGGAGCCGGCATGGTGCCTCCGCTAGGCGGACAAGGGCAAGATGTGAATGAATGAAGTTAAATTGGTATCTAATCTGATAGAGACTATAGGAAGATTGATCTGTAGGAGGAGAGACAGCTGGTTATATACACATCCAACATCTGGAACCTGGAACGGATACAGGATGAGCCAGATCAAAGAGGCAGCCAAGCTTCGAGATGTGGGTGCTTGAATCATGGCCATCTGCTATGGAATACATGATATGGCAGTGTAATTGGCTGTTGGGAGAGGTTCTAGAAAGCCCTACAGGTTGATGTCTGGAGGAGGCGGTTTTTTGCCCTATTCTGGCAGCTCGCCAGAGAATGACCTCTCCACTGTGAAGGAGATGATCGAATAATGATGAATAATGAATGCTATGGGACTGCCCAACTAGGAAGCCAAGCTGAGAGTCCACTATGAATTTTCTCGGGTAATTTCTTGATTAGCGAGAGAGCTTGAGAGCTCGACAGCTTGGGATGGTTTTCTGTATAGTCTGTAGGACTGTTATAGCATCCATCTGAGAGCATACAACCTATCTTTGATATGTAGTCTCTATTAATCTGATTACGACCTGCAATCGATCGGGAAAGAAAGTATTCAATTTCTCCGAGAATGCAAATATGACTAAGATTATACAAGAATTTTAAGCGCCACCGCCATTCGGCCTCCGCGGAGCCCGAGCTGTGCGCAAACCAGACTGTACTCCGTAGATATTTTCCGATTGCCGCAGTTATGTCATCAGATCACTAATGATAGTTAACTGTTCAGGTCAGTACGTAGACGGTCTGTCGTGATGGCACGACCAGTGTGAGTGTGAAGGCACAGTCGGTAGAGTATGAGAGTACAACATCTGCTGTATCAAGTATCAACAGTTGGTCATTGATCAGATCTACTACGATCGGATCCTGTTGCTGAGATGAACCTTACTCGATACTCGATTAGCTCATTTCTAGTAAGTACCTTTAATGATATTATCCTATCAACGTTGGACAATATATAATACCATGGTCAACACCATACCTAGTCGTCCTAGACGACCTCTCAACTGGGAGCAAAAGTACATGCCTGCAGTGACTCCGGGTCCTCTCTGGCTAGTGCAAGTGATTGATATATCATGCTTCACGCGAGGGTCTTATGATGTGCCAACCCTAAGTACGTCAAGCGATCTCTCACCGTCATGAGCCACGCAAGGGCAATTGACTTCATATTGCTTCTTGCAGACATCGAGGCATTGCTAGTCTCAGAAATAGTCTAAAAACAACAAAGTCAAAGTCAAATCCTCCAGAAGCCACTTCCCAGTCAACTGGGTCAACTAGGTCAATTGATAGTTGGGATCAATCCTCACGACACAGGGGCTGGGGTACTGGTACCACGGTCGGCTCTGTCCAGCCACCACCATCCATGTATCAGCACCTCCAACCTACTCTTCACAACGCTGTCTGCAGAAGCACGAGTAAGGGGCTCTGTCGATCATGCAACGGCCAGGCCATAACAGCAAGCTCATATTACCCCGACTAGCTCCACGGGGCTTGGCTTCAACCCAATACTCTCCCGCCTCAAAACGCAGATCGTCAAATGTCTTAGAAACAGAGACGCCAGCTGCCCGAGAGTTTACAAGCCCATGATGACGAATGCTGAACAATCAAGACCTTTCTGAATGGACCGTCGGTCTTGTCCTGCTGCGCCACGAAGTCATTCAAACTGCATTCTACAGTAAGGGTTTAGCCGTGCGGAATTAGGGCACAGAACCAGTGAACAGGGCCCAGTAGGGAGCATTTGAGTTAAATGAGAATGAGCACGATGCAGAAAGAAAATTCAGGCTGCCTTGTGTGACCCTGCCGGTTGGAATCATAATGCTGGGTTGTATACTCTGGCGTACATAAAAAGGGAGGACACCCCTTGGTCATTGTTGACACCATGACATCTTGAATATTCCGTCCTCCTGTCATTCCCGTCGTCTCCCATATGAGGTTCCAAAATCTGCTCCCGCTCGTTTTGGGCATTGGTATGTCCCTCTTATGCTTGCCGTTTGATACCCTATACTGATATGACAGCCCCCCTCACCCTGGGCGAGATCACCACCATCTCAGCTGAAGGCCGAAACGACATCTTCTTCAGCGTCGCCATTCCTGACGCAACCTCCTCCTCCAGCTCTGGCCCCGTATTCTTCCAGATCCAAGCACCCACCTCAGTGCGATGGGTCGGCTTCGGCCAGGGCGACCAAATGGCCGGCGCCAACATGTTCATCATGTACGCCTCCACCTCCTCGCAGAACGTGACGCTCTCGCCACGCTCTGGCACCGGCCACGTGGAGCCGCAGTTCAACCGTGACGCGCAGGTCACCCTGCTCCCGGGCAGCGGCATCCGCGACGGCAAAATGACCGCCAACGTGCGCTGCGATAACTGTCTCCAGTGGTCAGGCGGGTCCATGAACCCGGCCAGCGCGTCGGCGCCGTGGCTGTATGCGTACAAGAACGGGGCTGCTCTCGCTTCCGACAGCGCGACGGAAGAAATCACCTTCCATGACGGGTACGGCGGGCAGTACGTGGATTTGACCCGTGCAAAGGTCAACACCGCCAACGCCGATCTGTTCTTGAACTACAACCCAGTGCCGTCGGCCACAGGCGCAAGCACCCCCAGCAACAGCGGCGGGGGCAGCTCCCTGGCCATGCTGATAGCCCACGGCTTCCTCATGTCCTTTGCGTTTGTGCTGTTCTTCCCGCTTTTCGCGCTGCTGGTGCCGCTGCCCATTCGCGTGTCTGTGGCCAAGGTGCACGCGCCGCTACAGGTCTTTACGCTGGCCATGGCGGTCGCAGGGATGGGTCTGGGGATCAAGCTGGCCGTCGACGGGAGCCTGATGAAGAATGCGCATCCTATCATTGGCATCGTCGTGGTCGGTCTGCTACTCCTGATGCAGCCGGGGATGGGACTGCTGCAGCATATGCACTTCCGGCGCACCGGGGGCAAGCATCTCGCGGCCTATGTGCACCGCTGGTTGGGTCGGGGTCTGCTCATCCTCGGCATTATCAACGGCGGCCTGGGGTTTATGTTGAGGGGCGTGGGAAACCTGGGGGCGCCCCGAGGCGCGATGATTGCGTATGCGGTGATCGCGGGTGTGATGGGGGTGGTCTATGGGATTGTCAGCTTGGCGGTGGCTGTGCGAGGGCGGAAGAAGACCGAGCAACTCGATCCCAGCGGGCATATTGAGCCTAAGGAGAATACTGAGGAGCATGCTAAGAGTGACACGACACCGGCGTCTAATCATGTTGCCTAGTTTGATGTGGATGTGGCTGTACGGAGCAGAACTCATGGGATTCGATCGATCGATTGCTATAGTTCTAGACTGTCACCCCAACCCCAAAGTGGTAATACTCCGTAGTGGTATATCCATATAGAGTAACCCTGGCAGTTAAACTTATTGAATGACCTTGTGGGCTGCAGAGTCAGGATGATCTCTATTTTGTTATAAGTCATCTCGTGTAGACGAAGGATATTTCACAGTATAACGCTCTTATAACTCTCTGTTAAGCACCGATAAGGCACGTGACAAAGGGCGTGTCAACACTTGTACAACTCTGCTAGAGTAGCCTCTCTTACGAACATCAGCTGGGATATTTTGATCAGCAATGCCGCTTATTCTCCCGTCGCCATGACCGGCGAGAATGGATGAAAGCTGTGACTGCTCATCATTGGGGGTCGGGTGGACCGAGATATGCCATATTACCATCAAATGCATACCAAGGACTGGTTTTCATGGCAGCCTCAACGTTTGTGTTTCGGTGACAATTGACAATTAAAAGGGGCGACAGCAATTGCCCGCTGCACGAACAAGAAGTCGCGGTTGCTGATGGTTGATGCTGGGCTTTCTATACAGCATTATGCGGTCCAAACGCCGCATGACCTGTAATATTGTTGAGTGTAAGCTGAATATCGAAACTCTTTCTCTTTTCCATAGCTTATCTCAGATTTCATCTATTCTATACTTATATAGACCTGCACATTCTCTAAAAAGTTGAATTTTATAGATGGAAGTCAAGTTAGACGGGCTACTTCAATCCATCATCATGTGTTAAGCAGAATGTTAAAGTATATTTCTAGTCCAATGTATTGCATATGTCTCTATTCTATTCAATAATAGAAGATCAATTAAATGGGCTATAATCTAATGTCATTGCACAATGGCATAGACATATTATGCCTGGTATACCACTATAAAAGTGATGAATATCCTTCCGATTCCGGTAATCTTGCTGATTAACAATTCTCCCGCTGCGTGACGCCATCAGACGCTGTGAATGGCTGATCCATTGCCAAGCTCTCGGCGTATACTAACTTGGTTATTCTCATACGAACAGAAATCTATCTTAATCTTCTTCTTCTTCTTCTTCTTCTTCTTCTTCTTCTTCTTCCTCCTCCTCCTTTCCTCGTCTTCCTCATCCTCCTGCTGCTGCATCCATCGTCGACAACAACATGCAGCTCCCTCCCCCCTTCTCGCGCTATCTCTCGTCCCTGCGCGCCCTCAATCGCCGCGTGCAGGACCATGCCGCCGAGGGCGGGCGCAAGAGTCTGGGCAGTCGCCTGGCCGAGGTCTTCCTGCGCACCTGGTACCTGGGCTTCACCTCGTTTGGAGGACCGCCCGTCCACTTTCAGATCTTTCACGAGAAATTCGTCGAGGGGAGACACGGTCCGAAATGGGCGGATGAGCAGACTGTAAGCATAGCGTACTCCATACGAGATAGCTAGTAGTAACCCCAGCAGTACCAAGAGCTCTTTGCCATCTGTCAAGGCCTCCCCGGCCCAGGAAGCACCAAAATGCTCTTCTGTCTGACCCTGTACCATGCCGGCTTTATTCCCGCGCTGTTCGTCTTTTTACTCTGGAGGTATGTCTGTCGCCCCTGATGGTGGTGGTGTAGCTAACGACATGTACAGTCTCCCCGGCGCGATTGGCATGTACGCCCTGTCGATTGGCGTGCAGAACATCGGCGAGACACTGCCGGCGCCGACGTACGCCCTTCTCTCTGGCCTCAACGCCTCCACCGTCGGCATCATCGCCCTCGCTGCTGTGCAGCTGGCCGACAAGGCCATCCGCGACAAGCTCACGCGCATTCTTGTGATCCTCGGCGCCTGCGCGGGAATCTGCTATAATGCCCTCTGGTATTTCCCTACGCTGATGGTCATCGGCGGGCTGGTGACGGTCGCCTGGGACGGGTATCTTCACCAGGCGCTGCGCCGGGCAAAGAACCGCTGGCGACGGAGGAACCAGCGGGCTGAAGATACGACAGAAGCCCAGCCAGGGAATGAAATAGAACTTTCCGAGCCAACGGCCTCAGGCCGGGATACTGCCAGCGTGCGATCGCGCAAGACGGCCGCCCAGGAGGCGCCTGCCAACGACCTCAGCCCAACTCCCACGGACACCAACGAAACCCCAGGCCAAGACCACATCATCCGTCTGCGCGTGGGCATCGCCACCTGCATTGTCTTTTTCGGTGCGCCCCTTCCCACCTACTTCACCTATTGACCCCAGCTAATACCCTACAGCTTCGTTTATTGCAATCCTTGTCACCCGCGGCCTCCTCTCCCACCCCCCACTATCCCTCAACCTCTTCGCCAACATGTACCTCGCGGGCACCATCATCTTCGGCGGCGGGCCCGTCGTCATCCCGCTGCTGCGCTCCTACGTCGTCGACCCCGGCTGGGTGTCGAGCCGAGACTTCCTCATCGGCCTCGCCGTCATCCAAGCCTTCCCGGGCCCCAACTTCAACTTTGCCGTCTTCCTCGGCGCGCTGGCCATTCGCGGGGCGAACGTGCCGTCCGTGTTGGGCGCGCTGATTGGGTTTTTCGGCATCTTCGTGCCGGGGATCACGCTCGCGGTCGCGGTGCAGAGTTTCTGGCGCGTGCTGCGCCGGCGTAAATGGGTGGGCGATTTGCTGCGCGGGATCAACGCCACCGCCGTCGGGCTGGTGTTTACGGCGGTGTATCGGCTGTGGGAGATTGGCTTCTTGACGCCGGAGGTGAGCAGTGGGCAGAGTCTGGCGAAGGAGCCGTGGTGGGTGGTTGTTGCTGCTGTGACGTATGCGGAGAATGCGTGGTTTGGGGTGGCGCCGCCGGTGGCTATCGTCGCTGGGGGTGTTTTGGGACTGTGTTGGTATGGGGCTGTTGGGCGGTAGTCCTGGCTGCGTTCGGTCTAGGACTGTGTCGATACTATGGCAATTTATGGTATAAAAGAACTACGCGGTTTGACTATAATGCACTATGCTTACGCACGAGAAGAGCAACAATCCAAGTTTCATATCTAGCTTAGTAGCTACACACACCACCCACCCCCCCCCCCCCCCCTTCTCCTTTCGACTATACACAGGCATGCCTACCGCTTCAACGTCAGCAATCCCGGCCGGTACGGCAGCAGATTATAATCAGGGTTGACATTCGGATCCCGTCCCTGATACAAGAACTGCAGATTGCACGGATCCACCGGCATCGTCTCGTCCGCCGTAGCCCTAATCAAATCGCCGCTGCTAATATCGTTCGTCCAGGTGGCACCACTATTCGCCTTGCCCGCGAAGGGCGCCGACTCACTCGTCGCCTGCGGCGTCCACGCACCGCCCAGGCTGGTCGCCGTGAACGAGCGGAAGTACCGGCCGTTGGCGCCGATCGCCTCCACGATCATCAGGTACAGCTGCTGGCCCTGCACGCGGTACACCTGCACCGCCTCGAACAGGTTAAACTGCGAGTCGGACAGGATGACGGTCGCGGAGGAGCCGAAGTTGCCCGGGAAGTTGCCGATGGGCATGGAGGAGCGGTAGATTTTGCCGTTATCGCCGGCGAAGAAGAGGTACATGGTTGTGTCGTCGGCAATGAGGGACGGGTCGATGGGGGAGCCGCTGGACAGCGACCCCGTCCACAGCGCCTGCGGGGCAGACCAGCCGTTCGGGTTCGTCGGGTCAGACGACAGCCGGTACGAGAAGGGGTTCGCGCCCCATTCGTACGCGAGCACCCAGGTCTTCTTGGGCCGGAAGTAGAACACCTGCGGGGCGACGTTACCGGAGTTCATGATGTTCTGGCTGGCGGAGCCCATGGCGGACCAGTCGCTGAACGGGCCGATGCTCAGCGAGCCGTAGCTGCCGGCGCTGTTGACGTCCGAGGCATAGACGAGGTGCTGGCCGTTGTAGGGGACGTAGGTGAAGTCCTTCAGGGAGATGTAGCCGGATTTCGGTTGGGCGAGGGGGCCAGTGGAAGTCCAGGTGTATTTGGAGGGGAGGGGGCAAGTGGTGGCTGTGGCTGTAGACTTGCTGGTGGTGGTGGTTGTGCTTGCTCTGGTGGTAGTGGTGATGGTAGTGCCACCGCCAGTGCAGGGCTGGCATTGCGAATACCACGGGTTGGAGTAAACGCAGCAGGACCCTGAGGCGCAGGTGGTTGCGCCTGTCCAGCCAGTTCCGCCGCCTGCATAGGTATTATGTTAGCTTGCATCGTATACAGTCGACATATACATGGTAGGGATGGACGTACATTGACCCCAGAGGGGAGCTTGGGCCGACACTAGCGGAAGGAGAAACAAAGCAGCAAGCCAGACCATATCGAGTATGATTGAGATGATCTCTTCCCGTTGTGAGTGATCTACATGAAGTATTTATGCTGGGGATGTAGGCTTGAGGTCTACTCCACCGGAGTTTGGACCATTTTTAGGCTGATTGAGCAGTCAAATAGGACGCCTGGTAGTGCCCCTGGTAGTGCCTCTGGTAGTATCTGACAGTCACATCCGTGATGAATCTGTCTTAGCAAAGTCAATTTGATTGAATTAGATGAAGAAAAAGACTCCGAGGGGAGGTGCAGTGCAGAAACACGGCAGATGCGGTAGTAGATGAAGGCAGGGGAATGCCGATGCGGGGGTGGCATAGTATCGTGCCTGAAGAATAGACTAAGCTAAGCATCGGCTAAATAGAGTCGGTCTGGAGACTTTCTTCATCTATCTGATGCTTCACACGAGATCTTACTACGAACTACTATGAAACTAGTAGAAAAGGAGAACTATACCGGCGCCGTCTGATTGGTTCCTTTTCCGTGCTGTAGAAGGCAGGCGGTGAATACATGCATGTCCACTTTCATCCTCACATCGCATGTACTTACTACACGACTTACTTACAACATGACCATCTGTAGAGACAATGCTATACAACGCCCTCATTCGCACCCATCACATCACCTCCCGCAAAAAAGTCTCCGCCCTGAAACGCGCCGCCGACGCCCACAACTGCTTCGTGCTGCTGCGCTCCGGCGGCTGTCCGGGCATCATGTATGTCGAGTCCAGCCAGAAGGAAGCTGTCGAATCCTGGGTCAACGTTGTGCGCAACCTGCGCTACAAGGACTTTCAGCTAGTCACCCGGCCGGATGCGATGCAGAGTTCCCCTGGGCAAAAGGACGACTCTTGCGACGGAAAGGCTGGCCTCTCCGAAGTCGACACGGTCAAGGAGTTTGGCAGCGCCATGCAGCGGCGGGGAGTATGGGAGTGGTGGCGGAGAGGGATGGGATATACCAGTGATCCTTGACTTCAGCCACAACTATATACATCAGACCCATCGTGCGGGCAACTACTGTACCGGATTATTCCCCGGCAGCCTCTGCAAAGCCCCATGCTGTCCAACATCATCCCCCGGCGCCGCAATCTCCGGCTGATGCCTCGCCGGCGCAATCGCCTTCTTTTGCGTCTTCGTGATCGAACACCGCGGATCACTCAACCCCCTCGGCCCTGTGCACGTCACGACCGCCTTCTCCAGCGCCTGCTGGTCCGTCCAGCCGTGGATGAAATCCCCGTGCAGCCCGAATCCCGTCGTGTCTCCGTTCGAATACACCCAGTGCCGGAAATCCGGATGCCGACTTGTGTCGTAGATGAACTCGAGGAAGATCGAGTAGATCGCTACAGGATGCGACGGCGGACATACCCCTTTGTTGTAGTCCATCACCGGGTACGCCATCTTCATCTATCAGCACAGTGCCCTTGTCTGAGTGTCAGTCAGGCTACGTGGTCACTCACATGGCTCATATGATCCGCACTGTCGAGATTCCTCCCATCCCAGCATGACGGCATAAACACCTGCGACCGCAGCTTTGCACAGCGTCGCTGCGGGAAGCGCTTCGTCTCGCTGGAGCCGCCGTCTGCATGGATGCACATATGGGACGTGGCGCGCTGGTCGAATCTGCTCGCGTCGTATGTCCTACATACACCTTCGTCAGTCTGTCTACCGCGTTATGCAACGACGCTACAAACCGCCGTTTCGAATCACCGGCCATCATCCGCAACCCCGCCGGCGGCGCGATAGCCCGCTCCTTCGGATGGCAAGTCTTCCCATGCGCGGTGTAATTGCAAGCCCGGTTGAAGTAGTATATCGACTGTTCGTCAGCTGATCTTCTCTACATTCATCATATAATGGTGTGTCGCATACGCTGGATTCCATCGGAACCATCTCATACCCCCGTCCGGTCCGATGATACAACTGCGGCGCCCAGTAATTACTGCGGTCGATGCTCACACCGCAGGTCGTGTCTTTGGCGTTTCGCGCTGTATCGGGCGTCATGCGTCGCTGGAACGCGGTGCCCCCGACCACGACGTGCGTGTGGCTGGACAGCTGGCCGGGGGACATGATCGGGTCGGAGCGTTGGATTGTCAGTGGGAGGCAGCTGAAGGTGAATTCGTCTGTTGAGAGGGTTGTTTCGGCCAGAGTGAGGAGGGCCAGGATGGAGAAGAATGGGGGGCGGCGCATCGTGGCTTGAGGTGACGCTGTCAGGATTGGCTAAGTTCAGAGCGGTTGCTTTGTATTTATCCAATGACTGCGGCATGTTTGCGACTGCTATCCATCAGGAAGAATGTAGATGCTCAGACTATCCGCATATCTAGTACTTGTGTAATGCAGCATCCCTTGCGGCTTACATATCTCACTGTGCGTGCTGTCCTGTATGTGGTCTGGAATTTAGGCAGTACATTCCAAAACTCATAACGAGAATGCCCATTCTATACAGAGTACATCCAAAAAACGCCATGTATACCATAACCCAACGCCATATCATAATGCTTAAGAACCCTCGATAGACTCGCCCTCGGCCTGCGGCCTCTCAATCGGAGGCCAGTCCGGCGCAGGGAAACTCAACAACCTGCACACGTCCTACTCTCATCAGCACCATCATCACCATAAGAAACGGGAAAGAAACTCACCTTCCTCCTCCTGCGAAAATCATCATACAACTTCCTCCACACAATCCGATCCCGACACCCGCTCTCCTGCGCCGTCCCAGGATTACTTTTGCACTTCGGCAACATCTCCGCCAGCAACTTCTGGGGCCACATCACCCACGGCTTGGGCAGCGGCCAGTCCGAGAAATGCACCAGCTTCGCCTCGGCCAGCACGCGGTCCGGATCCCACTCCTCATAGCGATTCCCCAGGAACGCCGTGTGGTCGTCCGCGCGGAACTCGCCCGTCACCAGCCCGTACTGCCGGTGTGGGAGCACCAGCGCCGAATCCCCGTACCGCTCGTTCAGCAGCTCCATGTCGTACTTGGCCGACGTGTTGATCGCCACCTGCCCGTGCAGCGCCGGCTGCGCCAGCTCCATCAGCGACGTGTACTCGCGGTACGACGGCTCCACGACCACCAGCAGGGACGAGAGCTGCCGCGTGCCGGGCAGCTGCCAGTACGCGCGCGGCATAGCCGCCGCCGCGGGCGGCAGGAAGAACAGCTCGTCCATGTTCTGCAGCACGGTGACGTCCGAGTCGAGGTGGATGATGCGGTCGAATTCGGTCTCGCCGAAGACGAGGAGTTTCGTGATGCTTTTGTCCCAGGAGTCGCCGGAGCCTGCCCGTCATTCCAATTAGCACTTCCTCTGCCCTAATTCCGTAGTGTTCTGTAAAGGCAACGCACCCAATCCCTCTTGTAGCATCTCCTCATCCACCGGAATCAACAACGCCTTGTATGTCTCCGCCGCCATCTGCAGCAGCTGGCTGTCGCGGTCGCGGCTGCTCTCGACCGCCACGTCCCACGTCTCCGGGTAGAAGAGTACGCGCTGCGCGCGGCTGCCCAGCCGCTCCAGCGCCTCAAACACCATCACCGCGTTGCACAGGTATGCGCTGCTCGTCGCATACTGGCTGTATGCGTACCGCGACCAGTCCACGCGGTTGTAGTCGATGGGCGTCACGCGGGCCGGGGGCGGGCGCTCGCGGCGGAGATAGAGGATGAGCAGGACGAAAAGGACGAAGACGATCCATGTGCGGATGTGTCGGAGCTGGCGCTTGAGGATTGCAAAGATCGGTTCGTCGGGGATGTCGAAGAAGTCGTCTTCCGAGGAGGTCGAGCCTCGCCGGTGGGGGAGGCGAGGGACTTTTTTGATTCCCATGTTGGCTTATATTGGGAATCAATCCATGCCGGTGAAGATGAAAAGTGCCTAAGAGGTGAAAGGCAATGGTAGTGGTGGTGGTAGTGGACGCGCGTTGAGTGGTTCTGGGATGATTGCCTCCTGGCTGCACGTGATCTGCAACATCCACATCCTACAACAGGCATGCACTTTTATACAATCTTATTTACATACTATATACATAGGCCAACTACCGCACACTGTCCAGTCGAGCCTGTATCGTCTTTTCGTCAAACCGCCCATTCTCTCCAATATAGTTGCGCAACGCCTCCGCTGTCATCAGGCGACGCGGTGCCTTGCGGCCAGTCAAAAGCTCAAACTGCGCAATGGCCTGCTCGCACACGTTGTCCAGACCATCGATCAGCACCCATGGACGTCCCGTCTCGCTGCGGAAGCGACGCATCTGGCGCAGTAACGGCGTTTCCAAAGGTTTATATGCAAACTACGTCTGTTAGCCGACCGCACGTAAACTAGCTGGGAATTTTCATGAAAACTTACCTCAAGAACCACCCCACCAGTCGGACTCCCTAGCCACTGCTTGGGCATCTCGAAGTTCGCCGGAGGCTCATCTCCATCCGGATCGGCAGGCACACACGATGCGATCAGACACGGTGGACAGGCGTCTGCAGGCCACTCATCCTCCACCGACTTGAGCACATGCACCACTTCTGGTGTCCCAACCTGCGATGCAGCCCAGGAGTTAAAGTGGCGGGCCACACTCTCCGCGCGGGACAAGGTCCGGTTGTAGATGAAGATCTTGCGACATCCGAGCCGCAGCATGGCGTAGACAGCCGCACGCCCCATGCCACCCGCGCCAATCACCAACCCGGTCGTCTTGAGCGGACTGATCGCATTGCGCGGAGAGAGATTGCGGTTGATACAAGATACGATCCCAACCCAGTCGGTGTTCTCTCCGTACCAGCCCAAGACAGGCCCAGCCTGGTTCCGACGGCTGGCTTGCTCCTGGAGAGGGAACACCGTCCCATCAGCGCGCGCGCGCAAAGGCATAATGGTATTGATGGCCCCAATGGCCTCGGCATGTCGACTCTTGGAGGCAAGCTTCTGGGAAACCTGCACTCGCCACGGTTGAACAACACTGGTCCCGCCAAAGTGCGGATCCCGGCCCAGCCGGTCGAGCGCGGACAGTGTGGGAGACTCGGGGATGCTGTAGGTATGGTTCATTCCACAGTGTTGGAACGCGGCATTGTACATCGCGGGCGACAGACTGTACGCGACACTGCCTCCGAGAATGTAAAACTGAAGCGGATCCAGCACATAGCTTTGGAACAGTGCCTGCACTGCATCTCGCGACGTGATGAGGGGATCCCTTTCATTGTTCGTAGACCGCTTGATCGCGGGATGGGTCACCGGAGTCAATATCGAGTTGAACACCTGAGACGTCCGTCCTAAGCTTCCGATGTTGTAGGCGATAATGGGAATGTGCTTGCCCAAAAGCGACTGGATCTTGTTGGTAAATTTCGCAACGGCGGCGTTATCTTCGCGTTCAGTGGCTACCCGCAGAATGCGGGCCAGCTGACAATCGAGTTTCTCGGCTTCAAGGTACAGCGACATGCATTCTTCGTCCTCCCACGACACATGAGCCGATGGTTCATATACGTGCTGACCAATGATTTTGGTCATTCCGCGATTGCGAACAGCCTCACTGAACAACGTCCGGTCCTGGCCAAGGTCGATGGCAAGATATTCGACGGCCAATCGCAGGCCATGCTCTACAATCTCGAAATATAGATCGCGGAGCTGCGTAGAGGAGAGATCCCGTCCAATGCCAGAGGATGAAGCGTCGATCGAGAAGAGGATGGGGATTCGAGCACTCCGCCGCAGCAAGGACACCTGCTTACTCACTATACTCGCCATGCCCGGACCCCACCGATCAATACAAAGCTCAATCGCGTCACCGCCGGACTCAAGACCGCAAAGATTGACAGCGCCTTCGATCAGCTCGGACGAACGCACAAAGATGGCGTGGGTGAAAGACCGCAACTCAGGTGGCGTCTCCAGCAAGACGAACGGGGAATCGTACCCTGAACTTCCCACGTCTGTCCCGGTGATAAACTGAACGAATCGCGTAAAATCCTCCTTGGCTTCCTTGAGCTTAAAGCTGTAATCGACGGATCGGCGGTCCGGCGCATCCTCGTCAGCGGTCACACTGGAACGATCCTCAATGTTATAAAACTCAAAATTAGAGCATGTCCTGTGTAGCGGATCACCCTCACACAGCCGCTTGATCGCCTGGTCGTCCAACCCCAACAGGCGTTGGATACGGTCCATGTCGCGCACCAAATACACAACAGGATTAGTGGTGGCATACTGGCGCAGATGCTCCTGCACCGGACGAGTCAAACTACCCAAGCCACATTCGATCACACAACGCGAACGGTGCTTGTCCAGCATCATCTTCAAAACCTCGATGTCGCGATGTTGGAATTCCTGGCTGCCGAATTGTTTCAGATACTCGTGTCGCGTCAAACCCGTGACTTCTTTGAAGAAGTGGTCCTCGGTGATGAACCGGCGTTTCAATGCGGTGGCCGCGACGAAGCCCAACGAGCGCTTCCCACAGCCGCGAATCCCGACCAGCACCAGGGAGGCATCAGGGTCAAATTTGCGGTTGCTTCTCGGAGGACTGGACATGGTGACGTTGAGGTACGTAGGTTGACGCGGAGGCAAGTTGTGTGTGCAATGTTGTCAAGCATTCATTAACAAATCATGTTCAATGGAAGGTTAGATTCAGCGAAAGAAGGATGGTGAATGCGATGGTTCAACTGAGGATAAGACGAGTACTGTCGTGCGGAAGTATGAACACGTCTATCCGCCAGGCATGCTGTGAAAAAGAACCGGGCAAAGACTGACGGAGCTTCGTAACCATACACCAAGTTGTCCTGATGTGATGAGATGAATATGAGACGAAGGAGTGTAGGTACCTCAAGCTTTGGTCATAAAGAGTTGAAGAACTACCCCAGGTCGGTCTAGTCGGATGCGGATGCGGGCAGCGGCAGAATGCCCCACGCTTCACCGCCCACAAAATGCTCCTGCGGGAGAGTCTTTATCCGGGCAGTTGATGTGGATGTACCATGACCGAGAGACTCAGGAACGCGCACGATGCCATCGGCAATGTCATTGGCGTCCAATCGAGACGTCCGAAAAGGTCCCGATATGTCCTGACAACACGGAGAGCCATGACGGTGCATTCCTCCTTGACTTCGGATCATCTCTCCAACTGGGACACGGTCCTACCAAGTATAAGAAGATATCTCCATGGACTGATAGGCCAACAGATGAAAGGATGCATCATACTCCTAGACAGTCATCGGCCAGTCGGCCGGGGAGGTTCGTCTCGAGGACAACACGATTACCGAGTCGGGATGCCGTGGCCACCAGACAAATCCATCAAGCTCAACGCCCGAAATGAGGGATTCATGGATCGCAACCGGCCAAGAAGCGGAGCCCAATCACAACCCCCCGTGCGTGTCCAGTTCTTCGGACAGGTCCAATCACACCCGTGGAAGGAATCGCTTATTTCCCGAGTTCTTTCAACATTGAGGCCTTGCTTCGGTTGTGGAGAGTCTCACTGAGTGCTCGGATGTCACCCGGTCTCTCCAGACGGGGTTGACTTCCGATTATCGGCACTTTCTCCTCACGGCCAACTTCCCAGGAGTGTCATTGGTGGGAAGCGGTCTGCTGAGCAATAAATGGACGGAGGAATTGTTCCACTTTATCCTTGCGGATAGCTCCGTATTATCGGGAGTAGTCGTCTGTGGTGACGATGGTGCGAATTCGATTAGGAGAGAAGAACATTAGAGGCCTGGTGATTCGCTGGTGGAGTGGACCATACGGAGTAGGGAGGTAGTATCCGAGCTGGACTTGATGGAGTCATTTGGTCTTGTGATAGTCATGCGTGGTGAGGTATTCATAAACACGATATTCTCCTCTATACGTATACAAGAAGAAGAATCAATTCGAGACACCATCATCATGAGGAAGAGAATAAAAGGAGAATGGCACAGAGAATAATACTTGCGAAGGTGTTGTGGGGTGTGGGGACACTTCCCAGCTGAGTCAGCACGGAATCGATCCCGCGGATCGTTTCAACTTCTCCATCTTTTTTTTCTCCATCTTCACCACATCCGCTCCCACATCCACTTCCCGACTTTCGCCCCGACGCAACAGCCGTCCGCTTTCCCATCGGAATGGGTCTGGGCCAAGTATTGTCTCTGGGAGGGTCCCTGATGTGGCTGTACGCGATTTTTGGCTTCGGGCTTTTGCATAATAATACTTCTTCTCGTCCCAGCATTGCTGGCTTTTTCTCTCCATTACCATCAGTGTAGTCACTACCTAATTTTCTATTACTACTTAAATTTATTATTTCTTCCTGATCTAGTCTCCTACCCCGGGTCAATACTCCAACACCACGAGGTGACGCCTCGCTCTCTGCTTTCTCGCATGACATGCTCTGTCCGCCTTAGTCAACCCTCCTAATGGACGAGGGTCCCGATAAAGTCCCTCGACGGAAGAGGGTGTCCCGGGCTTGCGACAGGTGTCGCAGCAAAAAGGTGCGTCTTACGGTCTTTCGCAACCCCTCCATATCTAACAACCGCCAGGACAAATGCGATGGCCTTCGTCCCGCGTGCTCCGCCTGCCAGGCGTCCGGCCAAACCTGTTCTTACGATCCCCACGCGAAGAAACGTGGGTTACCTGAAGGCTATGTCCGCGGTCTGGAGAAGCTCTGGGCTCTCGCAATCTGCAACATCGATGGTTTTGAAGACACAATGTTGGCCCTGTTGGGGACCACCCCCGAATCCGCAGGCCGACGGGGAAAGGTCCTGAGCCTCTGGACCGACGATGGCGCGTCGGAAACGCTACATGAATCCTGGAAAACCAGCCGGCTCTACGGTGGCCTCGAAAAAATGCTCTCCAATTCCGATCCGTCCTCACACACGGGCAAACGCTCCCGCGACGATCATGACGACTGGGGATTTCGCCTGGATCGCAGTTCCACTCCCCTCTCGCAAGATGCGCCCCGCGTCGTGGACCCCGCGACCTCCCCCCGCGTCAAGAGGCCGCGATTGTCTCTCCCTACAGATTCGGGGCCCATCTCGCATCCGACAAGTACCCCTGCGCTACAACTGCCGCCTCAGACGTCGCAGTTGCTGGAACTGTATTTCGCCGTAAGCCACTCCTGGTTCCCCGTCATCGCCAAACACAACATCCTCCGCGCCTCGTATCTCTACGCCAATGGCCCGTTGTCAGTGGCCACGATGGCCCCGGGGTCCGGTGACCACGCTGCGCTCTGGGCGCTACTCAGTTATACCATCTCCCAATCGTCCACCAACCCGCCGGACGGGTCCGCGCTGGCCAAGACGAAAGAATATTACGCCATCTCCCGCAGCTTGATCCCGCCGGAGACGGAGCGATACGAGTTGGGCCACGTCCAGGCTTTGCTGCTCCTGACTCTGGTGAACATTGGCCTGGAAGACTGGACGGCCGCCTGGCTGTTGAGTGGACAGGCCGTGCGCATGGCCATTTCCATGGACCTGGGGACCGGAACCGAGGTGCGACGCTCGGAAGAACTGCGCCAGGGGAAAGCTGTCTTCCTCGGGTGCTTCGTGATCGACTCGCTTCTCTCGTTCCGTATCTCGCGCCGGCCATGCATGCATCCTCGCGACCTCGCCATGGTAGGTCTGATGGAGGAGGATGGTTTAGAGGAGTGGAATTCGTGGGCCGACGTCCTGCCGCCGACGGGATCCGCGCAGAAGGATCCGCCTCGCCGGGGTCCTCTCCTCGCGCTGAGCTGCTTCAATCGACTGGTCGAGCTCGCCAGTGTGCTGAACAAGATTGCCCGGGACGCTACCGGGCCCAACTGCCATGTGTTTGCTCAGCAGTTGGTGCTTGAGCTGAAACAATGGGATGATCGCTTGCCGCTTGGGTGTCGGCTTATTGGTCCTGAGAGTATTTATCCTGAGCGCCACTCTGCTCTACTCCCTCATCAGACATACCTAGGGTTGACATATGTTGCAACCCTGCTCTGGCTGTACCTGCGCATTGCGCCTCACGAGCTGGGACTGCATCGCTCGCAACGGCCGGCTATCGAGGGCGCAAAGAAGCTTCTTTATCGCGCCCTCCCTATGCTTTCACAACACCTGGAGAACTTCCGCATGTGCGGGCTTCCTCCGGTCTTCGAATTCTCTCTACGCACCATCTCAGAACAAGCCTTCACGCTACGCAACAAAATCGAGTCAGACTCGTTCCCATTCGGCCGTTGGGAAGAAGCTCTCCTGCACCGGACCATGGAGCTCGGCCCGACGTGGCCCGTATACCGCTCGCTGTCCTCGAAGATCGACCGTTGGTACCATTCCAAGGAACTTCCAGACACCTCGTCGCCGACATTCCCCCGGTCCAACGATTCGACCCCCCGGCCTGTCCTCTCGAGCAATCCCTTCCCCGATGTGATAGCGCGTCGATCTCTAACCGACCCGTCGATGCCATCCAATAGGAGGATGCCTGAAATGGCCGATTCCGATTTCACGTCCTCCATCATGGGGATTAGCATCCCGGTGGATGGGCAGTACATGACTCCGAAAGATACCACCATGGAGAACGCCGATTTATCGATGATGGATGCGTCTTTCCAACCCCCACCGCAACAGATGGACAGCTCGGCTGATCCTGCGAGCGCGCTCGACGCCATGCTCGCCCGTCCGCATCCCCATCCACCGACACCCGACTCGTCCTCGAACGCAATGGTGTCAACTGCACCGGCCAACGACCGCTCCGTGCCGTCGGGTGAGAACATGCAGCTCAATGCGTCCGGCGGTGCACCCGTGCCGAACAGTGACCTCGACTCCATCTTCAAAGACCTCGCCTATCTCGACACGACGGAATGGGCGACAAGTCGCGAGGCGGGACTGAAGGACTTTGGCTTCATTGACGACAGCACCTTCCAGGCGTTCTGCCATGACCCGGACCGACTGGCCGGCTCGCAGCCCTTGGTGCATCCTCCGTCCATTGCCGATATCTGGCCGCCTCCGGGGTTCTTCCCGGAAACATTCCAAGAGTCTGATGATGTGATGGAGGGGTAGCTTTCTACTGTGCCATGACATGGCAATCACATAGGCGCAATTATAATGATACCCAATAATGTATGTATGTATGTATGTATTAATTAGGTGGCGGCGTATGCTGACTGTAGTTCAGACATGGCTTATTCTTTACATATGTCCACTCCGCATATCGACGATGTGTGGATATTTCATGACATGTACATAGTCCAACATAGATCGACTATTCAAAAATGTACTCCGTCTCCGGACACGAATCCACCTGAGCCACAACGCTCTCAATCCGCGATGCCAACCATCCCGACCGCACACCACGTCGACGCACCCCGCGTATGACAGACGGTGAGGTCATGCAGGTGCCATTGCGGAACGAGAACTGCAAGCAGCGCGGGTCGAGGTCGCACTCGGCCGCACAGTCGTCGAACGAGCCCAGCCTTCGCGTTGTCTCAGACGCAAGATTGTCCCAGTCGTCCTGGCTCTGTGCAATCCCGTTGAACAAGAAGCCTTTAAAGACGTCGCCGTGTAACAGCACGCCGTTTTTTTCCTGTATCAGCTCGCCTTGTCAGTGCATTACACTCAAGGGCAACCCCGGGAAGGAATGCTCATGCTCACATCTCGAAACCACGCCTGCTCAAACGCCCACATCGCCTCTATATCCGCCGCCGTCA
Organism: Aspergillus aff. floccosus IMV 01167; assembly: GCA_001931935.1. Taxonomy (NCBI): domain Eukaryota; kingdom Fungi; phylum Ascomycota; class Eurotiomycetes; order Eurotiales; family Aspergillaceae; genus Aspergillus; species Aspergillus aff. floccosus IMV 01167. The sequence goes on from MSJE01000261.1 coordinate 296,965, forward strand.
TATGGTGATACGACACGGCCGGATAGCACCACAGCCCATTCCTATCGCCGTCTGGACCTGCACCGAGTGAATCCACCTCCCACACCCGCCCCGTCTGCAACATAGGCCACGCCCACACGAGCGGCACGCCTACATCCGCCAGCGCCCGCCCCAGCACCGCATCCCCCGCCCAGTGCGCCTTCGTCCTCTGCTCGACCTGCCCTCGAGCCTCGTCTACAACCCTCCGCATAGCCGCCTGCGACAACACAATCCCCGCCCCACCATACCCAAACACATCCTCCCCACTCTGCATCGGCGCACCGAGGTAGTACGCGCGCGCGGGGTCCAGGCGCCCCAACCACGCCGCCAGATTCGGCCACACGACGTACGTGTCCGCCTCGACGAACACGAACCACCGCGCCGTGGGCCGCTCGCTCAGCGCCCTGTCCAACATGGGCAGGAACTTCCATTTGTCCAGGCGCCAGCCGGCGTTGTCTTGCCGGCCCCAGGGACTGTTCTTATCGGAATCCTTAGTGGGATCTTCATTATCGCTGTCGTTGTGCGGATGCTGTTCCTGTAGGAGGGCCTGCAGCCCCCCTGCTTGTAACCTCCGATACAACTCGAAATCCGGCTCAGCCAGTTTCACACTCTCGGCGAGGTCACGCAGGACGTCGTGCGCGCGCACGTCGGCAATGCGCTCGTCGTAGTCCGAGAACACGGCGAAATGCGGCACGCAGCGCAGGGTCGTGTTGAGGTGCACGGGGACCTTGGTTTGGGATTCCGTTGCGCCTGTTTTCAGGATGACCAGGACATCTTCCATTTCGCGCAGCGGGCAGTTTGACCTGTCCCCGGGGTCTGGGTCTGGTTCTGATTCTGCAGAGGCGTGTCGGGAGGAGCGATGTGCTTCAATGCGTGCGTATGGATCGTCGCACGGGAGAAGCCCGTACACCAGCAGCAGACCTACCACCGCGAGGACCGCTGCTGTCCAGCGGCGGGGGATGCGGCGGTGCGAGGGGGTACAGAGCATTGTCCTGCCTGCGGCGGGTGTGTATCATGTGTGTGTGGTGCGTGGTGTGATGGTCGCACGGCAGGTCATCTTACAGTCGTGGTCTTGGTGGTGGTACATGGAGTGCATGCGCTTGCACCTGCAGGGTAGTCAATGACGCATGTGGAATCTTGATATCGGTATCCGGATCCAAGGTTGGGTCTAGGGTTTCATTCCATGGAATGCGAACCCGGGTCAGCGGTTGGATCACATTGCGATAAGGAGCACGATCAAAGACTCGGGAGATGTCGGGATGAGGCAGTGTTCACTGCAGGAGCGTGAGTGTGGCATGAGCAAAGGGGAGCCTAAGGTATGTTGTACTCCGTATGGGGGTGCGAACGGTTGGAGATGTGTCTCCTGACGTTTTCCCCATGATGACGTCAGTGACTTATCTAATCATTCACCCTACAGTAACTAACTACACATGTACAATACCAACACGAAAGTCGCCAATTTAAAGAAATTAAAGTACTCAATTAGTGTCATTATTCATTGCTCGTAGCAGCGCGAGTAAGCGCAGTACATACATGTTTTGATGCCACAACTCCAACCGTAATATCATGCATGCCATACAATCAAACGAACACGAAAATCACACATCGTACGCCGTATAAAACTAAGGCTCAATGCCAACGCCAGTCCGCCAAATACAAATCTCGCCAGAATGCAATATGTAAGATGATTATGCTACCGACGCCATCCCACGTTCCAGATCACATGGGCTATGTCGCGGGCGGTGTTGACGGTATCGACGACGCGGTCGAAGATGCCGAGATGCGACGGCTCGCCGTCGTCGTAGGGCATGAACATGCCAGAGGAGGAGAAGTGAAGGTAGCGGTCCAGTTCCTCTTCGTCTTCCGGGTTGACGAACCACGGACGGGACCGGTCCGTTGGCTCGGACGCCCGCGCGCTCGGCTCCCAGTTGAAATCCACGTCGTCTTCTTCCGCGAGGAAGAAATTCGACGTTGCGTCGGACGGGCGCAGGGTTTCCGTTGAGCTGGCCGGCGAGGTGGCCAACGAGGTTCCCGACGTAAAGTACCCCGACCACCGGTCGATAATCGACGTGTTCGGCTCAGGCGTGTCCGCCCGGTACTTGAGGGTGGTGGACGGCAGCGGCGCGATGGTCTTGTTCTCGGGGTGGGTACCCCGTGGGGTGCTGACCCCGCTGGGCGAGGCGGGCTTGCGCTGCATCATAATCATGCCATCATCCGAGGATAAATCTTCGTCCAAAAGATGGGGCCATTGGTCGTCCTCGTCGTCGCCTTTCGCCTCGACGGCGATGCACTGCACCACTTCGTTGTTGAAGTGGATGTGCCGGCGTTCGCTGGGCGAGGAGATGCCTGACGACGACGGATTGGTCGGCGTGCCGTTGGAGGAGCTTTGCGTCAGACCGTCCGACGAGGGATTCAGCGACTGGCCAATGTCGGATGGACAGCGCGAGAAGGACGGTCGACCGCGGTTGATCTCGGCCTCTTGCGCCTTGAGTATGTCACCAGCATGTTGGAGCAGCGTATGTTGAGAGAGGGAACGTTGGAGGATGGTTTCGGAGGCGGTTCGTTTCTTCAGGATGGGTTTCCGGTCCTGGTAGGACGTTGGGGTCTCGAGACAGCTCGGCGGCGGAGACGATTTGGACCCCTTCTCGCGCCGCTTGCAGGTTTTCAACGGACCATACAACCACGTCACATCACAGTCCTTCAACCTGGAAGTTGTTAGCAGTGTGTCCTGCGTCGGGCCAATGGCGACTAACCAGTTGAGCGTTTCGGGTGAGACGGTGCCGCGGTTGAGCTTGACCTTGGCCCAGGTGCGCCAGGACGCATTCTCGAGCCGGGCGCCGTTATCGTACACGGCTCGCCGGGCAATGACATAGCGCCAGGAGGCCCAGATGTCCTCCTCCTCCCACTCATGGGAGAGGTAATCGACGTGCCGCGAGGGTTCCTCCTCGATGGCACTGTCATCGACGACGGGGGTCTGGGGGGGATTCATGCGTGGCGGGTCAGGTACGGAGGCGGTAGAGGAATCGCTGGGGGGGTCGGATTCTTTAACCCCGGGGGTGGTATCATAGGCAGGAAAGAGAATGTCCTCATGATCGACGGGGTCGGTCAGGTCCAGCGACAGGTTACTCAGGTTACTCAGGTTACTGAGGGTGGAGGGGGTGGCGGTGGGCGCAAGGTTGGGGGAGGGTGAGCGGGAGGAGGGCGCGGAGGACGTGACGGAAGCAGGCGGACGGGAGGATTGGCATTTGGAGGAGATGATGTCGGAGTCATCTAGAAAGTAGCGTTGGATGGTGGGCGAATGCGAGGGATAGGCGAAGCGCATGCGCCGGTGGGCGGGCAAGACGGCGGTCATCTTGCCATGAGATGTATTAAAGGGGTTGTACAATGGGCATGTTCAATGAGAAGAAGAAGAAGAAGAAGGGGGAAGATAATGAACGAGGGAAGAAGAGAAAGGGAGAGAGGATGTGGGAGAAGAAGAGGGAAGAGATAGAGGGAGAGAGAGAGGGAGGGAGAGTAGACGAGCGAAGTGAATCAGAGAGGAAGAGAGCGAGCGAGCGAGAGAGAGGATTCGACGGAAGCGCTCTCCAGGTGCCACAGGCGATATAAAGCCGGGCGAGAGGATGGTGCCGAGTGGTCAATGGTAGACTTTTCAATATCCCTAATAATAATATTTTTCTTTCGTATAAGATTTCGAAAGAATAATCATTTTTATAATTAAATGTCTGAGGCAAGGTGTTATCGGGAGAATCAGGGAAGAAACTCAAGAATCCAGATTGTTGCCACTTTATATGCGTCTAGCCTGGATAGACACCGGGGGGGTGTCTTCTACTATTATTATTCTAATTCGTATTATTATTATTCAATTCTCCATTCTCTCTATATTTTATACCCTTATTTATTTTAGTCGGTTTATTTATTTATATTCTATATATTTATATTATTTATTCCCTATATTTATTATATATTCTCTCTATTTTATCTTCTCATTCTCTATAATATCTTCCATTATCAATACGCCTGTCTACTCTTCTTGCTTTGGTGGCGCTCCACTCGGTCGGCCTAGAAACTCCCCCCAGTCCAGGCCCTCCCGCTCTTCTCCTAGTGCCGCCCACGTTCGACGGAAGCGTCTCTCTCTTTTATCGTGTTTTTATGATCGGGGATGGGATGGTCATCTTTTAATCTATCTAATCTATTTCCGGGAACCTGGAACTGTCTATATCTATATCTATATTTATATCTCCCTCTATATCCCCATGACTACCATACTAGAAGACCTCTACTGTATACTCCGGACAGACTACCTAGACCGCATGCACGGACGTTAGCCAACACGGCGTTTCCTGCATCGACCCTCACTAACGTACTTTAACGTACTAATGTACGCCCCAACTCGTCTAGCGACCCGATAACACCCACCAGGCGATCCGAGCACGTTGTGGATCGCTGTCATATCCATGTCCCTCGGACCTCTGCGCATCCAGTCTACAAAGTCTATGCATCTTAACGCAGTATTTGCGTACTCAAACCACAAATACACACCTTCCGGTTCGCGGAAGCCCTCTTCGACCCGGAAGCCTGTACATCGTTAACTCGGTATGACATGAATATGATAACTTCCGCTCTCGGACGGCCCTACTCCAACCGACGCCGGATAGGCGCTCATTCCCCGTCCTATCACCGTCCCTCGGCCCTCCCCAGCGAGAGGCTGAGCGGAAAATATTCCAACCAAGATGCAGGAGACCGTTTCATGCACGTCAGACAACGGATACTGACCCTGTGGATCCATGGATACGCATGGAACGTGCAGCACACATCGCCGCCCTAGTCCCTACCCTCGTTATCGCTCCATTGCCCTCCCCTCTTCTCCAAATTCAGATACCAATCTTGCGAGTCATGATGACGTGCCGCCCAGATAGGAAACCGCCGCAACATTCGGCTTTGCAGCCAGCTGCACACAACCAGGGTTCAATGAGGAGATCCCTTCCTTATCGCGGCTGCTCAATTCCATCCGCCGATATGGAGCTTCGGAGGCCCGTGTCCACGCCGATGAGAGGATTGCGCCCAACGCGAATCCATCGGATTAGCTCGTCGATCAGTCTCGGCTCCCGTGGGGGTCGCTACACACTGCGGGATTATCATTAGCCAGCGTCCACAGCTGTCGGAGCTACGAGACCTTAGTCTAGAGGGGCCGTCGATGGCACCAGTATTCGTAATCGGCGCATCGATGGCCATTTCGCAATCTATGACCATCTGTCGCCTGTCAATCGCAGGGCAACGTCCGAGACCATGCTTCAGACCCTTGCCATGGACCAGCTCAACCGCGGTGCCCGTGCTCTCGTCTGCAGGTTAAGGTTCTCCTTGATACCAGCGTGGCGCCTTCATTGGCTCCCACGCGATACCAGCTGTCAATTTGAATCTGCCTTTTCGTCTGAGACGAGGTCTGGGCGACCTGCTCCTCATCCTATCCTTTTTAAGCGAACGGTCGAGCAAAGGTACTTTATAGTGGGTTGAGCTATTGCCCAGGAATGTATCTTGCGGATGTCTTCCCCTCTCGCCTCAGGGATCCTTGTTGACCGTGCGAGGGCCGCACAGCATCGAGGTCTAGACGGCATCCACCTGTTGAATCAGGATGATGCTACCGTCAATTGGAGGTGATACAATAGATATCATCATGAAGCCATCAGTTCTGAGATATACGATCACTGCACTGCGGACCGTTCCGCTAATCTATTCACAGTGTCCATGTGCTTTATTTATACACTCGCGACAAGTACTTCATGGATGCCCTTGCTCCTTGAATTGTGACTGGACTGCAGTTCATGCTATCTCGCGTATATCACTTCATGTGTCGATCCCAAAAATGGGAAACATGATCATTACACCATATGACAGCTTGGGGTTTCAGAATTGAATACACTGACTCTAATCGTGGGGATATACAAGCAGCGAAAGCGTGCTACCTATCTATGGTGTGTGTGTATTCGTCTTTATTTGCCTCTACCCAGGTATGGTGTAGGAATTAGATAGTGCAGTCCAGCCGAATCACGCCACACCCACGCAACCTACAACCTAAATAGATAGTCTAGCTCCAATTAACAACTCGCCTCTCATTCCACTCTCAGTATGTACCACAATACCTGAATGCACCCACGAAATACATCTGCTCGAGTGTGGATCACATGACCACTGAAAAAGGTTAGCGCCGCCAACCCCGCGGCATATCGACATTGCGGCGGCGGAGCTCCCCTCAGCAACAATATCCATCTTTCACACCATCCCTCCATTCCGCCACAAACAAAAGGACAATCGCAAAAATGGCTGACGTGGCATCTGCTCCCGTGGAATCCCATGCCCGGCATATAGTATATTGCGGCGGTGAGTATCTCCATGGCCCAGCCTAAAATCTGAATATCTTCTAACTGTCCAACGCAGTTTGCACGCTTCCGCCAGAGGTACACCACCGTCCCTTCAAGCCGGGGGTGAGATGTGGATGGATGACACTAATGCTATCGGCGACAGTACTGTGAATTCGGCGGCACGGCAAAAAAGTGCCAGGAGTGGTTAGAATCGCACCACCCGGATCTATTCCAGAAGCTCTATTCGGACGGTACCAACCTACCCTTCCCGATCCATAACCCTCCGGCGGAACGCATGCTGATGAAGGCTACGTAGAATCCCTCAGTTCCAACCTCTCCTCCCTCTCCGTCTCAGTGCAGGAACGCGCAGCCCGCGACGCCGCAAAGAAAGAAGCCAAAGCCGCAGCCGTGGAGGCGCGCAACGCGGAGCGCAAGGCGTCGTCGAAGGTACAGATCAAGCGGGTGGAGCGCAACAAGCGCAAGCACGTCAGCGTCGTGACGGGGCTGGAGATTTACGGGCTGGAGAATAAGAAGGTGGCCAAGGAGCTGGGGAAGAAGTTTGCGACGGGGTCGTCTGTGACAAAATCTGCGTCCGGGACGGAGGAGATCACCGTGCAGGGCGATGTGAGTGAGGATATTAAGGAGTGGTTGTTGGAGGTGTATGGGAGCGAGATTCCCGAGGCGAATATTGAGCTTATTGAGGATAAGAAGAAGAATGCGGGGACTACTCAGTAGTATTGTGTATGTCCATTATAAATTGCATTCTGCGGGTATCATGGTATTATGTTACAATCCCTGGACTGGGTTGAAAGCAAGCAAGCGATTTTGGATCAGAGTTCGTCGAATATTCGTAGTGGATCGGGGCTGGGCTCTTCCGAAGGAAGAGATGTCGATACTGCATTGTCGGGTGGGTGCAACAACTGTGTCTGGTGACTATCCCTCCACGGGTTCAATCGGTTGACCTCCCCGGCCTGTGCAAACATCTCCGCCCCAGATCCCGTAGACCAATTCTGAATCGCCAGCGCAATGACAGCCGTAAGAATTGCCGCCGCGACCACGGCCCAGAAGATGCGCAGCCGGCGATTCACCCGGGTCTGGAATTCCACCTCCCTCTTTTCCCAGCGGTCGATCTCGGCCCGCATCGCCTCGAGGCGGTCGCTCAGCGCGCTGGCCCGCGTTCTCCCGGCTCGCATGCGTTGCTCGAGATTTTCGATCCGCTGGATCTGGGGCTGGAACTCGCGCAGCTCCCCAATCTGCTTGCGGACCTCCTTTTCCAGACTGGTCGTTTCGCGCTCAAAGTCCGCGAGTAGCGTCGTAGTCGAATCGGACAGCTCCTGGAACGACGCCATCGTCGTGTTCAGCGCTGCGATCTTTTCCAGCAGGTTGTAGTAGGTGTAGTCCAGTCGACGAGTGATGTCGGTTGCGAGCGTCCCAATGAACGACAACGCAGAGCGGAGGAATCTACCACATCTAGATCAGCACGTCGTCCTTCCATAGCAGCGGATCACTCACTCCTCGCCCTGTTTCCTCCGATCCCGTACCTGCTCCAAATCATCCACCGACCGGATATCCTGCGGCCGGATCAACCCCAGCTTCGTCCCCACATCCATATCCTCCAACAGACTCCCCTTCCGACTCCCCGTGCCAAACCCAACGGTCGACTCAGACCCCCACCGCGACCGCGTCGTCTCCCGCGTAATCGGTCGGAGCAGACCATTATCGGCGTCGCTGTCTTTCTCGCGCCCGCTCGACCAAACCGGGAACAGCGCTTTCGCGCTGCCCCCGGCGGACGAGGCGATGGGGTTCATGAGGCGCGGGAACCGGCCGTCGCGCGACTTGCTGTGCTTGTGCTTGTGACGTGGTCGAAGCCGGGCTGCGTCTAGCGCGGCGGTGTCGAAGATCAGATGGCGGTGCTGTTTTTCGGGTTTTTCGGGTTTCTCTCGCGGCGGCGCTGCACTGGCGAGGCCGTCCCGATCATCACGGTCATAGCGGGAGAGCTGCTCAGCAGCAGGGCGGGTGTCGGGGTTGGACGGGGTGGATGTCTGGTTCCCGGCGGCGGGAGAACCATGGGTGAGGGGGAGAGCGGCTGATAACTGTTTTGCGGGCGAGAGAGGAAGAGAAGACCAGGCCAAGGATTCCATTTTCCTTTCCTTTTATATTCTGCCCTCAGGCGAATCGATTAAACTAGGAGATCATTTTGCATATGGAGGAGGTCAACTGCATACGCCAGCGCCAAGGCTGATCGACCTCGTGAGGTTCGGCTTCGGGAAGATGATTCTCCGCATTATGGTCATGAATATGTACAGGATGTGGATGTTCCACCGTAGATGTAGATGTAGATGGTAGCAGGATAAAATCATGAAGAGCACCATAAGAGCAACCCAAGATAATCAATCGGATATGTACCCGTGCCAGAACTCCTATCGCCGTAACAATCCTAGGCCATAGGCCATTAGCCATCTAGCCACCCAGCTATCCAGCCATCCTAGGATTTTCTTCAGATATCCAGCCTGTCTGACAACCTCTGTACCATCGCTACATTGTTAATCACTCGGAGGAGTCGAAGCGGAAATCCGATCGGTAACGAGGTGAGGTTGGACGCCGGAGAAGGGCTGAAAGACAATAATAAGGACAGCGATCACGAGTTCAACAATTTGTTGCGCTTCTCCCGTCTCTTCAGTCGCTCGACACGCTTGCGATGCATCTTTTCGGCCATCTTATCATAACGTTCCTTCTCCTCCTTGGCTGCTCGGCGGTCCTTGATGCGTTGGATGTGTGCCTGGCGTGAGTGAGTACAGAGGTCATGCAGGTACGGACAGATTTAAATCCCCCATGATCAAATCTTACCTGCCGCTCAGCCTCCTTCTCCTCCTTCAATTCCCGTTCATGTTCCTTGACAGCTTCCTGGTGTTTGCGGGCCTCGACTCTCTTCGCGTACGATGTCATACCCGCGGTCGGGCGAAAAGGCTTCTTCGAATCATGCCAGTTTTTCCCTGCGGGTCCGAAACCGTGAGCGACACGAAAAGTCTGTTGTAGGAGCGGAGGATCAAGTGGGGGGTTTATTACATACCGTTTTTACGCATCCCTTTGACGGGCGGCGCGGACGGCGCAGATTCGGACGTGGACATGCCGAATGTAATATAAAAGAGGGTATAATAGAAACGTGGGCGGATCCAGCAAGAAGACGATGATGATAATGAGGTTAGGCTGGTGCAGATGAATTTTTCGCTTTTCATTGGAAAAAGTTATCTTAGACCGATCAGATAACCGGATCTCGGCAGAAGTCGCCAGCCGAGTCCACTTTGAGGCATCCGCGCATGAGGGATTTGTCCGACAAACGATCTTCTGCCCGAAATTGTCCTCCTCCCCCCCCCACTATTCACCCTCGTTCCTGTCTTGGCCCCTCTGGATTCTGCAAGCCATGTCCACGTCCTAGACCTCCGATTGTTCGAGCTAATTTCTGCGCAAGTCTCGGGTTGACCTGTGAAAATCCCTCCTCTAGCGTGGCACACCGCCCCTCTCTCTTCGTCAGACGTCTTAAAAGACCGCACCCCTCCCTGCCTTCGATTCATACAATGCTCTCCCGATAGATTCAGTCTTCTCTACTCCTCTCTTCGCCCATTCGGACCATCGGACCATCGGCTGGATTATACCTCCCTCTTCATGGCGGCGGCAGATCATGCGTTACCCATCAAGAATGAAATCCCCATGGAACTTCCTACTCTCCCGCCCAATCAAGCCTTAGAGGCTTTTAAAGATGTTGTTTTTGGATCGGTAAAGTCTCCCGCTATCCCATGTTCTGGCTTCGTGTCAATAGATCCTTCAGGACTGACGGTTGTTGCTTAGACTGCAGGAATGGCGGGAAAGGTCATCGAGTACCCGTTCGACACCGTAAAGGTCCGGCTCCAATCGCAACCCGATCATCTCCCCCTGCGGTACACCGGCCCTCTGGATTGTTTCCGCCAGTCCCTCCGCGCGGATGGCATCCGCGGACTCTACCGCGGCATCAGTGCTCCCATGGCTGGGGCGGCCATCGAGAACAGCTGTCTGTTCTTCAGCTATCGCCTGATCCAGGACCTGCTCAAGGCCACCTACTACTCGTCGACCGACCAGCTGCCCTTCGCAGCCTTGTTATTCAGCGGCGCGGCGTCCGGATCCATCACCTCGCTCGCGCTCACGCCGGTCGAGCTCATCAAGTGCAAGATGCAGGTCCCGCTGGAGGCGTCCGTCGTGAAAGCCCCCGGCCCGCTGGCGCTGATCGCGACTATCTTCCGCCAGGATGGCATCTTAGGGTTCTGGCACGGCCAGATGGGAACCCTCATTCGTGAAACCGGCGGCGGGGCGGCCTGGTTCGGTGGATATGAGGGTGTCTCGGCCCTATTTCGCGTTTACACTTCCACGCCCGAGTCGGCCTCGCTCCCGCTCCACCAGCAGATGGTGGCCGGAGCCGCCGCCGGCATCAGCTACAACTTCCTGTTCTATCCGGCTGACACGATCAAGTCGCGCATGCAGACGGAAGACATCACCCGTGTGGTCGCAAACGGCCAGCGACAGACCTTTTGGGGCACGGGCAAGGCCCTGTGGAAACAGCAGGGTTTGCGTGCCCTGTATCGAGGCTGCGGGATTACCTGCGCGCGATCTGCGCCCAGTTCGGCGTTTATCTTTACTGTGTATGAGGGGCTGCGGAGCTATTTTGGCTAACGTATATATTCTTTTTCTTTTGATGTTTTCTTTCTCGCTGATGATACCTTGTGTTTTTCTTGTTGTCTTTGGTCATGATTTGATTTGATTTGATTAGATATGTCTGGCTGGGACCAATCCGGCATTGGTGTTGCATTAGAGGTGGAGTTCAACGAATAGATAATTTTGATCAGGCGTAGAAAGTTCTTTCGCGGAAATCATGAATCGTTCCAGAGTAGACGCAGTTTCTTTATTCCTGTTTAGTATGCAAGAGACTAGCATCAATTGTCGGGGTCTCAGGCCCTCAACATAGCTGTTTACTGCTTGATATCTAGAGGCCACTACAAAGGACTTCACGACCCCTTGTGTACAGAATACTGAGTTACGTAGTACTCAATTAAGTGAATTTCGTACTCTGGAGAAGCGTGCCGTGCTTTTACTGTGATTAGTGCTTCTTCACTCTCCATCATTGTATCGCCAAGTTTTTATATCCCATCTCCTCCCTAGAGGAAGGCCAATCATGCCAATAAGTTGCTCTCTTGTAATCAAGAGAGAGATCAATCCGCCTCTTCGCAGGAACCCAAGAGACCTGAAGCAGATCATGCAATGGGCTGTGAACGGCAATATCAACAGCACTGAAGCGGATCTTCTATGAAGCGGAGCTGGGGCAAGTATGTATCTCTACTCTAGTCATGTCATTATACTAACAATAAGCAGCCGTTTAGCCTTTAATACTTTCTTGGGGATCTACCAAGGATCACTAAAGCAGCCCGATCATTTTCTTCGAGTCTATACTGACCCTGGTCCTCGAATCGTTGTTGATCCTGCTTAAATGGTCCGCATTATCACGCAGCAGAGTCAAAGAAATCTGGCGTCTAGCCTAGTTCCCGCCACCAGTACCTTTGCCTCAGAATACGCTGATAGAATTTACAAAAGGGGAGTTATTCGGATCAACGTTGTTACCAGGTCAAACACCAAATACCGTACTTGAGCTAGGGCTTGCTGCGTGTGAAGCGACTGGAATGAACGCTATGCGATTATATATAACCGGATTCAACCAACCCTTATACGAGGATCACTAGGAAGAATGTTAAAGCTCTACAGTGCTGAGATTGTGGTTTAACACCCGGGTTAATTTGTCATAATATTCGAGTAATAATCATCTCGTAATGTGGCTAGGAGTTGAAGGCGTTAGGCGAATATAGAGGTTGAGGAAGACAACCGACAGATAAGATCGGAACCACCTACATACCCCTCCTCACCTCCTCAACTCTCCTCGTCACTATCTACCTACACAAAATACATACCCAAACAGTAATAATGGCTACCCCAACCCTCTCCGCAGAGGAAGTCCACGCGCTCTCCTCCAAGGCCATCGCAGCCAAAGCCCTCGCGTACTGTCCGTCACCCCCATATCCATGATGTTCTTATCATATGGATGAATCTAACAAGTGAAGGCCCCTACTCCAAGTTCCGCGTAGGCGCCTGCATCCTCACCCAGTCGGGCGAGTACATCCAAGGCGCCAATGTCGAGAACGCCTCGTACCCCGTTGGGACTTGTGCTGAGAGAGTTGCCTTTGGTACTGCCGTGGTAAGCCACCCCTTGGAACAATCATCATCTACCGTATTGAGGCCAGCGCTGAAACACAGATGCAGGTGGCAGGACATAAGCACTTCAAAGCCATCGCCGTCGCGACGGATATCTCGCCGCCTGCGTCGCCGTGTGGCATGTGTAGGCAGTTGTATGTCTCCCCCTTCCCTCTCCCTTTCTACCGGAGGTGTGCTACTGGTGTAGTTGCTATGTTGCCGGAAGCTGCAGGCAACTGACAGGAAAGTAGTATGCGTGAATTTACGGCGCCCTCGTTTCCCGTATACATGTACGACAAGGATGGGAATTGCAAGATCATGACCATGGATGAGGTATTTCCCTCTTCACCCCTCTTTTTGTTTAGTCGCTGATGCCTGTAGCTGTTGCCTAACTCTTTTGGACCTAATGACCTTCCGTCCACTGGGGCATAGCTGGATTTCTTTGTCTGTTCGTTGCATGGTGGTGGTGCATCATGGTGTTGTTTATGGTGTTAGTGTGTGTGTGTCTGCAGTTTGCGTAGGTAGGGAGGGAATATTCTACTGGATAGCCTGGCTAGACAGAGCATTGCCAATGAACTTCAACTAGCCAATCAATCAATCTAACACCGCTGCTATACGTACATATGCGGTAGACGAATTCTCATAATATAACATAATGTCGGGCCAGGCCCAACGTACATAAGACCGCTCGCTAATTTTCATCATCGTCTTCATCGAGATCCTCCACGCCGAGGAGCTCGTCCTCGTCGTCCACCACACTGGTATAGTCGCCGCGGCGGGCCGCAAACGAACCTCGAGACGCATACGGTCTCGAGTACCCCCTGCTACGCCCCAGACGGACATAGCCGCTGGCACTTCTCCATAAACTCACGGCCAGGAGGGGAAGCGCCCTCCCCACGGCGACCACACCGGCAATGATGGCGATTGGCACAGTCACCAGCAAGGAATCGCGCGAGAGCCATTCGTGGGTGCCACTGGTGCCCTCTCCAAGTCGGATCTGCCCGAATTTGCCATCCCATCTGGTGTATGCGTAGTATCCAATTCCGCCAGCCACCGCGATGGGGATCACAATGGCAAAGAACAGGCCGACCCCGCTGATGCCGTGTTTCTTCTCGTACTCCTTCTCCTTGTGAGGGCAGGGCTTCGTCTTCACATGGTCAAACTCGTCGCCTCCCATGCACGTCGATTGAGGCACACGTCGGTACCCCGACGGCTCCCAGTATTCGATTCTGTCCGGGTCGGCCCGGCAGACAGCCTCTGCATCGGGGAGTGGAAGCCCAGGCACTAATTTACAGCTGCCGTCACTCTGGGGCTCAAAGTTATAATCACTGAAAAAGTTAGTCTTCTCCATGCTGCATGGGGAAGGGCAAAGGAAGAATACCATTCAAAGTCAGCCCTGGTGCAGGTGCAGTTCTTTCCAATGCTGTGGACATGAGGCTCACGCCAGTTGTTCCAACAGGCTGCCTCCGGCTTCTTGCGGTGGTACTGCTCAACATGACCAAACAGACAGTTGTCGGTCTGGAACGGATGCTTAGGCTCCCATAAACGATAGTCGTCGTTCGCATGTCCATCCTCGTCCAACTTGCACTGCCGCGAGCGAAGCCCACTGAAGTCGATATTAACCGTCGCGATCTTCTTGCCCGAGTCGGATTTCATTTCTCGGCCCCAAAGAAGGAAGTTCTTCGATGTGTCCGAAGGCACGGTCGTGATATCTTCAATCTGCATTTCAACATCCGAAAATCGATATTCCTCCCAGCTGGCGCCTTCGTCAACGCTGTAGTAGAGCTTATTTGTGGGTACACCCTCCGGGACAAGTATGATCACCGATCCGGCATCACCGTATTCCCAGATATGTCTCCCCTTCCGGGCGGATTTCCAGGTGATACCACCGTCATTGGTGATAAAAGTATCCGCCTCACTGTCCGACAGGTGGTCTCCAACATTCCCAACAGCTATCATCATACCAATAGCAGAGCCCGAGGAATACGTGTCGCGTTCGTCCTTGCGTTCGGTGTAGCCGTGGAGATGCAGAGAACAGTCAGGGGTGCCTTTTCCGCTGGTGACCGAACAGCCAAAGCCCTTGCCATCGGCATCTTTTTCCGGAGGGGGTAGTAGTGCCCACTGCGCGCCATCATTATGGCTGATCATAGTCTTGAGCTTCTTCTTTGCGCCCTTTGACACCTCCTCAACGTTGCCGACGACGTTCACCACGGCCACTCCCTCCAAGCCTTTCATTTTCTCGAAATCGGCAAATCCGGCCCTGTTCTCGTTGACCGCGTCCAAGCTGAGTACGTACGAGGTACCATTGCTGTTACTCTTGATCAAGGGCCCATACTCCGCGGTGCTGCCGGCCTTGACATGCAGGAAAATGGCATGCGTAGTGCTTTCAAGCACAGTATAAGCAGTCTTGACAGGGATATGGAGGTTTGGAGGAAAGCGTGCCTCAGCAAACGTTTTTCCATCGACACTGGTCGTCGCAACCAAGGCATCCGGGTTCTCAGGATCTTTGAAGGCGGCGATGATAAACTCAGACATGGTAGCATAATTAACAAGATCGCTGTAATGATCACGGCTGTCCGCAAAGAAGTTTTCGCTGGACAAAAGATGCAATGGGTTGGACTTGCTCTCGCTCTCGTGCTGCTCGCAGAAGATGAGTTTCTCGCTGTCCGGCCGGCTTTCGCTGGCTTCAAATTCGCATCTCCTGACGTAGCGGAGAAGAAGTTCCCAGCTTTCGCCACGGTTCTTGCTGAAATAGGCGTCGTCATGGCAGTCCCCAGAGGTAGAAGAGCAATCGGCAGCACCCGTCCAGATTAGCCAATCCTTGTACTGAGGGTGGAATGCAAGAGGTGGCAGGTAAGTCTGTTGAGTCGGCGGAAGAGGCGTTTTGAAAGGTTTAAAAGTATATCCTCGATCAATTGTATAATAGCCTTCCTTGCCCTCTGTAAGCAGAAAGGCGACGTCGTTATGATAAGGATGCAGCACGAGTCGGTTCACTTTTTCGCCCTTGAGTGGCTGTTCCCATGTCTTACCATGATCGTGCGAGATGAAAAACTCGACATTGCGAGTAATCACAAGCACGGTTTCATCGTCGCCGGAGTTGCTCGATTGGCGCTCCATATAGCGATAGACGACAGGCTCGGAGTCAAAGAACCGCTTCGTCTGCTTGATTTTCCCATCCGTCGGAACTCCCACCTTCTCGCAGGATCTCTCAATCTCTTTATCGAGGTTTTCGCCTCCCTCACGTTCACAAACGTTGCCAGGGATCAGCCTCCAGCCAGACGGTCCTTTGAACGTATCTGTGGGCTTCTTGCATTTTCCTTCCGGCGGCTGTAGCGAAGGCGGGAGCTCGCAGCCTTTACCATCCTCGCTGCGCTTGTATTCGCATTCAAAGTCCTCAGCGGTACATTTGCAGGGCTTGAAGATGGGTTGCGGGTCTTTGAACTCTTCGTCAATGAAACAGTCGGCATTCGGCTTTCTGCGTCTGAAAAACTGCTTGTGACCCATCAGGCAGTCCGGCTCGCCATTCTCATCCAAGCGGGCTGGCCACTGCTCATCGAAATCATCCTTCTCGCATTTCCTCTCATGTAGTCCGGCAAAGTCCACTGCATAGGTAATATATGTGCCGTCTTCGTCGTGCTTGCTGGTGGAGCCCACGATCAAGAACTTTAAGCTGGTTGAGTCGGGGGTCGTTGTGACCATCATGGGGTAGATCTTCTTGTCCAACTCAACCGATTCCCAGCTTTTGCCATGGTCGATAGAGTACTGGAGCTTATCCGTTTTCTCGTCGTCCCGGATCGCGATGACGACCGACCCCTGATCTCCAAACTCGTATTTGTGGGGATGCTCAAGGGCGTGACGCCAAGTCACGCCTGCATCATCAGAGATGTAAAGGTCCCCTTCAGAGTAGTCCTTGAGGTGATCGCCGGTGTTTCCAACGCCCATCACGAGGCCTGGCGCTGGACTGGAGAACACCCGACCAATGTTGGCGTAAGACGTCACCGAGTGGAGATGCAGTTTCTTGTCGTCAACTTTCAGCGACTGGAATGTCCGCCCATCATCAAAACTGATCTTGCTGACAACTCGCTTTCTGCTGCCCCCGTTTTCGACTTCCTTGGGGTTGTCCACCACATTTACCATCACGATCCCCTGGATATTGGCGATCTTCTCAAAGTCGACGGTGCCGCGCATATCGCGGTTGGTATGTTCGACGTTGCGGGTGAAGTAAGTTCCGTCCGAGTTGGAGGTGAACAACACACCCATACCACTCCTTGGACGAGTCAACACGTCTACCTGTAGACTGTAATTCGTGCTCTCCAGCATCGTATAGGCATCTTCCTCCAACCGGTGGCCGTCAAACTCTGCCCGGTGCCAGTTCTTCGTATCCACAGTCACATACAGTGCGAGTTCATCGGTCCCCCGGGATCTCGCCGCCGCAACGAGGAACTTCTTGATGGCCGCAGTACGCATGACACCGGCAACGGGCCGGCCTTCCTGCAGTTTCACCTCCGTGCCCTCCTTGTCACTATTGAAGTAGCCATCCGAGTATACAAGGCGGTTGGCGTATGGCAAGGGCACCTTCAACCCCGGAACAACACACAGCGTGCGGTTCTGAATCTCCTTGGCCAAATCCGAATCTTCGGCAAATTGCGGATGTCCCAGGGCCCACGAGCAGCCCCCAACGCTTTCCCGAAGGATCTCGTTCGTCCTGAAGTCATCATCTGTGTAGTATGATCTCACAATGCAAAAGCGTCCCACACAATCCTCGCCCTGGAAGATGACCTTGCTGGGGTCTTGCCCGTGGAAGACGAGGGGAGGATTGCGGGTCGCCGGCAATTCGTCGAGAGTGAACTCTCTCCATGTCTTGGCTTGGTCGGTCGTGACCCAGTGGTGGCCGTCAATTCCCAATGCGTACGCCCGATGCGAGTCGTACGGATGCTGCAGGAGCAAGGCGACCCGGTGTTTCATGCGGCCGTCCTCGCCCTCGACGAGTTCCCATTCGTTCCCACCGTCAAACGACCGGTGCAGATCACCGTTCCGGGTGTTCACCAGCACAGTCTCGGTATCCTCGAAGAAGAAGAGGGCGTTCGGTTTGTGGTCGATCTCTTTTAGTGTCCATTGCGGTTGGCTGGATTTTTTGGCAGCGCCGGGCTGGGCAATCAATGCCAGCACCAGGCAGCTCACCAGGAGGAGCCATCGAGGGATCATGACAGCGAGACGTGGGACATTTGAAACGAGGCTGTAGGCAAGAGCATAAGCTCTGGGAGAGAGCCGAGGTGGAACCGTACACGGAGTGCCGGGGAGATGTTGAGCAACGGGAGGGACGGAAGAGGGAGTGTATTAATGACCGGTACGATCAAAGGGCGAAAGGGTTCAAGGTGACGCGACGAAGGGATGCGAAAGGAATGTATCCAGGCGGTGGCACTTGGTGATAACGTAGGCAGAGCTGCGTGGTCTCACAGCTCACGGTCACGTGCTGGTCCTTGCTTATCGAAGCATGTCGTAGGCGCCAGCATACTAATCTCTCCCCACAATTATAGTCCAGACCGTGGGTTCCATGGAACGAGGCATGTTCATTCTATGTCTCCGACAGTGATCTACAGGGACATTGGTGCTTTCAAAATTGTATTGATATAAAGCTGACGAAACTAGCTGGGGTATGTAACGAAACAAACGAACGACAGAAATGAGGATATCAAAACGCATCGTGAGTCATGCGATAGCCAAAAGAATGACGAGCTCAGCTACCTTGGCCCCGGATCCTACGCCACACCTTTTTCATCAGACTCTGATCCGTCTTGTCTGTTTCCCATGTCTCCATTCCAATGCTCGCCGGTGAAAGCTCCGGCTTCAATGGGTCAGTCGCGGGAGGCGACGGACTACCGGAGTCAGTTCGGAGATCCGGTCGGGTCAATGTCATTTTCAGCGTCATTTCACGGTTTTTCGGAGGTCGGTAAGCGGTAGAATTGGTCGTCGGCACCCACGTCTGTCTCTTGTTGGCCCGGAAAGGAAGGTCATGAGAGCTCGGGGTGTCGCTTGTTGTGTATGAGAAGCGAGAACGATCTGGATGGCTCTCATCGTTGTCGCTGGTAACTGATGCATCGTCATCCTCCAAGAACGTGCCGATAAAGTCACGGCATTTCGGTGTGAAGTTGCCAGTGGTTCGTTGCGGCGACTGGTTCTTGTCTCCCAATGCAGGAAACCCGAATTCGATCGCTTCATCGAACTTCTGCGGAGATGCGAGGTAAACACGCAGCTTCAGCCGCGCCTCCGGGTCCTGGTAGTACTGTGCGGAGGGATCGATGCTGGACGTCGAGGATCGAGGCGCATGATACGGCTGTATCTGTCGGGACGGTGGTCGAGTGGTAGACCCACGCCCGGCGGCATGTGTCAAGGCGGAGGGGACGTTCGAGGCGTGACTGGAGTTGGGAACTTTTCTTGGAGATACGGACGATGACATCCTGCGACTCAGGCCGACCGAGTTCAGCGAGAGCGTTCTCCGGAAGGACGGCCTTTGGCGGGAGGGTATATCTGAGGTGGAATTGCTCACATGCGGACGGTATTCGTCCAAAGTCAGGTCGAGCTCCCCATCCTCGTCCAGCCACCGAAAGCTGTCATAGAGAGACGCATCCATGTCGTCCTCGTCGTCGTCGGACGTGTCACTTGAGAAGTCCAAGTAGGGAATCGATGAAGGGGATGTAGGCAGCGTTGTCCCCTCCAAGGAGAGAGCGTCCGCGGGAAGGGTCTGCTGGGACTCGTGGAGACGATACAACGCTTTGTCGGCGGGATCCAAGATTTCCGTGTTCCTGTTCCAGCGGGCTTGCCTCAATTGGCGTCGTTCTTCTGCTGAGAAATGCCTCTGTTGAATTTTAGGCGGAAGGGCGAAGAACCATTCCAACTCGGCCTGTGTTGCAAGACAGACAGTGGTAGTAGTGGGCAGGGGACGGCGGGATTTGCGGAATTTCTGCACGGGGCCCGACAGCAACGGCTTCTGGAAGGGTCGTTTTCTATGGGCAACCTTTCCAGAAGCTACTGGTGAACCACGCCGACTCCGGAACGACCGAGAGTGGAGGCCAGGACGTGGCGCGCAGGCCACGTTGGAGGGATAGTCCAAGCCATCGAATGGATCGCCGTGGGCTAGGAGGATGCGCAGGCGTTCAGCGTTCGAGAAAAACTACGACGAGTTCAGGGGGATCGTGTCAGCAACCAACGTGAACGATTAGCGTCGTGCGAGGGAACCATTTGGGAGGAGAACAGAGGCACCAAAAAGCTGGCGAACCCACAGCCGACGTGATAGTCAACAGTCCGAGCTCGTTAGTGCGGGCGATAGTGGCCTCGCTCAGCAAATCAGCCGTTGACGGTTCAGGGGTAAGTTTCCACCATCACCGAAAGGCGAACTGTGGGCCATCCTTTCTGCTCCGATAGTGTGTGGACAGTGGCAATCATTGGGGGGGATATGAGAGCTCGGATGACACGGAAGGGTACGTAGATGAGGTGTTTGGATGTATAGAGAGAGTGTGTGTGATTTCTCGGATCCTTGTATAATGTGCCAAGCAATCCATCTCTCAACGGTCACCACGCAGGTTGGTGCCAAGGACAGCGTAGCAATTATAGCAATTGATGAAGTAAGAGAAACCAATGAATGCTGTAAAATAGAGAAAAAAAAGAACTCACCTTGCGCTGGACGATAGGGGGGAGCGACTCGAAATCCACTTCCGAGTCAGGGACGGTCTTTGCTTTCCAGATCTGCATCTTCAGGGGAGAGAGTACGGGGTGCTAGTAAGATGACGAAGCAAACGGCCAGTGCTTGTACCTGACGAGGATGTCAGACTGAACGGTGTGTCACGATCGTAAGATCAATCAATATACGGAGTCGACGACGCAGACAAGGACCAGCTGGGTCCTGTCCTCTTATAATGCAAGGACCGTTCTTTCAGACGCTCCCTTCCGTCGAGGCGCGTCTTTCTTTATCTCGATTCGGGCCCATATTGGTCTGGCGGAAAGCCCAACTTTTGTCTCGCCTAGAGATCCTCCGGTGGATGCACATTCTCGATGCACCCTGCATGGGCAAAGACCCCGTGCTGCGTTCCTGTTTGTGAGATTAGCGCTCGATCGAATGCCATGTGGGCATCATGTCCTGGATGCCAGCCAATACGAGACCAGAAGCAATATGACAAGTCCCAAAATTAGAGGCGCCGCCAGGAACCCCTCCTCATTCTGCGAATGGGACGGTTGGCATCCTGGATCCCCGAGCGTCCACTTTTGGGATGACAGCGGACAGCAATCAATAATTCTGCCAATCCGGGTAATACACCTGGAGACGCCCCTGTCAGGAGTGGTGGATTGTCGTAGTCAATGGTCAAAAGGCCAATAAGAAGCTGCACCCGAAGATGGGAGTTTGGGAGTTCTTTGAGAGAGTGTGCGTGAGGATCCCGCAGTCGATATATCACATTCCATCACATGGAGGGGCGGTCAGCCAGCAACGTGTCATGCATCAGGGGTATGCATTCTTCAGTCAGGACGACCTATACCTAGGTATCTACTGAACATCTCTTATGGGCAATCCTGTCCTCTGTCTGAGGCACTGACTGAATTGAACCGGTTCATAGATCGCCCTGCTGTCTTCAAAGGAGCTCTATTGGCGACCCCGGCTTTCATCCAAAGTTCAGCCACAGAAGATCTGTCCAACTAATCCAAACTATAATTGCGTCTGATATTTGATCTTTGTTCTTGTGGCGGGGAAACCCCCAAGACGTGACGAATAATCAAGGAATATCTGGACTGATTACGAGTACAAATTGTGGCTCGCCGTGTCGTATCTCTTTTGACAACCACTCCTCGCTCTCTGAACATTACGTATGCTTCCAGAACGGGTGAGATTAGCCGGAGAATATCATCGCAGTCTCCAGTATATGTAGTCAACGTAACCAATGCACTCAACATGAATCACATAACCTCATCCCCCCTACTTAACTATACCTCATAGAGTGTTCAGCACGTTCTGCATCGCCGCCGTATTCGAGTCCTCTCTCCGCGACACATACGTCCGCACATCCTGCACGCTCAACCCAGCTTCACCCGCGCCGCGACCTGGGCTACTGCCAGCACTATTGCCCGGCCGACCACTAGTCGCACTAGCTGCGCCGCCACGGACTCGTTCCCGCAGAGCCTCGGAACCAATAACAAAGAGGTTCCCAACTTCCAGCAGTACGTCCAGCGCACCACTTGGCCCTTTGACCTGCTCGTCAATGTCCCAAGATTTCAGCACATCTGTGTACTGCGTCATGTCCTTGGTCACCATGAGCCCACCGGGTCCGTTGACCGCAAATCGCTTGAAATGCTCCAGAAGCAGATTGCGCGTGCCCAGCGCAATCTCCGTCAGCAGCTGGGGGAGATTCGAGCCGCTCGTCGGCAGCGAGGTGATAATATTGTGGTGCATCCGCTTCAGGAATGCGCAAATGGCAGCGCACGTCTAATAGAGTCAGTATATCATTCCATCCAGCCAGCCCGGTCATCACTCACCGGAGTCTGCAACTTCTCCAGCCACGCCGCAGTATCCCCCTCCTTCGGACGGAAGTCGTTCTTCTTTTGGCCGGAGAGAAGTTTATTCACCCATGCCAAGGCGGCATCAATCACCTTCTGTTCGATTCCGTTGACTTTCTCTTCGATTTTCATGATCGTGAGATTGGTCCGCTTTTCCATCTCGCGGCGCACCGTGAGACTTCCCGCCGCCAGAGGGATCAGCAGCGTATGGATGCACATCACCATCAGATTCGCAATGCCTATCGCGTTTTGAACAGCCGGCAGGTAAGAGAAATCAGGCTCGACTTTCCCCGTCTCCTGTGCCGTTGCCGACTCCAATGCGGCATCGAGACAGACTTCGATATAACCCTCACCCATCATCGAAAGCAGGAGACCCAGTAGCGTCAGCATATCCTTGGGGACCTCGCTGCTCACGCTGAGCTCTAAGCCCCGACCCACACCCTCAGCAAGCCACTTCAGCATGCGTTTCGCATGAGCGATGCTCGGGAGACCGTCTTCTTCGGTAAGTCTGATCTCGCTTAATCGTGTCAGGTCGCTCGCGTCCGTAACCCCTGCAACTTGTAGCAACACCTTTCTCTGCGTGGCAGAGAATTCGGACGATTCAAGACGACTGATATAAGCATCCCGCGAAGAAGAGAGGAGCTCCGTGCCGGATTTGGAAAGAGATGCCATGAATGTCGTCGCCGCCTTCTTTCGACGGGCATGATAGGTCGTAAATTTGAATAACAGGGAAGTGTAAAACTCTTCCAATGTCTTCTTTTCCCGCTCGATGTATGAAGACCCCACAAAGTAGGGAACGAAGAGATCCTCCAGTTGTTGATCAAGGACCAGCGCGGTCTGCGCGGAAATCGGATCAGGGGCCTCGGTCAAACCATGGGCTTTCAAGTCATCAACCAGCGCACTGATGTAGCTGCGCGAGCTTTGCAAAGATCGCAGGAAAGCTAGAGACGAAATCCCATTGGCCTTCTCCAGGACCATCTCTAATCTTTGTTGGATAGACTGTTGGAAGACTCGCTGGAGGAACTTGCCCAGGACTTGCTCGTAGTAGGGAAACGCTCGTCTGATAATGGCTGATTCCTCTTGTACCACCGCCTTGACTTCGTCAACCAACGACTGAAGACTAGATTCCACCTTGGAGGGCTCCGAGTCGGGGTTGGCCAGTTGTTCCCATGTTTCGGGGTCTCCTCCCACTTCCTCGGTGACCAGCTGGCTTCGATCGATGAAGAACTGGTGTTGGTTGACGAACAGCGCAATGACACTGGCGCCCCCGTTGAAATCTTGAAGAACGGTCGCGCAGTCTTTCATCCCCTCGAAGTTAGCCTTGCGATAGAAATCGTCAAATTGCTTCAGGAGATCCTTCTCCAAAGTTTCCGAGAACTTTTCAATGATCTCCCTCGTATTGAGTTTGATTTCGTTGCCCGATTCGCTGGTGTCACTGTCCATAGCTTTATCTCCATACCCGTTTGATTTCCCGTTGGAGTCGCTCCAACTCTTCGGGTCAAGCCTCTGGCTGATACGTAGAAGCTGTCGCGCAATCTGCGCCGAGCGCACTTTGGCCTCTCCCGTCCCGGATCGTCTCAGGTTCTCCAGGAGCGTGATGTCACCGCGGTTGCTCACATTATCCCAGCACTCGAGGAGAAAGTGCGCGTCCAGGGCTCGACGTCTCTGCCGGTCCAGCTCCTCTAACCTCCGACCCGTTTCCACCGCCATATTTCCGTTCGCCCCGACATCGCTCGCGGATATGCCGGCGCCATTAAGAGACGTATCCAGTTGCTGGAAAGACTCAATGGTTTGCTTCAGCTTTCTGCCCAGGGTACTTATATTCTGCGAATGCTGCGCCTCGGCCCGTCGCACCGCAGCAGAGAGCTCATTCTCGCGGATCTCCAGGTCCCCCGAAAGGTCTTCGAGTTGGCGTTGGGCGTGCTCGAAGGTGCGGATGAGCGGCTTCGGGTCGAACAGCTGGTTGCCGCCCCCCGGGGGCGCGCCGGAACGACGGTGGGAGGTCGCGCTGTCGGAAAGGGACTCGATGAACTCCTTCACGATGAAGTCGCGACTGGAGAAGTCGTCGAGGGTGAAGCTGGGGCCTTTTGGGAAGACCGATCGCGACAAAGAGTTTGTTTGCGAGGTGAGGGACGCATTGTCCGGCATGTTTGCGGCCGATGGCAGTCGCCTGCCTGCATTTGAGATGAGATCGGTGGATTCTGTGGGGGTCGTTCGTGGTCGACTCTACCAGGTCGGTCGGCTGTTCAGAACTCGAATTATTCTAGGCAGAGCCGCGCGAGGACCAGAGGGAGAGCTGGTTGTTCGACTTGGGTCTGGGAAAGTGACAACGTATCGATCGGCTTGACGGAATGCGGACACACCAGCCACAGAAGGGCATTTATCTTATCTGCTGTACAGTATATACGTTATTGTTCGAACTAGAGTAAGAAGCGAGAAGAGATATCTAACTTATTAGATTGTTAATATTAGCATACAATTGACTCTATACCTATGTAGCGTCGCATGTTCTTCTGTCTGTTGTACGTGCGATTCATACGTCAGCAGGCTTGTAACTGTGGCGCAGTCGCGGTCGGACATGATTCTATTTCAGTAGTGGGGATTTTGAGCTCAGATCTTCAACAATCCAGCTGCCTGGCACAACGCAGCACTCCATTTAATCGCCTCCAGAGCGCCGTCACCCACCTCGCTCACCTTCATATGATCCTTGGACCGAGGAACCCGTTCAACCGCTCCTCTCCCGACAGACGCTAGTGCGGCTTCTACAAATACTAGCTACCGTCCCGCCTACGGAGTCTCGTCTCGCCCATCATTTCCAGCCATGGTGTCCCAACGCGAGCGAGAACTTCTTCGAGGAGACATCCGTGCTCGCGGATCCAAGCTCACCGCAGCCGAGCGAGAGAAACTCCTGAAGCCATATCTCCCCGATCCTGCCGACTTGCGCAGTCGGCCACGCCGCAAGAAGACACCGCCGCGGAAGACGCCCATTCGCACGTTCCTGAAATCCCAGCTGCATCAGCTCGTCTACACCATCATCCATATCTTCTTTGGAATCGCGACCCGCCTGGTGCATACCTATCATGCCGTCGTGGACCGCATCTTCGCCCTCGTGTACTACCACCACCGGACCCCCGAGTTAATCCGCAAGGACGTGAAGAACCTCGAACGGATGCCGCAACATCTCAGCGTCGTCCTGTCCCTCCGGAAGGAAGACGATGCGTTGGCGGTCCTGATGGATGAGGTGGCCGAGCTGGCGGCCTGGAGCGCCAGCGCGGGAATCCCAGTGTTGAGCGTTTACGAAAGAAGCGGTGCGTGGACGCGATCACGCAGTTGATAGAAGCGTATTACTGACGGCGTGGCTTAGGGCTCCTAAAATCTTGTATCCCGCTCCTCCACCAGATCGTCACGAAGAAGCTCTCCTCCTACTACGGATCTCCCTCCCAACAACCGACGTTACAGCTGTTCGCTCCTCATCACCCCATCTACCAACCGCAGGATGAGCCCGATCACTTCGCCGAAAAGTCCAACTCCCACAGTCTGACTCTCTTACTTCTTTCCGCCACGGATGGTCGGGAGACGTTCGTGGACCTTACCAAAACCTTGGCGGAAATGTCCCAGAATGGAAAGCTGTCGCCCGCCGACATTACCATGGAGTTGGTCGATGCGGAAATCAGCGAGATTACGACGCAGCCCTCCCAATCGGCTGCGGACAGCCGGGATGACGCCGGCCTTGCGGTGGCTGTGAAGCCCGAGCCGGATCTCTTACTGGTGTTTGGGCCGATCTTGAAGTTAGATGGGTACCCGCCGTGGCATATCCGTCTCACCGAGATGTTTTGCACGGGCGACAACAGTAGTAACGCGAATGGGTCTGGTGGAACGGTCGAGTACCAGGGCTTTCTCCGGGGGCTGTGGCATTATGCCGGGGCACAGATGAGATTTGGTCGTTGAGTTGGCGATTACAGTGTGTTGCGTTGTGATGTACATTAATTTACATGTTAATATCCCTTGTGTCTCTTTCGCTGTTACTTACTCCGTTATGCATGTGATAGAAACACCACTAGGGTGGACTGGATACGAATGTATGCTATCATGATATCCCACGCTAAGAAAATGATCTATGTACAGGTTCCTTTGTGATATTCCCAAATGCATTCCTAAGCATACTTCCAGGGTCATTGCAAAGAGTCCTAAAGTCATTGTCCGTATACGGTCTACCGCGCCCTACTGACCAGAATGCATAGAGTGCCAGTTGGATATATGGGTCCGCATGCAGTCAAGGCATCGGACGACTTCCATTCCGTCCTCCGTCATGCCTTCCACCGCACAACAAGAGCAGATCTTTCTGCGACGTCTGGTCATTCGATCATCGTCCATCACGTCCGCCCCTGGTGCATCTGCAAGATCCGGGGTCGGTTCCATGCCCACGATAGGATTGACGAATCCCACACAGTCGACAGCATCGCATTGTCGAAGACATATATAGCAGCTTCGCTCGCCACACAAGTCGCAGTCCGCGTAGGCGTCCAGAACTTCCCTTGTTGTCGGTCGTCGATGACAGATGTGACACGGCCTCAAGCAGGACGCCGATGTGCAGTAATTTTGTTGAAGGGGATAGGAAGGCGGGACTAGGGTCTTTGGTGAAATCGGGGGAGAGTAGGTGTCGGATGTGGCGGTGACACAGAGGTTGGGCGGTAACAGTTTAGTCTGCGCCAGATTGGCCTGAAACGGTTGTGCATGGTTGCTGAAACACGACTGAGGGTGCTGCGTCTGGTAGTAAGGCTGCTGAATAACACGTCGCTTTCGGGCAAAGCTCCGCGGACGATGTGACTCTGTAGCGTCCTTAGGCAAATCCGAGTATGGGAAGAGGATCGACGAGTTCAAGTGATGGAGGGACGAAGGGATGAATTTGGTACTGAGAGGTATTAGCAGACTGGGCGAGTCAAATTTTGCCTCCTCAGACACGTACTTCTTGGTTACGTTGATAGCATCTGGCGGAACATGGTCTCTCTTGCGCTTTCTCAAGCTCGCATTGGCCGACGAATCATCATGCTCCGGTCCATTAGCTGGAAAGCCAGGCTGAGAAGACGCGGTAGGATTGAAATAGTTGGATAGATTCATCGGAGCACAGGCATCCAACGTTCAGGACGTGGGTGATTGAAGGAGCTTCAAGAGGTGACGCTATGCAATGCAGAAGACGAACAATCGATGGGAGAATCTGAGAGGCGACTCTAAACGATGCGAAGAGAAGTAAGATGCAAGTTCAATGACGGGAAAATCCAGCCTGTATGCAGACAAAGGGTATCATGAAACAAAGAAGTGGTGGGAAGAAAACGATGGATGTTGTTGCTGTGGTAAAGAAGAATCATCGGGTTGAATCTATTTGATAAGGGAAATCTTACCGTTGGTGCCTCAGGCAGTAGTGGTCCGGGAAGGTGTCTCGGAAGGATTGCCGTGCGGACCTTGATGTCCAAAGTAGTAAGTACTTGATAAGGGACGACCTGTAGATTGAACAGGTAATCCTCATATGTAATTCAACATAAGAAAAGAGCTGATACAGAGGTAAGGCAACTAGACGTTGGAGAACCCCCCATCTACACAACCGTATACAGCTAGAAACAGCAATTAGAAGGATAAGAGGCCCCACATGGCGGTGGAGATGAACTCTAACTGTTTGGGTGTATTCTATTCCTTTACCCCTGACTAACCACTCGTGCTGGATAACTACGGCTCGATCGATGGACATCCTCGGTCCCATAACTCATCATAGGGGAAATATCGCCATGATAGTATTCTCATTGCCTATGAGACAGTGACATTCAATTGTGGTTCTGAAAAGATCGGAGTTCCTTACAGCTGATCCAATAGTCCGGAGGGTTCTTGGCATCCTACTAATTTCCCTAGTCCACTCCCCTCAGCGTTGGTCCAAACCCTTAAAATCACCGCCTGGGGTGTAATGCGGTCCATGTCCTCCATTGACGCTCTTCAACGATCCTCCCGTCGCCTCGCTAAAGACTACCAACTTCCTCCATGCCAATCTCCCCCGGGAGCATTGGAGACGCTATTCGAACCGAGATCCTAACCTCCTCCACTCCTTTTCGCGATGGAGAGCAACATCGCCGAACTAGTCGAAAGACTAGGCAGTGACGAAGATGCCGTGCGCAAAATGGCCGTTTTTAAGCTCCAGGGCAACATCGGGGACCCGTCCTTTGCCGATATCTTTATCGCGGAGGGCGGGTTAACCAGATTGCGCTACCTGACCCTACACGCCAGTGGGAACACATTAGCATACAGTCTGACTAGTTTCGCAAGACTGCTGGAAGTGGACAAGGGTTGGGAGTTTGTCGACCAAGAAGTGGTCGAGAGAGTATGTTTCGACTGCTACCCATGAGCCTCTACGTCGAACGCATACTGACTGATCTCACGGGGCTTCTAGATCGTGGAACTCATCGTAACGCACCCCTTGGTCAACATTCTACGCGGCGCAATGTCCATCCTCGTCTCCATCGTCTCGCATCCATATACCGGAGGACGGTCTTCTCAGAGTGGAACTTTCGGGTTTCGCGCGTTGAAGCCGGCGATTGCGATCTATCCGCAATTCCTGGAAATGCTCGTCAGCAGACTTTCATCGGCCGACCATGCGCTCTGCGCGAACGCTCTCCAATTAATCAACTCACTCATGCGCGATTCGATTACCAACGACGCGGAGTCGGAATGGCCCAAGTTCATCCAAAAATTGCAGGACCTGGGCGTGATTAGGGCAGTTTATTCTCTCATGCAAGGCTCCACGTTGCAGGACCATGCGCACCCACTCATTGAGTTTCAATCCCTCACTAAGGTCCTGCTAAGAAAATGGCGCGACATTCCTTTGGATCTCGAAAATCCTGAACATAGACGAGCGTTGAAGGGGATCCATCTAGCTAGTAACCCCGACAGGAATCAACACAAAAACAACGATGATTCAAATGACGTGCGCCGATCGAAGAGACACAATCCGGAGAAGTGGAGACGGCTTGGATTTGAATCAGAAAGCCCGGTTATGCAATTCGAGCATATGGGCTTTCTGGGAATGATGGACTTGGCCGATTACGTTCGAAACCACCAAGACGGATTTCAGCAGATCCTTCTCGAGCAGTCGACGAAGCCATCTCAATATCGCTGTCCAATCGCACGTGCATCGTTATCTGTCACATCCATCTTATATGAGCACTTCGAAGTGGACAAGTCTGAGATGGAGGATGCCAAGAGTTATCTGATAATGGAGTCTCGCTCGAACCTCGACAAGTTGTTTAAACCCCTCTTGTTGCACTGGACGCGGTTGCATGTGGCAGGCCTGCATGCCTTTTTCCGTCTGTGGAAGGCAACTGGTGCAGAGCTCGAGGATTACGACAAGATCGTCGAACTAGTCCGCATTCTTGTCGAATCGGTCGTTGGGGGAGCTCCTCGGACGAAAGATGTACAGGATGTTGAAGAAGAGCTGGCAGAGTTTGAATATGGCCGACTTCGACAGCTTCAGATGGAAATCCTTGAGCTGACCTATGAGGACTTCTGGGGACAACATCTGCGCCAGATCCGCGAGGAATTGCACCATGAAGCTCTTCAGTTTGTCAAGGAACAGAGAATTCGATGTCTGCTACAGGGTGCCTGGTTTCCCAGTGGAAACCAAGGGAAAGATGGAGTGACTTCTACCGACATCGCGTGGAAGTTCGTTCAGCTTTCTCACAACCGAAGATACCTGCATTTTGGGCACTTCGAGAGCATGGGTAATGGACACCCAGATCTTGATGCTCTTCCAGAGAAAAGTGAGTGCACCACTATCCACAGCCCTACTACATTCTTGTTCCATCTATACTGACATTCCTAGTCGACTTGTCGATTGTCTCTTCCGTGGTCTCAAATATATCGACAGCGCCTGACGACGCTTCGTCCTCTACAGTGAAAAGTGCATCACAGCCCGTTTCTTCCACGAAAATCACCATCCATGGCTACTCGGCAACGGATGAATCCCAACGGACTAATACTTCTCACTCTAATAAGACGCTTCAAAAGGAGAATGTCCTCTTAAGCCTTCGACCACAGTCCACCAGCATTGCGTCTGAATGGCTTGATGGGCTGCTCATGCTCCTGAATCAACAGCCTATCACCGCGGAAACGAGCAAATTGATCACGTTGGTCAGCAACTACGGTTTCAAGATTCGTCTTCTGAATATTCGGTTTGATGACGGCGTGTTTGCCGGAGACGCCCCTGTGGTTCCTTCGCGAGAAGGTCTTGATGATAACTATTACTATGATGTCTTTGGAGGCAATTAGGGTATGTTCTCGGGGAGAGTAATTATAGGAGCCTGCTACATTCCAGACTTCTTTGTTGATGTATATATTCTGGCAGCTCTGTAGAGCTTCTTTCTTTTCGGTTTCGTTTTTTTGAATATACCCCGTGTTGAATTCTGCAAAAACACTAGCGTCTCCCTGCGGTAAAGTATTTGATATACCTACATTGTGCCATGGGTTGAGGTGTGATATGTGCCTCCGCCAGGATGATTCCTATCGCACCAATTGTCCTTATAAGAGCCTTCAGCTATATATAATTCATAATATACTCAATTGTATCGCAGAAGTCGCGCATATACATCCAACAATGCAGGTTGAAGACAACCTCACGAGGGGTTTATAGGTACTTCATCTATAAAAGCTGCCATTACGTAGTGTGCTTGGCGTGGGGCGATCGTGAGCTTCGGGTAGATACCTAGAACATCTTCCTTCACTCCAACAGAACACGACCCGGCTGGTCTACGCGTATCTACCAGGCCTAATTGCACAGAGCTGACCTGGCTGAACAGCCGGTCTCCCTACAATGTCTCCCTTCCATGTCCATATTTGCTTTGCATAATGACTACCCGTTCCACCAAGCGGCAACGAAGGTCAACTGTCTACCTATCCTCCGATGATGAATCTCAAAGTGAGAGAACAAAACGCGGCCCAGGCAAATTAAAGAAGTAGGTCGATTGGTGACGCAAATGGAGATATCTCAATATGAATTTCGCGTGACTTATCACCCCTTGACACAGGCACGACGACCTTGATCAACCCGACAGTCACAGCCAACGTTCGACCACCTTTTCTGGCGAAAGGCGGAGCCCCGAAATACCCTTGAAGAAGACATCCACATCCATCCGCGGCTTTTTCGAGCCTTCAAATCCGGAGAACCAACCGTCATTGCCTAAGCCCGAGAACAAACGCATTTCATCACCGATCAACGGAATTGAAGACGACGATATCATCGACGATTATGACTCCTACGACGAATTGTTTAGCAGCTTTGCGGGAGAAGATTCCTCGCATGGGAGTAACCCCATCTCCCTCTCGAATACCCAGAGCCTATCGAATCCATCCTCATCCCGTACGAACGTGAGCCGTACTACAAGGCAGAGCAACCCGCCGAAACGCTTTATAGTCCCGCTAGCCACCGATCGAAGCAAGAAATCACCCACTCCGCTACAATTGCCTGATGGCCAGCTACCTTGGACACAGCGGTACCCCCCGCGGGACTTGGATGAGCTCGCAGTGCATAAAAAGAAAGTCGCTGATGTAAACAATTGGTTGAAGGAAGCTCTCTCGGGAAACAGTAGACGTGTAAGTCTGCCACCATTACGGTCTCCCTCTGGCTTAGACTCGTTCTCATCACTGACAACTGATAGAAATTACTTGTTCTGCGTGGGCCGGCAGGGACCGGGAAAACGACCACAGTTGCGCTGTTGGCAAAATCACTAGGCTTCGAGATTGTGGAATGGAAAAATCCCCCAGTCTCTGATTATGCCTCAAGCGATTATGTATCAGTCGGAAAACGATTTGACGAGTTCCTCGACCGTGGCAGTAGCTACGGAGGTCTGGACCTTGATTCGAGAGCTAGGCCTAGCGAAAACGACAGTGACAATGTCCACACTACGTCTCGCCGTGTTATTCTGATAGAAGAGTTCCCAGCGCTCAATCAAAATTCGCCGAGTCTGAGTGCATTCAGACTATCTCTCCAACGGTGCCTCGCCACGTCGGGCATGGGAACGAGTTCAACCCCCGAGACACCTATTGTCATGATTGTATCTGAAACTCACTTGAACTCGGACTCATCCTTGGCAGACAACATCACAGTATATCGACTACTTGGGCCGGAGATTTGCAGACATCCCAGCACAACAGTCATTGATTTTAACAGCATTGCCCCGACATTCATGTACAAAGCTCTAGGGTTGGTCCTGGACAAGGAAGCCCGCTATTCGGGGAGTCACACGAAGCCAGCACATGCGGTGCTCCAGACCATTTCCAAAAGTGGAGATATAAGAAGCGCGATCAACTCCCTCGAATTTCTCTGCCTCCGACCCGAGGCAGCTAAAGCCCTCAAGACCAATACCAGCAAACCCAAAGGCCAGCGTAAGTCGAACGCGTCGACACTTCCTACCGAGGAACAAACACTGCTATCAGTATCGCAAAGGGGAAGCAGTCTTGGAATATTCCATGCTGTGGGAAAGATTGTGTACAACAAACGGAACGAGCCAGATATTGCGGCCACGCATGGGAAACCACCCTCGCCGCCACCTCATTTGAGCGAACAGGATCGGTCAAAGCCCTCCCAGGTTTCTGTGGATGAGCTCATCGATGAGACCGGAACTGATGTTCAGACGTTCATCAGCGCTCTGCATGAAAACTATGTACCGTCCTGTGACGGCGCATCTTTTGTAGACTGCGTCAATGGGTGCATAGACGCTTTGTCAGACAGTGATTTACTGTCTCCTGGTACTCGAAATGGGAACTCTTTTCGGCATGCCACTAAGACTATCAATACCAGACGCAGCACCGGTCTAGACATATTGCGACAGGACGAGCTCAGCTTCCAAGTGGCAACGCGAGGGATGTTGTTCTCGCTGCCTCACCCTGTGAAAAGATGTTCAAGACCGACTGGCCATTCTGGCCGCAGAAACAACGCACACCAGATGTATTTTCCGGCTTCCTTCCGCCTCGTCCATGATACGGAGGAGACCGAAGATCTTGTTGCCATATGGACGAAGAAGCTATTGGATCCATTTAGGAGCTTGACTACGAAGACCAGTGCAGATTCTGGCAACGTCCAAGGACTGGCAAAGAATGAGGAGCCCATGACTGTGACGATGATATCGCGCAGTGATCTGTTACTCTACCAGCTGCCCTACATGGCAGCGATCTCCTGCGACCAAGCGGACACGCGGGAACTCCAGCGGATCACCAGTTTCTACGAAACGAAAGGCGATGTCCTGGAGGGAGATTCAGATGAACTCCAAACCGAGTTGGTTGATTCCACTGCGGACCGTGATACTTGGAAGCCGTTGAAGTTGAAGTCTTCTGCGCTCAACCGGAATGTTTTTGGCCCCCAATTACCAATTGGTCACGAGGATCAAGACGAAAAGCTGATATTAAGCGACGATGATATCTTAGACGATTGAAACACCCGTCACTCATGAACTGATGTCTGAGAGTGATTTTGGATAATATAAGATTCCCATAGATAATTTGATTGATAGAACGTCTAGTCAATGTATGGAACTTGACTAAGCCGATCCTGGAGGCTTGGCTACGATTAACCTCCGCGACAACTGTCACGTCGGTCTCGAAACATTCTCTCCTTTCCTGCCAATCCACCCTCTTTCTTATACACTTTTGTTGCTTTTGTTGTTTTTCTCTTCTTGTGTTTATATTGCCCTCATTCGTTTGACTCAGCACCACTCAAGCCGCAGCGGGTTCGGCATAAAAAATGGTCCGCGACAATGTCAACGTGAAAGAAAGGCTGCGGAGTTCCAGATTGAATGGAACTGTACACGAGACCGACAACACACGACTGAAGGTTAACTTGCCAGAATCATCCAGTCCAGCCAGCGTCATAGCTGCAGTGACTCACGCATCCATTCCCAGCTGGACCAGTATCGTGTTGATGGTTTCATTGATCTTTGGTGGCTGTTGTACCAATGTAGGTGTCTATCAGCAAACGACCTATTCAGCAATTGACCTGTGATTCTAGGTATACGCGCTCGAAGCGATTATCAAGTAAGTGCCTATCGGACCTCCAGCACACTAGAAGTGTACTAATCGTTGGAATGAAGAGAGCAACCTAGTTCCGGTATAGTCCAACACCATTTCCTCTATCCTCGAAATCGCCTATCTGATTGATTCGAAAGGACCGCTCATCACCTTCGCGCAATTCGTCCTCGCTGCACTATTCACGGCTCCAAGCTTCATCTCCCTTTCCGCCGGCCCCAAGTCATTATTTCTCGCGCCGCGCGCCATCCCGCTGAGATCATGGATCATCTACACCGCATACTTCCTGTCCGTGAACCTCTTAAACAATTGGGCCTTCGCATACAGAATATCGATACCCCTGCATATCATCCTACGATCCGCCGGGCCCGTCGCCTCCATGGTGATCGGCTACATTTACAATGGCAGGAGATACTCCCAAGGACAGATTCTGGCCGTTGCAATGCTGACCGTAGGCGTTATGGCGTCGGCTCTGGCCGACGCCCGCGAGAAGGGCCAGTCCATTAACCTCGTCAACAGCGGGAATGATTCTTCCCTCGCTGATTCGGTGATCGGCTTCACAATCCTTGCACTGGCGATGGCTCTGTCCGCTTTCCAGGGCATTTACGCTGATCGACTCTACGAGACTTACGGCAGGAATAACTGGAAGGAGGCGCTCTTCTACTCTCACATGCTGTCTTTGCCGCTCTTCCTGCCGACGTATACGCATATTGCGTCGCACTGGAGGGGACTCTTCGCCTCTCAGTCGTTGCTCTCGGGATTCGAGGGTCTCTCGGGGAAGATGGGCCAAGCGCTGGATTCGGCCGTCGTACCAGCGGCGGAGTCTTCCATCGCTTGGATCGCCAACACCGCGTCGGAGACCTTAATCAGTCTCACAAACTGGAAAGCTCTCTACAGCGCGCTGGATCATATTCCAGTGCAGGTGTTTTACCTCGTGATGAACGCCTTGACGCAGTATCTGTGCATCCGCGGTGTTCATCTGCTGGCTGCCAAATCGTCCTCGCTGACGGTAACTATTGTGTTGAATATCCGCAAGTTGGTCTCGCTGCTGATCTCCATCCATTTATTTGGGAATAACCTCGCGCCGGGTGTCTTGCTGGGCGCGCTTTTTGTTTTTGTCGGGGGTGCGTTGTACGGGTTTGAAGGAGCCCGTTTGAGAAAGGCCAAGGTCAAGCGAAATTAGCCACTCCATTCTTACACCGGGTTTTGTATAGACTTCTAGACTCGTGTGAGTTGCAATAGAATGTTAGAATACCTCAAAAGATATTTGGCATGACTAGGCCACGGTCTTGCGGTGTACGAGTCTTGATCGGAAGGATGACATATACCCCGAATCAACACAGGCAGCCCAAGAGAATTTCACACCGAACCCTGGCTGGGCCAGGTATAAGCTCTAGCATACAGTTACAAACGCAAATACAATTGTATACATCGCCATAATACAGCCCCTCGCGTACAATTCCTTGTTTTACATGCCATCATCCATATTTGAGACCTCGCCAAGAGGTTACAAGACTTCGCCGACAATCTTGGCTGCCTCCTTGTAGGTCTCCAGAAGCTTCTCACACTTCTCCCTCTCAGCTTTAATGCCGTCATCCTCGTAGAGAAGCTCTGCGAAAAGATCTTCCTTATAGAGCTCACTGACGAGCCTGTTCTGCACGACGTCCTTGCTGTGGTTCACCAGAAGGTGCATGATAGCCTTGGGTACCTGGTCGGCAATCGTCTCCCTGACAATATCGAAGTACGACGAGATCAGCCGGCGGATCAGTTCAGTCTCCAAAAGTTCGCGGTCAGACAGAGTCGGCTCGGTAGAATTATCCTGGGGGTAAGGGTCAGCGGTCGACTACCAACGAGCAGCACTGGGGGAGGGGTGGGAAGTGAGCGTACAAGGGAGGCAGCATCCCCACCATATTCAGCTGGGGCCGTATAATCCTCCGTCGGCATGACAGGGGAACGCATCTCCATCCGGCGGCTGCTGTGGTTGATGTTCGTTTCAATGGCATGGCTAGACGGTTTGGGTTGGCTGGATGGCTGGGGGAAGGGGGCAGAGAGCTGCGCGCCATCCTTTCCAAAGAAATAATTCAGGAAAGAATCGCGAGTGGTGTTGGCCCCGCCAAATACCGCATGAGGGCCCGACTGCACACCGTTAAGAGACGCGGCAATGCTGCCCTCTTGCGTCTTGCCGACATGAGGAGACATGCTCCGCGTTCCTCTGGCCGATTGACTTCTAATCGGGAGGGTCTGTCCTTTAGAGTCGACATTCTCTTCCTCCTCTTCAGGGGAAGCGACATTGCCGTTAACGCCTCCGAGTTCTTTCAGGCGTCTCTTCTCACGCTTCCTCCTGTCTTCAGCCAGCGCCGCTTTCCTTTCCTGCTCTTGTTTATTCTGGATGATAGACGACATGGCGGCCGCCGCGCCGAGGAAGTTCGGGTGATTCGTGTTTATGTATGCTCTTTGGATGGAGATCAAAGATTCGACATAGGCAGAGCAAGGACCCAAACGCTCGCGGAGAAGGTCAGAGACAACCTCAATCAGCTTCCCCTGGAGACGGGGGAAGCGCAAAAGCTCTTGCGAGCCGCAGGTATGACAGATCTTGATGAGCTCTTCGTAAACTAGCTCCACACATCTCTGGCTGGGAGCTTCCAGCATCTTGATCTGGGGTTTCACTAGAAGGTCGAAAGCAAGTTCCGGGACAAATAGACTCGGTCGCGGGCCGGTAGAGTTTCGGATCGCCGTTCGAATGTCGGAGACGGTCAGATTATGCGTGGGATCAATGGTCTCAAGGGAGTTGCCGAAGACGGAATTGAAGATGTAGTAGATGCGAGCTCCTCCACACAGTTCCTTCGTAGAGATCTCGGACGAAGTTCCATCAATGGAGGAAATAAATGATGAAGCAAAGCGAGTCATGAGCTGCAGGATCAACGACCCGCGGTGTTCCTTTCCACTGAACTGTTTATTTCCATAGCTGGCAAGCTCTTGTTGGGTCTGCCCCATCAAAGTGTTCAGGCGCGCTTTGATATCAGGCAGTCGATCGCGGATATGAGACATTAATGTCGAGTTCAGAGTCTTTGCCAAAAATTGCGTGCCGCATCTGTTGGCCATGTTCCGGTAGGCCGGGTGGTGTCGGAAGAAATCAACTTCGGCCTGTAAAGCCTCCGACAGTGACTTTCCGGACTGAATGTCCTGCTGAGACCGGTTGACAACACCAATAAATCCAAGCTTCAACGGATACACTCGACCCGAAAGGATGTCCATGGCATTGGTTCCATGATCCATGAGGTCTAACTTTGTCAACACGCCGATAGTTCTTCGGCCCATAGGGTCAACTTGACGAGCCAGCTTCAGCGCTTCCGAATTGACCAAGTCAACATTCGCAGGAGAAACTGCAAGGATAATGCTGTTTGGCTTCGCTATATATTCCAAGATCAAGGCACGGGTCTGCTTCTCGATATCCGACGGCTGGTCTCCAATAGGCACCTTGGTCAATCCCGGCAGATCAACCATGGTGAGGTTGAGGACGTGTGGAGAAAAGATCTTGAGGTTGATCGGCTGTCTATTGATTCCTTTATTGCTTCCGGCGATTCTAGCGGTCTCGGCTTCGATCTCCTGCTTCACAAGCGCAAAGTCGTCGAATTTGCGACCGGGGAGGTGGTGAAATTCGGCCCACTCATTTTGTCCAGCTACACTGGCAGCGGTATGAGGTACATGG
Organism: Aspergillus aff. floccosus IMV 01167; assembly: GCA_001931935.1. Lineage (NCBI taxonomy): Eukaryota > Fungi > Ascomycota > Eurotiomycetes > Eurotiales > Aspergillaceae > Aspergillus > Aspergillus aff. floccosus IMV 01167. Next base: position 334,909 of record MSJE01000261.1, read on the forward strand.
ACATCATCATTCGACGGTCTATCGTGGCGCTCGCTGGGAATATTGATAAGCTGTAGAATCAATGGTCGTCTCGTAACAATACCGCTGCCTCTGGGCAAGAAATCTCTACCAACGATATTTTCGAGCACAGAGGACTTTCCCGACGACTGGGAACCGACCACAACCTGCAAAGGTGTAAGCCCTCTCCATCAGATCCAAAGGGGGGGCAGGGGTGGACTGACGATCTGCGGTAAATCGAGAGAATCATTCCCAATTGTGTTGAAGACCAAGTCTTGCAGCTTGTTGACAGTAACGAGGAGATCCTCACTAAGCGAGGCCATGTTGCCGAACGAAATACTGCGGTCTTTAGTCGGAATGGCGGGAAGCGCAAGATATGATGTCCGAAGGGTGGTTCAGATATTGCTTGCAAAACGCGTCGACCCGGATCACGGAGACTGAGGGAAAAAGTGAGGCCCCAATTTGGAGGAGTCGGCGTCGCTATGCGGTCGCTATGCACGTTCAGGTGGCTGCTTTCACAAGGATACACGGCGAAGCGAAGCTCACCCTCTTTTTGTCTGGCCTGGATCTATCTCGGAGGAGAGCAAACAATCCCAGGCGCTCCGTTAACCAACCCGTATCACGTGATAGTGCTGATGTAATGGTGTCTCCGCGGTGCCGGAGAATTTCGGGCCTTAACTATGGAGTATACATTCATCTCGTCCGGTTCGAAGAATACATATATAACATATAACAATTCACAAGGATAGCCAAGGTTATGTACAGACTTGACTCCTCAGACACAGATCTCAAGGACAAACACACTATGCGTGTCCCTTTTGCCGCATTATTGAAAAGCGATTTTCAGGCCTCTGAACTCAGATTGCTTCCATGCTACTTCGCCTCCTACTTGCGCAATTCAACATAGTTTGCCGGGAAAAGACCCTTGCGACCATTATATTCGCCATACCACCAGTCGTCATCGGGAAACGTCTAAGTAGCTTGGTTAGCAAACGGTGGCATGAATTGGAATCGTAGTTCACTTACGATGTTTGTAATCTCAGCGTTTTCCGGGAAACTGAGCTCGTTGTCTTCCGCCGCTTCGTAGTCATACAATGCCACGGCAGAAGGTTCATTCGCCGCGCTTGGAGCTGCTAGAGTTGGTTCAGCGGGAGGCGCAGGTTCGGGGGCTGAGTGCGTGTTCGCCGACGGGTGTTCCGGAGCGGTCTCGACCAGCTCAACATAATTACTGGGGAACAGTCCCCTTTCCCCATGGACGTTGGAACCCAGCCACCAGTCCTTATCGACCATTTCAATGTTGGTCACGTACTCGCCTTCCCTGAGCTCTATTTCGTTGTCTTCCGCCTTTTCGTAGTCATACTGGACAAGGGCCTGGATACCTTCACCGGGATGGGTATGTCCAGCAGTGGCCTCGGCGGTTGCTCTGCCTACATCATGTGTCTCATCTTCCAAATCTTGTTCCTTCGGCACTGCTTCACTGAGGCTCTCGGCAGGGACGACCGGAGGCGGCGAGTGCTGTTCGTCGTGGGCGTCCGTGACCGTCCGTCCAACAGGCATTGCAACACGGATCGGCGAGGCTTCGCGGACAGGCGGTGTCGGGGGCGTCGGGGACCGAGGCTGCGGGGGCGGACTCGGTGCCACCTGATGGGCCTCAGGTTCCACGGGCTCTGGTTCGGCAGCTGCTGTGGGAAGGCCCGGCAGAGGTATAGTATGGCCTCCGGTGGGGATATCAGCAGGTCTCTGAGGGACAGGCTCTGGGTTCTGAGGCTGTTCACGCATGAGCTGGTCGCGAATAGCACTAACACTCGCCGAGGGCGACTGCGATTCGGGTTCGGATTTGTCGTCAAGGGTGTGCGCTGGGGGCTGAGACGTGTTGCTCCCAACGGATTTGCCGGTGTGAGTAGTCTGGACGGGAGCCCAGGTCTTCCCGGTGTACGAGCTCTTCCATTCTCCCCGGCCACTAAGCTGGTTCTGGATCGGAGCAGTTGAAGTACTAGGTGGTGTAACTGTGCTAGGAGCTTCTCCCCTCTCTCTGGCTTTCTTTTCCGCCCAGATCTGTGCCGGAGTCTTCCCTCCTTCATCGGCAAAGGTTCTGCTCGCACCCGCAACTGGTACAGCCGACGCGGTGGGTTTTCCCATGGGCTCGCTGGGAAGGGGAGGCTTGGTTCCGGTAAATGCTTGGCCCCCGCCAAACTTGTTTGCGACCTTCGGCTTGGGCAAACTGGTCAACCGTCCCGAGTCGAGTGGAATGGAGACGCGATCAGCAGGTCGGACTTCTCCAGGAGGCGGAGCAGGCGCGGGGATATCAGCCGCTGGAGACGGGCTAGGTTTTGAGACTGGAGCGGACTGTTCCGGGTTCTGCGCTCTGGCCCGAATTGCAGCGATGTCCACCTTGCCGACCGGTTCGTAAGCGCCTTTCACAGGCTCGGGTCTCTCATCCTTGAGCTCGCCAGCTTCACGCGCTTGACGCCTGATCGCGGCGATGTCAACCTTTCCCACTGGTTGGTAGCCGCCTTTCACAACTCCAGGCTGATCCTCGGCAGCAGGACCAGCATTGCTTGTGGCAGAGGGTTGTCCCGACCTCAGTTCTTGGATGTTGACCTTCGTCGGTTTATAAGCTGGCTGTACCTTCTCTAGGCCGGTTCTGGTGACCGGAGGAGCGTCGGCGCCCCAGCCATCATCATCGGCAGCGGGTTTAGGGACGTTCCTGAGGGGAAGAGTCGAGGCGGTAGGAGCGCCACTCGGAGCCCGTGATGGGGTAAAAACAGGTTTGCTCAATACTGGAGGCTTGGGAGCCGACGGGGCTTGCGGAGCTGGACCAGACGAATATTTAGAGCCAGAGGCATCCCCGACTTTCTTTATAATGCTTTCCGGTGCCAAGTCTCCGTCCGCACGTGCAGTGATCTGCACATGGTAACCCTGATAGATGGACTTGTTAGAACAAAAGGAAGAAAAGATCCGTTGACTCGGGAACCACTCACATGCAGTAGCTTTGAAACGGCAGCCAGATGACTAGTGAAATAGCCCTTGGTCCGCTCAGGGACACCTTCACCACACCAAGCAATGAGAACGTTCTTGGGAAGTCCGGTGTTTGGGCAAGTGACTTTCACAAACGCAAATTGGACCTTTCCTTCCGAAAATTCGTCGATCAAATCGGCCAATTCACCCTCTGTAAAGCAGTTTGTCAGTCTACCTATGTGTTCATCCCCAGGACCGTTCCTACACTCACCTCCGGAGCTCTGGACCTTTAGAACGCTCTCCTTGTTACCCGTATCACGCTGGAAGGCGTTGACGAGTGGGGTAGAAACGGAGAAGACGGCCCACTGTCCGTATGTAGGGGAGCCTACAGCGTTGGTACTTGGGGGCGGGGAGTTGACCACAGTCTGGTAACTCTTTGATATCGAGGGCCCATTCGATGACAGGTTGAGGGTCGACATTTCGGAGGTTGAGCGCTCACTCCTGGAGTCGCACATTCGCATTAGCAGCTGTACACAAAGATACTCAACAACACGAGGGGGTGGTACAATGGGTACCTCACCGTCAAGGGTCCGACAAAAGCAATGGGTTGGATACGATCGGAATTGAGGGATGTGGGGGAGCAAGGGGGAGAACGACGGGGTTTCAGGCTAAAAATGGATGAGACAGAGAGTCATAAAGGAATTGTTGCGGATTGGAAAAGGCACCTGAAAGGCTGAACACAATCTATTGCTGTCCTGTCGATGGGGATGAATGATGGGAGAAGAACAGATGGTCTACTCCGTGAGTACAGGTAGGCACCACTGGAATAGGGAGATGGTTTAAGTTACGTAGGTTGGGGGGATTTGTTTGTATTAGCCTCGTACCAGTGTACGTCATTCGTCGGGCCGGAAGGACCGGACAGGAAGGCGGTACGAGTGTCGGTCTGGGTATTTCCCGTCTCGCGTACGCGTAAAACCACGTATCGTCCATCCGATCTTCTAGAACCAATCTAGACCTCCTGCCTCCCACGCTATGGGAATCGATCGCTGTCACGATAAGGATAACAACTTTACGTTCAGACACTCATAATAGTCCTTAACGTTCCCCTCGATTGTCGGGTCTCTTCCTCCTTTGGAATGCAGAAACTGTTCCAGGACGCCCCCAGCTTCTGTGCTCTGGTGTAACGATACCCAATACTATGATCTTTTGTAAGATCAGGTAGAAGAGTTCGTTTAGACCCTCTGCGGTGAGTGCTTTGGGTCGCGTCGACCGACCGACTTACTCAATCTCAACCAATTGGTCCAGCAACACCACAGCATAAGGATTCAGCAGAGTCATACACACAATAATCGTGTCCAGTGGACTTCTACCCACTCATGGACTTCGTACATTCCAGTGCAGACGCCCAGTCCGATTCAAATTCCGGCCTGGGTGTCAACCTGCACGATGCCTCCGAAACGCCCTTGCAAGACAACGACTCATCCCCCGAGACGCCTACCGGAGATCGAGAGGCAGACCAAGCCTTTCCGGAAGGCCCTACCACCCCGCCACAAGACATCCTCCCCAGGGATAGACAACTCCGAACTCCTACCTACGACTATGCGTTCGAAAAATCAATGAGCCACGCGGAAGCAAAACTCTTCTATCAACATCATCAGCTAGAGTCCCGAAATGCCCCTGATGGCGAGCAGGCGCAAACCCCCGCGATGTCGAGCCCTTATGTGGCCCCCAGTCAAACGGAGGAGATGCATGACAACGCACCACACACTGCGAAACAGGAGAGGGGTGAACCTCAAGCGGCCGGCAATGTTTCAAACCGTCCGATAGGGCAGTATCAGAACTCGGGGCTCGAGTACTCGCCAATGAACAATCGCAATACTTCTACCGGCGACGACCATCCGCCGAATGCTGGAAAGAGTGCGCCGTTTGGAATGTCCAATGCTCGGGACAACCTCTTGTCTGCGATGCAGTCCTTGCATGATCAGCCAGGGACGGCAAATGGAATGATGAATATTGCCGCGGATAGCAATGCCGTCACGTCGGAATTAAACGCCATATGCCATAAAATCTGGGGCTTGCTTGACCGCCGGTCCAAATATATGAAACTGTCGCTGCAAGGCCCTGAAGATAACCCAAAGGATCAGGCCGACTGGAGGATCTACCCTCCGCCGCCCGAACCGGCCTGGGAAGGTGGGAGTGGTCAGCCCAATGATCAATTCCGCACGGAACACACGAGGAGAAAGATGGGCGAGGATGTTGGCGAAGATTTCGATATGGCCGAATGTCTGCCCCTTCCGGACGAATCCAACTGGGCTTTTAGGCTCGATGAGAACAGCGTATATCAAGTGTATGAGAGCGACGACGCGATGGTGGCTCATCAACCAGTTGTCGAGATTCCCTCGTTAAGAGATTTCTATATGGACCTGGATGCAGTTATCGATGTCTCAACTGACGGCCCCGCGAAAAGCTTTGCCTTCAAGAGACTCTCCTATCTGGAGGGAAAGTTTCAGCTGTATACTTTACTCAACGAGTATCAGGAAATCGCAGACAGCAAAAAGGTCCCTCACAGAGACTTTTATAATGTGCGGAAAGTCGATACCCACGTTCATCACTCGGCATGTATGAACCAGAAGCACCTTCTTCGTTTCATCAAGAGCAAGATGAAAAAGTCCCCGGATGAGGTCGTCCTGTTCAGGGATGGGAAGCACCTCACTTTGAAGGAAGTTTTCGAAAGCATCAACCTGACAGCGTACGACCTGAGTATCGACACCCTTGATATGCATGTGAGTAACTATCATTCCCACTGAATGCTAAGTTAAATACCCATTACTGAGACGCTGAAGGCGCATACGGATTCTTTCCATCGGTTCGACAAATTCAATCTGAAATACAACCCAGTTGGCGAGTCCCGCCTCCGGGAGATATTCTTGAAAACCGACAACTATATCAAGGGCCGCTATCTGGCCGAGATCACGAAAGAAGTGATTTCTGATTTGGAATCGAGCAAGTACCAAATGGTTGAATGGCGCATCTCGATCTATGGAAGATCAATTCAAGAATGGGATAAACTTGCCGCATGGGTGGTGGACAATAAACTGTTCTCGCCCAACGTCCGTTGGCTTATTCAAGTGCCTCGGCTCTACGATGTGTACAAATCGAGTGGAATGATGGAGAACTTTGAGCAGGTCATTACCAACGTTTTCCAACCACTATTTGAGGTGACAAAGGATCCCCAAAGCCATCCTAAACTTCATATATTCTTAGAGCGTGTCGTCGGATTTGACAGCGTCGACGATGAGAGCAAAGCGGAGCGTCGCCTTTACAGAAAATACCCAATCCCAAGAGCGTGGAATACGAAACAGAACCCGCCATATAGTTACTGGATTTATTTCATGTTTGCAAACATCGCATCGCTGAATTTCTGGCGAAAGCAGAGGGGCTTCAACACTTTTGTGCTGCGGCCCCATTGCGGAGAAGCTGGAGATCCTGACCATCTTGCTGCTGGATTCCTCTGCTGCCACAGCATCAGCCACGGTATTCTCCTCAGAAAGGTCCCTTTGCTGCAGTATCTGTTCTATCTCGATCAGATCGGAATTGCCATGTCTCCACTCAGCAACAACGCCTTGTTTCTGACCTATGACAAGAACCCCTTTGCCAATTTCTTCAAGCGTGGTCTGAATGTGTCGTTGTCGACCGATGACCCATTGCAATTTGCCTTTACTAAAGAGCCACTGATCGAAGAGTATTCCGTCGCTGCACAGATTTACAAATTCAGCGCGGTGGACATGTGTGAACTTGCGAAACACTCTGTTGAACAGAGTGGCTTTGAGCTTTCTCTGAAGCAGAGGTGGCTTGGATCGAATTGCCATCTTCCTGGGGTTGCGGGAAATAATATGGCAAAGAGCAACGTCCCTGATATTCGTGAGGAATTCAGACACGAGACTCTGATGAGCGAGCTAGCACTGTAGGTTTCTCCCACGCAATCCTCGCAACTATGCACCGAGTCCTAGTCAAAAAGGGTTCGAACCAGGTAAGGCTGATAATAGTCCAGGATCGAACGGTATATCGACGTACCGGATTCTCAGTTCAGACTACCGGGCCCAGCAGGGTCGTCCCCTGTCCCAGACAAGAAGCGCACGAGCCAGAGTGAGTGCCAGTCGCTATCAATGAAAAATAGTATCGGCATCTGACAAGCAGCAGTTTTACCCGAGAGGATTAGACATTCACCTGCTCTTCCGCAGAATGCTAGTGACGTGTCTATAGCTAGCCATCTTGAGGCCTCAGTCAGAGACAACGACAGAGTCGGCAAATCGCCGATTCTAAACGCAAGTAATCTCAGTTCGAGCCTAGGCGATGCGGTGCCAGATGAGATGTCTGGCTCCATGACCAGTAACAATGGCTCCATGGGGTTGACTAGCAGCGTGAAATCGGACAGTCTGCCAGAACAGAAGATTTTCCCTGGGATTGTTCATGAAAGGGCACACAGGAGTAGTGCGGCACCTCGGGCAGTATCGGAAGACGAAGAGCAGCCGCCCAGATGAGCTCCTGTGGGCTGGTATTTATATCAGTGCTATATAATAGCTGAGGAATCTAATCCTGCTGGCGGCGTGGTTTTCTGAGAACCTCCTGTGGTGCCCCCTTGTCAACGATCGTCTTACCATACCTTATAATCAACACTGACCAAGTAGTATTGTATATGCGAATACCAAATGTCAGGGTCTATACTTCCTATATTTAACATGTCAATGGGTATTATCATTGTGAAATCTCGGGTTGAATCTAAACTGCACATAGTCGATCCGGGCTCCATCAGTCCGTTTCCTAGATTACTCTGTTTACTGTGCTCGGTGTGAGGATTGGATCGATATATAGACTAAAAGGACGATATGGCCCATTATTAAACTACAACTAGGTATCTACAGGTAGGTAAGCTAATTTCAACACTGTGTGGTCATCCTGCCCAACTGCCGCGTCGTTCTCGCACACCCCAAGTCTCAAAGTTGCTATCACACTCGGTCACTGTAGGGTGTTGTCTCGCCCATTGGTGTATATAAATGCGCAAAGCTTTCCAGCGCATACACACACTTCGTTCAATGTCCCCACTAGTCGCTGATCCCTTGGTAACACCAACGTACCCTTTCGCATCAGTGTGCAGATCGTCCCGTCGGAGATCAGACACGGGGATACCGGAAACCTTGCTGAGCTCATAGTCATAGTAACGAGCAACGCAGGGATAACCCAACGACAGGTAGTTATATATCTGCGTGACGAAAGCGTCATCGAACTCCGTGCTAAGATCCACCCCAGCTTTACCGCTCCCTTTGTCCTGCGCAGCGTTAGATACCGGGACCGGCTGGGCCTCAAACTTTGAAGGCACGGTGTTCGTGGGAGTATAGGGTCCGTCGACATCTTCAGCATAACGCAGGGATGATGGACGCGTCCGCCCGGACACGGAGTCTCGACTGTTCCTGCCATGGCCGTTGACCTTACATGTACCCATCCACAGACCGTTGTCGTCCGACGAATCACCATGCCGGGAGCTTGCATGCCACAAACCAGACGAACGGCGAGACCCATGGTTATGATCCTGATCATTGTTTGGTTCGCAGATGGAGGTCTGGGGGGATAGGCTTTGGGGGAAGACGAGATCGCCTCCAAGCATTGGGGGGCTCCTCAAATGCTTCATCTGTGCTGCGTCTTGATATCGCCGGTTGTTACCAAGATACCTACCACCGCCTGCTTCGGGAGCCAGAGAGGTGGGCAGAGCAGTGTGTGAAAGACGCGTGCCTTTGGTCCCAGCCATAGCACGATCCCTCATTTCCGCCTCCTCTTTGTGCTGACGCATGTAGTCTAGTTCCCATGACAGGTCGGCCGATGACGCTCGTCGGTACCGGATCTGATCATCTGTCCCCAGCATTATCTGGTCCTCAGGGCTGGATTCCTCCTCCTCTCGGTCGATGGCAAAATGGTCCACGGGTTGGTGCACTTGTTCGTTGGGAAATGCCGCCAGGGCTTGCTCTTGCAGCTGCATCTCGGCGGCGCGAGCAGCCTCGAGGGAAAGCAAATAATCTGCGAACTGCTCGTCACAGCTTTCCCTACGACTTGGTCCCGTTGAGCTATTGCTTGTGACCAGTTCAGGCCTCCGGCGACGCGGTATGGTTGGCGGTGGTGAGTGGCCAGACTCATCAGAGGCCTCACTGCAGCTGGAAGGTATGGCAGGAAGATCCGGCACTCGAAAGGAATGTCTCCTCGTCTCCTGGCGCTTCAGAAGATTGGAATATGAGAAGCGAGATTCAGAAGGCATACGGCTACCGGAATCAGGAAATGTATCATCATAGATCGATCCGGAACTCCTCGGTGATGATTCCTGTGAGGAAGAATCTGGTAGCGTCTGCCGGCGGAAGGAGCGTCTCTCCGTCTCCATCAGCTGCGGAACGAATCTTCTCCGCGCATGGTGGCGTTCACCTAATGAGTTCTCCGCGGGTGTTGGCGGTTTGGTCTCCGGGACAGCCGTTCGCCCTGCAGGGGCTTTTGAGCTGCGTGAGGATGTCTCGATGGGTTCGGGCAAGAACCGTCGGGGCTTGTGTCGGGGTGGAACAGACATCGAGGACTGGTATTGACTGGAACTCCAGGGTGAGTACTGCCGCTTGTTCCTCTTTTCGTTTTATATCTCGTCATCACTTGCCCGAGCCCACACTGCCAATACCTCCACCTTCCCTCTCAGCGAAGAACAGCAAGTGCGTTGAGCAGATCTCCCGTCGATTGGTAACGGATCCGGCTGTCGGGCAATTCTCGGGAAGACAAAGACGAAGACGTCAAAGGTCGGTCAACTGAAGGTGGTTGCAATTCGTCACTTAGCCTCCTTCGACGTCTCTTTGTTCTGTGATCATGACCAAGACTCATGGACACGAGTGTTGGAATTGTCGGGGAAACTGGGAAAGGGAGAGGGGTTGCAGGAACCTGATATAGGTCGGTGGGGGGACACATCCACCAAGGGCGGGAACACACCTGATAAGAAACGGATTGGGGGTTTTCGAAGCTAGGCGGTTTAGTCAGACTGCCTCGTCGGATCAGTCACTCATACACACCCTTACACCGACATTCTCGATTGCTTCCCATAATACTTGCCTGTTCTTACGGATATCGTACGATAACTACCTGGACATCAGTCACTCTCCCAGGGTGAAAAAAAAAAATATCGACGTCATAGGCGGATTGCATGAGATGATCGACCGCCGAACCGAGCCTCCATAAATCCATTTTTCTTGTCCGTCTCCCCCACACAGACAACCACACCCGAACATGGACCAGGGCGCAAAACGAAAGTCGACCGGACCTATAACGGAAGATGTCGACGATTTAGCTACCAAGCGGCGCAGGGTCATTGGACCCTCCTTGCCATCACATGAATCCGACGCGAAGCCAGAAGCTGCTTCAAGTGAAAGCGACAGCAGCGATGACGATGACTTCGGCCCGAGTCTACCACCCCCGGACAGTGCTGCTCCGGACACACGGGAATCGACAAGCAATACAGCCGAAGCTCCAGGCTCGGAAAGGGAATCGACCGAACCAGGACGGCCGGCGGATGCCAAAAGCCAGAGGGATGACTGGATGTTACAACCACCCGGGGCGACAGACTGGGCACAGCGGGTCGACCCGACCAAGCTGAGGAATCGCAAGTTCCAGACCGGCAAATCAGCAATGGGCCGCCCGGAAGGTGTAGATTCGTCCTGGACAGAAACTCCCGAGCAGAAAATGAGACGTCTACAAGACGAGATGATGGGAGTGTCGTCGCATCCTCCACCTGGGAACAGGGGTCCCCAGACAACTGGATCATCGCGAAATATACATGACAAGGTCAAATCTTACAAGGTTCGCATGTCCTCCTCACATGGTTTGTATATATGTCCGTTGCTGATGGGATGCTACAAATGCAGGAAGCAAAGGCAGCAGAAGGAGCGAAGGCCGGCACTTCGAAACGGCCGCATTTCGACAGCAGCGGGAAGGATGATGACGATCCAAGCTCCAGAGCATTTGACAGAGAGAAGGACATGTCTATCTCTTCGACGATCACTAATGCCCAGCGTCGCGAGGTTATCAACAAAGCCGCCGACTTTGGCTCCCGCTTTACGAGTGGGAAGTTCCTGTAGTTTTTGGCGTCGTAAAGGCGATTGACTACTACTGCAGTAGTCCTGTATACAGAAGTAATGGTCCCACCTCCCAATCTTTCTCCCATTCTATCGACAAAAAGAAAGGTATATCTTACTTTATCCTTTGGTCATGGAAATGCAGTGTGCGGATAGCCATGTTCTTGCCAAGATCCTATTAACCACTGTAGTCAATATCTAGAATAAAGCAAATTGAAGTTCTAATACGTCATGCTTCATATTGTAGGTCATGGTAATGAAATATTGCTTTCTTTTTATGCATATTTTCGTCGATTATATCGGTGGGATGGCACGGACCTGTGTATCTATCATCTTACTTTATTTCCATCCCCTTCTATCTTCTGAGACATGGTCATACTGTCTCTGCTTGTACAGACCACAGGAGGAATAGTCCTAGAGGCTCTCCCGGGAGATCTTGCTCTTTTTTTTCCCTCCCTTTCTTTCTCATGCCTACTATTCTTCGAACGACATTTAGATCCTACTTTACCTCATCATCTTTCAATATGGTCCATGGTCCATGCTGGTTTATATTCTCATATTGGTCTCTTTATGCGTATGTAACTTTTGATCCACTCCAAGTGTCTGACCTAAAGCATGACTGCAAAAAAGTAGTCGGAAAGAAATTCCTGGATATCATACATTCCCTATGAGTGTCCGGCAGCCTCTTCCAATCTCTTGGCCCTCTTCTCGACCGCGTGCGACAGTAAGGTAAGCTTCTCTCGACTGTATTTGAACCCCCCTTGTAGACCCACGACACTCCACGGCGTATTCCTCTACAGCATTGTCCTCGCTCTATCCAAATATGTTGAGGAGCTGCTGATTGCCTGGATCATTGTGGACGCTGTGGATAACCAAGAATGAAAACTTGTCCTCTGTGATACCTTCACTTTACAATAGCAGTTGTTATCAATGTACGAATCACTCTGCAAACTCTGGTAGTCGTCTCGGATCTGGATCATGATTCGCAGGAGATCTGAAAGCTTGGTGGAATCTATATACAAACCAGACCTGGAAAGAGTAGAGGCCGGAAATGTGAAACCCCGATTTCGACAGTTCATTTTCCAGTAGGGTCAGCCTAATTGCCAGACGGAACTGACCACAGTTCTTGTGTAAAGCTAGATTATGTACTCCTCTTCAGTAGGACATGTCACGGAGTCCCGCCAGTGCCAGTCCATACCCTGTCCGCGGTGGGGACGAAGCACCTAAGCTCTTGAGTGAAGTCCTACAAACTGTCGGCTGTTTGAACTGTCTCACCTTTTCCTGTTGGATGGCACCGATGTTTCATACGTTTCCAGGTAGAAGGCAACTTGCAACTGGAGCGGCTATGCTTTTCCAGGTTCTCAATATACTTTCTTCGTAATCAGACCGAGAATCCTATTAAACGGAATATAAATATGATTGTATTTAATATAATTCAGACTACTGGAATAAGATAGAAATCCAGAAATGATATATTATATATCACTCCTGTAAGATAATATATACCAAGTACTACTCTATTAATAATAATTTATTTAATACATGAGACATGAGCATATAAACGAACTTAACGAATTATTCTATTACGTATATATACTAACTTAATAATTAAATAAATATTATTGTATATATCTAAATCACTAATTACTTCTTTAAACTATTCACTACAATTATATATATAGGAATAGACTAGCAAATGGGTGGGTAGGGTAAGGTAATAGCCCCTACCCAACCCACCCATGGTCGGAGTTTTAAATTGTCAGACAGAGCAGACCTACTATATAGTACTGTATCATTACCAGCTAGTGTGGCGTCACGCTTTTTTGGCCTAGTGGTACAGTTCGACATAAAATAGATACCCAACCCAAAACCCGCATATTAAGGAATGTTGTAGATAGAGTTTCATATAGGGGTGCACTCGGTGCGGGTTGGGTACAACCCGCAGGGTTAAAATTCAACCCGCGCGGATTTGCGGGTTCTAGATAAATAACCCGCACCGCACCGCAACCCGTAAAGATTTAGAATAATCCGCACTGTACAACCCGTATTTTATAAAACTATATCTAATATAGCTATATTATATTAGCTACTAAACTAACTATAGTTAGATTTAGTCTATATATAGTGCAGATTGTTCGCAGTACAGACAATCCGTACTTTTATTCTATTTTTAGTAGTTTTTCGATCTAAAGAAACCCTAATAATACTACTAGTTTATACTATTTTTAGTTTAAATTAGTGCAGTACTATATACTAATTACTGCAAATATGATTAGATAATAATAAATATAAAATATTATATTTTTATTATTAGAACTAGAGTTGCATAACCTAACCGCTGTACCTTAACCGTAACCTAACCATAACCGCTGGGTTAGGTCAAAAGCTTTCTATATAACCTAACCGGTCTACCGGCAGTTAACCGCAGTTAACTGTTATACCGCCAAGCATCGCCAAGAGGCCTAAATAGGCAATTCTATTACTTTATTAAGAAGGCGGTCTAGAGCGGCATAAAATTTAGGCAGAAATTAGGCAGAAAATTGCCTGAATAGGTATAGCATGGTTAACCGCCGGTAGATCGGTTAGGTTAATTTTTTTCCTATAACCTAACCTAACCTAACCGTATGCAAGTCTAGTCTGACACAAATAATTTGAAAGTTTTATTGCGTCTAAAGGGACCTTACTTCTGAAATATTTAAGCGGTTTTTATAATAGGAAATCAAGTTTACTTAGAGAGCTTAATTAAGATGAATAAATTTAAAGATAACTGTAGAATTAACCTCTGCATTTCTAGTAAGGAAACTAATTTTTCTATTTCGAGTGTTGTTAAACGGAAAAGAAATTTTAGTTTCTTTTTAGTAACAGGGTTTATACTGGTTAATAGTTTATTTTAGAAGCTTATATTATTTGCCACGATTTTATTGCTAATAATAATTTTAAATCATTAAAAAACGATAAACTAATAGAGACTATATACAGAATATTAGATAAAAAATAGTTCTGTTCTGAAAATATCTATTAAAGTCTGTAAAAAAATCCGGCTTATAACTACTCTTTTCTATTAGGATTTATTGAGTATATTTTTAGCAGCTATGAAGAATCTATAGTATTAGATCTTAGAGCTAACGACTAATTAACTAATGATCTAAAATACAATATTTTTAAGTATCAGAAATTTGCTTTTTTTTAAAACCTACCTGTTATGGGTTCTATAGGCCTTGTACGAACCAGTAGCTGGGGCTCGGCAGGACCTCGCTTCTGCCGCCGCACGCCGCCTTCTCACCCAATTTGTTGACATCTGACCGCTACTTGACTTCCTGTTCTTCAGCTATTCCTTCTTGTTTGTACGGCACGCTTAGATAGGAAGATCCATCTCTGTTCGTCCCATAACACTACCAGGCTACTACTAGTGGATTTAGGAATTAAACCATATTTTCTTACGTTAATATTATGCCTACTAAACAGGAAAAAAATTTTAAATTATTAATATTACTTCTAGACTGGCAAATAGGTGGGTTAGGTAGGGTAATGGCCCTGGCTAGACTTGCACACGGCTAGGTTAGGTTAGGTTATAGGAAAAAAATTAACCTAACCGCCGCGGTACGGTTAGGTTAAAGAAAAAATTTTAATCTAACCGCGGTATAGAAAAATAAAAGGCAGTTAACTATATTAACTGTTTTAGCGCTAAGATCTACAGCGTTTTACCTATTTAAATTTAGAATAATTAAAGTAGTCAGATTAATTAATCTTAATCTAACTGTTATTTTAATTAACCTATTAAAATTTTTTTAATATAGCTGTTTAATTCTAAAAAAATATTAAAATATAAAGATAGTATGTCTTTCTATAATTCTAATTAAAAATCTATAATATTTTTTATATATTAAATAATATCTAATATTTTATTAAAAAATATAATTTTTATTATGTTACGGGAGATATATATCTATATATATATTAAAAAATTAAGACTAAAATTTTTATTAAAATCGCGTCGACCTAGGGATAAAAGGTATTTATTTATATAAAGAATTAATAGATATCTTTAAATTTAAATTATTTAAAAAAATAGAATAGTATAAAAGAAATTTTTATTAACTACTGTCTTTAAGAAAGCCTTTTCTAAAAATTTAATATTATTTATTATATATTATATAACTAAATATTATAAATTACTGTATTATATACATATAAATTATAATATAACCTACAGTATTAATTATAGATTAATAATCTAATCTATCTTACTAATAGTTAAAAGTAGTTAGGTTAGACTTTATATTTTAACCTAACCGTACCGCGACGGTTAGATTAGAAAGAAATTCTTAACCTAACCGAACGGTTATGGTTAGGTTACAGTTACGGTACAGCGGTTAGGTTATGCATGTCTAGCCCTGGCCTGCCCACCCAGATAGATATTAGGTATTTAAATCTGTCAGACAGTAGGGGTGTTTGCCTTAGGCAACCATTAGGTCAGCAGATTCAGGCATCTATATCAGGCAATTATTATTGCCTAGGCAACTATCAGATTGATTCTTTTGATTTCGACTGTTTCACTTCCCTGCATTCTATGATTTTCTACCCCGCATTCTATTGATTCTATTAATTCTGTTCTATTCTATCCTTTGTTTCATCCCTCATTCTGATTATTAATTATCAGATTCTAGAAAACTCTAGGCCATGAAACTGCAAGCATAAATATGGCCGATTTGTCCTCTAGAGTTGACCAGAGTTATTCAGAGTCCTGAAGCTTCCTAGTTCAATTATCAAGCTTTTCAACTCTCACTTTTCTTTCTCTTTTTTTCTCAGATTTCTGGGGAAGTTCCTTAGTAATCTGAGATCCTAATCAGGTTAGACTAGATAGGGCTTCCCTCCAATAGGAACTCTCCACAGTTCCACAAAATCTACTTCCCATACCCACCCATAGGTCGGAGTTTTAAATAGGTACCCAACCCAATGGATACCCCGTATTTTCAAGGTATTATAAAACAAGTTAGTGTTATGGGTTCTATAGTGAATGAGGGTAGATTCAGGAGCCCAGGTGATAGGGCAGGTACAAGGATGACAATCAGTCAGGAACCTTGCAGTTATGGAGTCGGTATCTACTCTACTACACTACCACACCTGTAGCTCTCAGGGCTAATGAGTAGGAAGCATCGTCTAGAGTAGAGAGAAGTTATTGATTCTTACTAACTATGAGCAAGCCTCCGGAGAGACGTATACACAATTTAGGCCCTGAATAAGGAGACAAACTAGTACGAAAAAGGAAAGTAGTCATTCTCCCACTGTAGCCCTGCCACAATAGGCACTGTCCGAACCATAGGCTGGAGCTCGGCAGAATCTCGCTGGAGCCCGTAGCCTTAAAGGCTACGGGTCCATTCTGCCGCTATATACCGCCTTTCCTCTATTTTAACCAGACTGCTACCCGCAGCCCGACTTTCTGCTTCTTAGCTATTTCTTCTTGTTTATACAGCACGCTCAGATATAAAGATCTATCTCTGTTAGTCCTATAATATTAAAATTAGCTTAATTAAATATTAGAATGGCAAGAGGCGACCTTTTACTATAGTAATAAAAGAAGGAAGTATAGCTATACTCCTGTAATAATTTTAGAAGCTTTATATAAAGATATAAGCTTAAAGATAATAGTACTAGGAAGAAAATAATAGTTTTTAAGCCGAACTACGCGCCGTACAGAGCTAATAGCTAGACATATATATAGCGACTGCGTTAATTACTATATTCCCTATATTTAAGGCTCCAAGCTATAACTACTATCTAGATATCAACCTCTTTATAAAAAAAGATCTAAAAGACTACCTTTTTTTCCGGTTAAATTTTTGTGCGAAGTTTGCTATTAATACCGTATATTAATATACGGGAGAAAAACAAGTCTACTATATTCATAGCTGTCTTAAAGAGAAAGCTAGCTAATATATTTTCCTCTAGTTACAAGCCTGTTAGAACTCTAGAACTATAGTAAAATAGAGAGAGTTTACTATAGTACTAGACAAGATTTTTAGCAATTCTAATTGATAGAAAAAGCTCTTATACAGATTCATACTATAAAGTAAGGGAAGCGCGACCTAAAGAAATTTCCTAATAAATTTAATAAGGTCCTGCTAAATACTGGAGGAATTAACTAGAATAATTTTTAGAATTTTTTCTCTTAATACAGCGGTAAACTAGCAGCTTCCTAAAAGAATAATTAGTATTAAATAAGCAGGCTTATACAAAGTTTATTACAACTAGCTACGGTATATAACCTATAATATCTAATAAGTAAAAAAATTAAGTAAAAGACAAGCTCGTACAACTACCGCTATTAAAGAGACTTCTATCAGAAAAGAATTAATTAGTTCCCTGTAGTTAACTCGCTCTGACTCTATAGATTAAAAATTAATTATTATTTCAATTTCAGTCCTTCGCGAAAAAGTTAAAAGCTTAAAATTAGCTAATAATATAAAATACCTAGATAGGTAATATAGGTCAGCGCAGAAGAGCGCGATAAAAAAATAAAAAATAAATATATTTAATATAGAAAGAAGAGTTATCTTATATAAGACTACTACTTATTACTATTATCTTCTTTAAAACAGATTATTAATATTTAGAAGGCGAACCCCTCTAGCAGCGACTAGGGATTAAAATTAAAGAATTTAGAAAAAGAATAGTTTTTATATCAAGTTACGTGCGGAAGAAGAGGAAGAAAATAGTTAAAATAATTTATTTTTTTAACTCTCTTTAGACTCGCGTAGGGAAGCCCTAAAAAATACTTAAGAAAGCCTTTCTTATAAGTCTCTAGATTCCTCTTTTTTTATATTATATTTATTTATAGACTAGATTATCTTAGTATATATAATAATAGATATAAGCTGCTTGATCTACGGCGCTATTAGTAGAATATTTATAAATATCTATTAGATATCTACTATTGCAATCGTTCTTTAGATAGTAAAAAATAGATAAGTTAAATACTCTTATAGAAGTTGTACGCGTGCGCCTAAATATAGAAACTTATTTAAAAACGGGTGTATATTTATACGTACTACCCGACTAACTTAGCTATAATATAATTTTAAGAATATCTTAGCTAAAGTATTATAAAAACTAGCTTAATACTAAATATAGAAAACTATATTTTTATATAATATACTCCCGCCTATAAAATAAAATTAAAAAATTTATAATCCTGTTAGGCTTCGTAAAGACTTAATAAGAGCTATATAAATATATATATTAAACTAAAAAAAACTTTAGACTATACAGATCTTCTCTATTTTAATAGTAGATATTTGAAAGATTTTAAAAATAAAAAAAAAACTAGTAGACTTATAAAGGAAGCTACTGTAGTAATATTATTAGTATTTTAACTTATTTAGCCGAAATAATATCTAGAGTCTCTCCCTCTATTAAAGCTCTAAAATTAACTACTCTATTAAGCCTATATAAAAAAAGAAGAAACCCAGAAGTCCCTTAAAATTACTATATTTAACATCTTGTAAGAAATTAGTCACTATAAAAAAAGCTAACTAACCTACTATAGAAGAGCTTTATTAGAGTTAACTATTTCCCTGCTGCCGCACTAGTTTTATTTATATAGAAATTAGAAGATAGTCTCTAGTTCTACGTAAACTATTATATTTTAAATATAATTGTAAAGAAAGATTGCTATTCTCTACCGCATATTAATAAGATTTTAAATTAGATTAGATAAGCTAGATAGTTTAAAAAACTTTATATTACTATAGTTTTCTATAAAATTCGGATTGCTAAAATATAAGAATAAATAATTATATTTTATACGCGGTACGGCCTCTATAAATAGCTAATTATTTTTTTTAATTTAGTAAATACTTTCTTAATTTTCTAGAAATATATCAACTAGATACTACACGAGTACCTAAATACATTCTGTTTTATCTATCTTAATAATATTCTTGTCAAACCCTGGGATCCGTCTGAGCTGCGCAACCTGCTAGTGTAGTAGTTCAAGCACGAGGATGACTAGAATCCACTAGTCCGAAGAGGCAACGATACTTATCCTAGGGGCGGAGCGGCTCCTAAGAGGCTAAGAACAACGTCAAGGTTCGGGAGAACTAATATAATAATCCTGAGATCCGAAGCAGCAAAGGTAGAAGTAAGGCTAAAAGGATATGTGTGGAACTGTAGAGAGTTCCTATTGGAGGGAAGTCCTATCTAGTCTAACCTGATTAGGATCTCAGATCACCAAGGAACTTCCCTGGAAATCTGAGAAATAGGAGAAAGAAAAATGAGAGTTGAAAAGCTTGATTATTGAACTAGGAAGCTTCAGGACTCTGAACAACTCTGGTCAACTCTAGAGGACAAATCGGCCATATTTATGCTTGCAGTTTCATGGCCTAGAGTCTTCTAGAATCTGATAATTAATAATCAGAATAAGGGATGAAACAAAGGGTAGAAAAGAACAGAATCAATAGAATCAATAGAATCAATAGAATCAATAGAATGCGGGGTAGAAAATCATAGAATGCGGGGAAGTGAAACAGTCGAAATCAAAAGAATCAATCTGATAGTTGCCTAGGCAATAATAATTGCCTGATATAGATGCCTGAATCTGCTGACCTAATGGTTGCCTAAGGCAAACATCCCTACTGTCTGACAATATGTATATCTACTTGTAATAGAGTATAGATAAATCATACTAGCAGTAATAACGATATAGTTATTAATAATAGTTATATTGAACACGAAGAACTAATCTAAGTATATAATAATAAGAGTCCTTATAATTTTTCGATCTAATAGTAATAGATATAGTAGCTTAGTAAGGTGATAGCTTAATAGTACTAGGTTAATTATTGCGATCTTGCTATCGTGCGATTGTGTTATTACTTTTAGTCACGTATAGTATCTGATTAGGTAGTATAGTAGTTCTTAGAAAATTAAATACGTACAGATACATATATACTTAATTTTCTCGTAGCTTAATTAGGTTTAGTGCTCACGCCCTAATTACTAAGCTGTAGGCTAAGCAGCGGGCAAGTCGCGGGCATCTCTTTGTTGCGGGATTCGGTTGGTTGTTGTTGCCCGATGGTTCTGCCTGGCGTGGCCGCCCTTAACTAGTTAACCGACAAGGGTACTATAACACTACTCCCCCTCTCCTAGGCTTTCGTCTTCTGAAAGCATAAAGACCGATTATTCTCTTAGGTAAGTATTTACTGAGCAACTTCCTCAGTTTCCTAATATTATCCTAACATGCCGAAACACCGTGCTAACAATATATTGGAGGTTTTCTCTAAACTCCCTAAAACTAAGCGTGATTAACAGGCCGGTCGTGACCGTCAAGCCGATTTTATTGAGGATAACGGTTTAATCCCTACTCTTGCCTGCGACCGTTATCTTTACCTAAATAAGGTATGTGTTATGGATTGTACTCGCAATAATTCGAAATATGCCGCTTGTACTTGTTACGGTCAGGTTTATAAGCGTGATTTTTATACCGAAAATAAGTGGTCCCTGTTGCGTCGAGCTGAAGATAAATTATTTTCTAATATTAAAAAGAATAATAACAAGTTAGACCTTCTAGAACCTAAGCTTAGTTAGTTACAAGCCTACTTATCCGAGTTGTATTAGCAGTTGCTGGAAAAGCAGAAGAAGTATTTAGATAAATAAAAGCAATATTAGGAAGCGATAGCGCGTTAACAAAGATTACGAAAGCAAATAGCTTTCTTAAAGTAGAAAAATTTTAAAATATCAGATTATAATGCAGAGTTATTGCGAGTTTTAGACAAGAAGAATAGCGAGGCTTAGCCCTCCGTGGAACTTGTCTAGCTAGCTGCTTCGTGCGATAATCCGCCGGGTTTTACTTAGATAGCGGAGGAGATTAGTCGTCTTTCCCTTTTTTTCTAGGAGACTTTTAATCCTTCAGTCTTTAGTGGAACTGCTAAACCAGTCAGCAGTAGTCTGTTAGGTGCTTAATAGGTTCCCATATGTTTTCCGAGATATCGTATCTAACCTATTTAATTAGATAGTATAGCTTCCTGTTGACCCTTTTGTATTTTAGAATTCTTTCGACCTTATACTCTTGTTTAGTTTCTTCCTTAATTTCGATGCTTTTAGCGAGTTTGGCGTTTTCTAGTGCTAGTTCTAATAGCGATATATAAAATATAGGATATATTTTTCGTATAGTTACTAGTAACTTAAATTAATAAATTACTAGTCCGGTTTTCTTATTAATTATAAATAGTCCCAGTTTTTGGCAGTTAAGTTTTTGACTTAGTTATTCAATTTTAATATTCCTGCGGAGCAGATATATTTTCTCATTTTTTTAAGATCCGGTTTCTTTCCGTATTATTTATTATAGTAGATTTTAGCTTGTAGGTTTATAAAATTAATATTTCGGGAAAGTTGTATATATAAATATAAGAGTATCCCGATCTAGTCGTGTGCTTGTTTTATAATAGGTTTAATTACTTGTAGTTCGCCGAAAGCTATAAAATTAAACCCATAGTTTACGAAAAACAGTGATTCCTTAGTAGTTGCATAATAAGTGTTATTGTACGCGAATTATGCTAATAGTAGGAGGTTAGTCTAATCGTCCTGCTGGTAGTTCACGTAGTAACATAGATACTATTCTAATGTTTGATTCGTTTGCTCTGTTTATCTATTTGCCTGCGGGTAATATGCCGTAGTAAGATATTAGTTAATCCCTATAAGATTCGTTAGTGTGGTCCAAAACTTTAAGGTAAATAACTTATCTCTATCTAATATAATATATAATAGCATCCCGTGGTTAGCAATAATTATTTTAAAGAATATTTGTGTAAGTGTTAGCGCGTCTATAATAGTGTATGTTAATTTAAAATAGATATATTTAGTTAATCTATCTGTAATGACTGTGATCGAGTTATAGTCTTTAGATAATAGTAGGGGTCCGATAAAATTAATAGTAAACTACTGCTATAGTCTTATCAGTATATTTAGTAATTATATAAATCTATACAGCTAGTATTTTAAGGGTTTATCCCAGATATAAGTATCATATTACTTAATATATTTCTCGATCCGTTTTCTTATATTTAGAAAATAGTAGTTTCTTAAAACTTATTCCAGGACTTTTTCAGTACTAAAATATCTCTAACGTAGGATATTATAGTATATCCAAATAATTTTATTCCGTAATGTCTTAGGTACATAAATTAGTCTATAAAGAAAGATTATACTATCTTTGTCGGATGTAAGTTTTCTATTATTTTCTAAGTATTCGAGTATTTCCTAGACTTATTAGTCTGTTGCTATTTTCTTAATAATTTTTAAAATCAAGTTATTCTTAATATAGGTTATTACTGCGAGTATTTATTTATTATAGATAATAGATCTATCTTCCGCCTTTCGTAGGATAGCTAGTTTGATAATTTTTTCCTTAAGCTCGTAATCTGGTCGTCTGCTTAATATATCTGCTTGGCTGTTTTCCGTTCCTTTATAATAGACGATCTTGAAGTCGTACTGTGAGAGTACTTCTAACTATCTAGCTTGCCTTCTTGTTAACTCTTTAGTTGTTATAAAGTGAGTTAGGTTTTTATAGTCCGTTTTAACGATAATTATTTGCTAGGCTTCTTCCAGATAGACTCTCCAGACTTTAAATACTACTACTATAGCTAGCAGTTCTTTATCGTAGATATTATAGTTTAACTCGGCTGGTATAAGTTTTCTTAAATAAAATACGATTAGTTAAGATTTTCCGCCCTTATCTAATTGTATTATTTATATACCGATCATATAATCTAATATATTAGTTTTAATTGTTATGAGATAGACCCATAACATACGCTACGTAGCGTACGTAGCTTGCAGTCACGTGGTTCCTGTTCCTGCCCCCTGTTTTCTCCCGCCAGTTCCCGCACTTCTTCCTGTTCTCCAGCTATTCCTTCTTGTTTGTACGGCACGCTTAGATAGGAAGATCCATCTCTGTTCGTCCCATAACATTAATAGTAGTAACCTTCTGTAGGTTGTATTGTACTAGAATTAGTAACGTAGTAAACTGATTCTTAATCTTTTCGAATGCTTCTTATTGCTCCTTATCCTAAGAGAAGTCTTTACTTTTCTTAAGTAGTTGAAATAGTGGCATTATAATATCGGCGTATTTATCTATAAATTATTAGTAGTAGACTATAAGTCCGATAAACTATTATAACTTCTTAAGGTTTTTAGGTTGTGGCTAATCTCTAATAGCTTAGACCTTAGTTTTCTTAGTTTAAACTCCTTCCTGCGATATCTAGTGCCCTAAGAACTCGGTCTCTTAAATATAATATTCGTATTTTTTCAATTTAAGCTGCACTTTAGTAAGTCTGAGCTTTCGGAGTACTAGTCTAACGTACTTAATATAATCTTTAATTATCTTAGAGAATATTAAGATATTGTTAAGGTACGCGATAACGGAGTCGTCGAGATATTTGCCTAGTACTTTATTAATAAATTGTTAGAACGATGCTGGTATGTTAGTAAGGCCAAATAATATAACCGTATATTTGTAGTAGCCGTACTTTATTCTAAATATAGTTTTCTATTCTTCTTCTAGTGCGATTCGGAGTCTGTTATATATATTAGTAATATTAAGCTTAGTAAAATACTTAGATTCTTAAATTCTGTCTTAGATCTTACTAATTAAGGGTAAAGAATATCGATCCTTAATAGTAATATTATTTAGTGGTCGGTAATCTACATATAGTTATAACTCTCTCCTTTTTTAGGTATAAATAGGACTCCGTATCCTGCTGGTAATTTTAATAGTTAAATTATTTCTTTTTTAAGATTCTTGTTGATATATTCTTTAAGTACTTATAACTTCTTTTCTAATATAGAATAGACTTTACGACATAATAGTTCCGTCTCTGGTTTAAGCGGTATAATATAGTTATGTAGGCTATGTTCTAGTAGTTTAGGGTGTTCGGGCTGTTCGAACAGGTCCTAAAATTGTTTATATTTCTAGAGAACCTTAACTAATTCCTGCGTTGCGGCTAGCTGTTCCTAAGATCTACTTTTCTCTGGGGTGCTTAATAGCTGTTTCTACGAGCGAAACTCCTCATCCTAAGAATTCTTAGGTATTTCTTCGGCGCTGCTAATTACTGCGTAATTATTGCTATTCGCGGGTGCCTATCCCGACAAGCTTATTAATTATTCTTTCTCGGCAATAGTTATAGCTGTAATAACTTTTTTATTACTTAATTCGATCTACCTCTTAATCACTTAACCTTATCCTTAAGTTCTTCTTTGTGAACGGGTCGTATAGTACCGGTGTTTCCCCTACTCGGTTCTCTTAGGTATTTGCAGTAGAACGTCAGTTGTTCCTTCTGCCAATTAATAACTGGGTTGTGTCTTCTAAGCTATAGGATTCCTAGTATAATATCGTATTTCCCTACCGGGAATATATTAAAGTTGATGCGCTCTAAGTATCCTCGTACTACTATAATAAGAAATTCTAATTCGGTTTCAATGGATCCTCCCAAATCTTTACCTAAAAGTTTTTTAATAGGGTATAGAGTTTGCCTTAGTAATTCCTGTAATCCTTAAGTGTCTAAAAAAGTCTGGGTGTATAAAGTTCCCTACCGCGCCGGAGTTAATTATTACTTTAGCTAATTAGTCGGTGATAGTTGCCTAAATCTTTAGATAGAGTCTATTCTAAGTTACTGACAATCAAATCAGCTTCTAGTTCGGCTTGTTTATCCATCGCATTGGTTTTAAAAGTTATTCTTCCTTAATCTTTGTTCGATAGTACGTGAGGTAGTTATCGTTATAGCAGACTACCTAACTTATCTTGTTGTAATCCGGATGCAATAGATATCCGATATAGAAGTAGTCTGGTCTTCTACATAGATATATCTTGCTATTTTTAAGAATAATAAGTAGTAGAGCCGGTTTGTGCTTAGCTACTGTTTTTATATTATAGTATTGCTCGTACATGTTGTCGTAATATACAACCTATAGAACGTGTCGGTGGTCGGGATATACTTAGTAGTACTTATATAAGCACCAGTCGACTAAACAGGCGTGGTAGAACGGTCTCTTTAGCTTGGTATGTAATACAATAATAAGCGCTATATAATAGTCTCTATTAATACAGTAATATTATAAATATTTAATATTATGCTTGCATCGTAAGGTGTATTCCCCCTATATTTTAGCCTTATTCTAATAGTCCATGTTCTAATAAGTGTAGTCTTTTCTACTTCCTTGCCTTATAGTATTCTCGATTTATTTATTAAGAAAATTAATCTGTCGTTCTAAGATCTCCGTAAGAATTTATGCAATATATAGTTCTAAGGAATTTAGTTAAGGTGTCTCCGATATCTTCTAGGTAATCTCCCTACTAGATATAGAGCCTTCTAGTTAAGGTACCGTACTTTTCGTTAAGTAATTCGAGGAATTCTTAATTAATATAAGGATATTCATCCTCTAACTTCTTTTAAACTAGCTCGTTTTGCGGTATTTTCCGTTGGTATTAGCGGTAGCTAACAGGTAGAGGCCGAGATATATTTTATTTAGCTCTAATGTTGTCGTCGCTCGGTATTTCGCCCTAGCTAAGCTGCATAATCTTACTGGGCGTATAATATCTTTCTAGTATATTAGGAAGTGATTCTAATATATCCTACTAGTCGAAAGCCTTTTAGGTTCTACTTAGTTCTCTAGTAGCCCTTAGCTGTTGCTTAGATTTATTTCGATTTTTCTTTTGTCGATAATTCTTTAATATATATTCTAGTTTCCCGTAATTATAACAGAGTTATTTCTTTCGGTGTTGTTCCCGCTCTTACTAGAATACGTGTTGCGGTTTAGTTGCGTTAAGTTCCATAAGTCTTAATCCGTAAGGATCGTTGTATCCTTAGCTTTATGGGTGTGCTGGCCTACGGTCGTTAGCTTAATAGCTATTGTTTTTTCTGTTGCGTTAGCCGTGCTATAGTCGATTTCTGTATTGCCTAAGATTTAACTCGTGTATATAGTTGTCGACCTTAACAGCCTGCTTAATTTATCTTGCTAAGAGTATCGGGTCTCTCTATCTAGATAAGCTTTTCTTGGACCTCTAGTTTAAGTCCTTCCTTAAATCTGGCGATAAGTACATTGTTATTCTAGTTCAGATAGGTCACTAGTTTTTAAAACTCGGAGGCGTAGTGTCCGGCTAACCTAGTTTAGCGAAGTCTCTAAAGTTTCTGTTCAGCATTTCTTGCTGCATTAATATCTCTGAAGGTTCTCTTAAGTCTCTGCTTAAAGGTTTCGAAGCTGCCAAAGATCGCGTTAGTTTCGTCGTTATGTCTATCCGGCGTGTGTTCGCGATAGTCTCGAATAATAGGTTCGAACTAGTTGAATGCTGGTCCGATTAGGTAGGTAGACGCGAAGAGAATCTTATTGTCTTCGTCTGCTAACTTTTCACGATTTATGTAGATGTACAAATCTAATTAGGTAATAAACGCACGAAGCTTGTGTTATATACTATTAAATAGCTCGGGTAGTCTAACCTTTACAGACTTGGCTGAGAGGCGACTTTCTAACTGTTATGGGTTCTATAGGCCTTGTACGAACCAGTAGCTGGAGCTCGGTAGGACCTCGCTTCTGCCGCCGCATACCGCCTTCTCGCCCTATTTGTTGACACCAGACCGCTGCCCGACCTTCTGTTTCTTAGCTATTCCTTCTTGTTCATACGGCACGCTTAGATAGGAAGATCCATCTCTGTTCGTCCCATAACAGAATAGGACTAATACAATAAGATAAAGAACTAAGATCTATAATATTAAAAAAATATAGCCTGCCTATAAGAAGATAGAAAAAATCTTTCTCTATATATACGTATAGATTAAAGTCTTCCTAGTAAAGTACTAGCTTAATTACTAAAGTTTTATATAATTTCGCGGCAGGCAATAGATTTATAACTTTAGATTGCTTTATATAAGCCTAATTTAATAAGCTTACAATCCCCCGGCTTTTAATTATTTTAGAAAAAAATAAATATACTAGCTTGTTAGTCAAGAATACTTCTAGTCTAATATAGCTAAGAATATCTACTAAATTATATAGAACTACAATACTTATAGCAGATTAAAAGTATAGAAAAACTAGCGAAAAATCTTTTTAACCCTTTTTTTATATCTAATATATCTTAGCAGAAACTCCCTATAGACTATATTATTAATCTCCCTAAAAGTAGCGGCAAAACTACTATTCTAGTAGTTACGAACTAGTTAATAAAAAAAATATTTTTAAAGAAATAGCTAAGATAGACTTAGAATAAGTAGCCTAGATATTTATATGATAACTTATTAGTAAATATAGATTTTCTAAAGTAATTATTTTTAACTAAGACTCTTAGTTTATTAGCTTAGTATGGTCCCGTATCTATATTTTACTAGAAATTTAAAAGCCCTTATTAAACGCATAAATAGTACAGTTAAAACCTATCTACATGCTTATTCCTACTGTAATTAGTATAATTAAAATTAGCTGTTTTTATTCGCTAAGTTTATACTAAATACTTATATATCCGTTATAACTGGGATTAGCCTATTTTTTCTTAATCATAGTTTTTATCCGATCCTCTTCGAATTTATAAAAAATATAAATCGTTTAATAGAAAATTCTGCTAGAAGCCTTGTATAGAAAAATACAGCTATTATATAGAAGATTATAGAAATACTTAGCTAGGCCTAATCTTTAGTCGCGTACGCGTAGTAAGAAATAAAAAAATAATAAATAAGTAGAGGAGTCTAGCCCTAGCATACAAGAAAGATAGTAAAGTTTAGTTTAGTTTTTAGGATATTATTACTAATAGATCTAATAAGAAACTAACTGAAAAAATATTAAATATACTATTCTTAAGATAATAGATATTTATATTATGTATCTTAATATATCTTTAGAAATCTATCTAGTTTTTTATATTAATTTTCTTTAGCCAGTAGCTATCAATCTTTTTCTATTATAATAGTTGACAACTTCTAACTACTGGTAATTTAGATAGAAAGAAAGAATAAATATTAAGTTAATAAAATTCTTAACGAACACCGCGTACGAAAAGAAAGTGTTATAGGACGAACAGAGATGGATCTTCCTACCTAAGCGTGCCGTATGAACAAGAAGGAATAGCTAAGAAACAGAAGGTCGGGCAGCGGTCTGGTGTCAACAAATAGGGCGAGAAAGCGGTATGCGGCGGCAGAAACGAGATCCTACCAAGCTCTAGCTACTGGTTCGTATAAGGCCTATAGAACCCATAACAATAGCCCCCTCTCTTCCCTTCTTTTTCTGTGGTCCTATTCTGAAGAGGTTGGACTCTGGTTATCGGGAGTACGTGTAAGCTAGCAGTCTAATGCCTGGCACTCTTAGAGGGCGGTAGCTGGCTCCCATATTAGGCGGGCGTATCTGGTCTATTCTACCTTATATTATAGTTAGGAGCCTCTATCTCGTCGTACACGGCGTTTATTAAGGATCTCTTTAACTTAGTATTTGTCCTCTCTCTCTATTTATGTCAGACAGTAGGGATGTTTGCCTTAGGCAACCATTAGGTCAGCAGATTCAGGCATCTATATCAGGCAATTATTATTGCCTAGGCAACTATCAGATTGATTCTTTTGATTTCGACTGTTTCACTTCCCCGCATTCTATGATTTTCTACCCCGCATTCTATTGATTCTATTGATTCTATTGATTCTGTTCTTTTCTACCCTTTGTTTCATCCCTTATTCTGATTATTAATTATCAGATTCTAGAAGACTCTAGGCCATGAAACTGCAAGCATAAATATGGCCGATTTGTCCTCTAGAGTTGACCAGAGTTGTTCAGAGTCCTGAAGCTTCCTAGTTCAATAATCAAGCTTTTCAACTCTCATTTTTCTTTCTCCTATTTCTCAGATTTCTAGGGAAGTTCCTTAGTGATCTGAGATCCTAATCAGGTTAGACTAGATAGGGCTTCCCTCCAATAGGAACTCTCTA